>VXBW01006651.1:426746-577804 GCA_013400375.1 Thinocorus orbignyianus | reverse complement strand
TAAAGAGGATTTATTTTTACATTATATACCTAACGTATCTATAGATAAAGATACTGGAAATTTGCTGGGACTTTTTCCCCACTGTTGGCATACTTAGTTTTCTTTCAGGTGAGAAGTCTCAAATGACTAATGTATATATTTCTTTTTTTTTTTCTGAATATCCCATGCAGTGACCTTTGAACTTATTTCATACATTTAATAGTTTTGATGTAATTCTGAACAGCGTAATGTCAAAAGGCTGTATTAAAATAAGTGCTAAACAGAGCAAGGAAATTATTTTTAAACAAGTAGAATGTATGTATCACTGATGCTGATATTCTGTACAAAATAACTCTAGAAAATTGGTTTTACACAGTTGAAAAAAAATAACTAATATTTTATATTATTGAAATGTGTTAGCCCTCCTTTTCAAATTAGCATTTTGTCTGCTTTTGTCTTCCAGGTATTTTTTCTGCCTTGCTCCTCCCAAAGGGGAAATTTGTCTTGTATTAATCCTCTATGTTTATTTACTTTGCATTGTCTTTTCATTAATACATTCTCCAATGTAGCTGTCCAGAAGTGGAACTATTTAGCTTGCATCTGACCTATGGAGAATTTCATTGATCACTTTTAATAAGCATGAACCTGTATCTCCTACACTGATTAACACTTAAGGTTTTCTTGAAACTGTGGTTATTTTCCTGTGACTTTACAGTTAAACATTGTTTTGATCATATAATCAAGAATCCTACTGAGATGCTGCATCGAAGTTACCTTAGCTTTCTTTTGGTAAACCTGCTAGAGCAATGCAGTTTATATCTTCTTTTTCCTTTCTGAAGAAATCAGAAGCCTTCATTTTCTATTCCTTCCTTAGAGAATAAGAAGAACTAGATGTATTCATTTGCATGCAGTGAAGGCTTACATTTTAAATCTGAAGTCCATTAAGACCTAGAACCGGGAAACCTGAGCTGTTTTGCTTTGCTTCAAATGAAATGAGGAACGAGAGATTTTATTTTCGACCCAGGACTGACATCTCAGCTTAGAAATATTCAATTATTATGTAACCCCATCTGTGCTTATGAACTACCAGGGAAAACCAAAATTGGACAGGAATAGTAGCATGAAAAGCTAATTGCTGACAGAGGTGGGTTGGCCCTGACTTGTGATGGAGAGGAGAACAGACGCACCATTTCTTGGTACAGAAATCTTGTGGCTTCTTTGCAGTCCTGTGTTGATGCTCCCATACAACGATACATTCCCTGTGGTTTTTCTTCTCATATGAATGCTTCTCTTCTGCAGGGCCTTGTCTTTTACTGAACCTTCAGTGGTTTAATTGAAGCTATTAAGTGTCTCTCACCGTGTACATTTATATTAAAGCCCTCTTGGGAACCTTGAATAATATATTGAATGTTTTGCTAAGGGAAATTGAATCTTGTTAGTTTCATTCCAAGACAGTGTTAAATATATGCAAGAGGATTGAGATGTTTGGAGCACTGACCTGTTACGTTTTTATTTGTCTCATTATTCTGTTAATCTAGTAGGAATTACATCAGGCAATCGAAAAGTCTATGTTTAAGGAAGAAAATCTGTCATGTAATGAATAATTTCTCTTTCTGTACTGTAGTTCTACCAGCGGTTTTGGAAGGTTGGGTTTTTTTTATCAGTGAGGCATAGCAAAGCTCGATAGTTTGCTGAGAGGATTTTTCTTTTTTCTCCCTGTGCATGATTATCAACTGAGATTTTGGGGTTTGTGTCCTGTGAATTGAGACATGTAGCAAAATCCATTAGAGAAGTGCTTCACATCCAGTTGTGAATGCTTGGAAGCCTTAATGAATCTTCCTCTTGTAGAAGAGGGGTCTGATGCTTAATGTTGCCCTTATTTTGTAAATATGGGTGCAGAGAGGCTTACGTGGAATAGAAATAGCAATTCCCAGAAGCTTGGAGACTGAAGTTAAATCCGGTGTTCTTGACTTGGGTCAGATCTTGAAGTCTGCAAAGGCTGGAGGGAAGACAGAAGTGGTTCCTCCCTTTGATTTATTTCATATCTGTTAAGTAGCTGAGAAAGTACTCCTGAAGGGAGTCATTGCAAAGGAGCCAATTTGAGAGATAGGATAAAAACCAAAAAGAAGACATAGTGAAAATTAGGGCACAGGTAGTAGCAGGGCAGGACCAAAAGTTAAGTACAGGTGATGCAAACGCAAAGAGCAAACTGGAACTACTGTGTGGTGGGCAAATGCACACAGAAAGTAACTGTGTGCATCTTAAGAGGCTCAGGGTTTCACAGATTGAAGTCAGAGAGGAGCAGGAAACTACTGTTGGGTTTTTTTAACTTCACAGTACTTTACTTGTGGACAGGATAAGACTAAAAAAAACCACTACAGATATTGCAAGAGAGGAGCCATGGAAACATTGAGTTGCATTTCTCTAGAATTGTGGGGAAGATTATTGGTGGAAGGGGGTGGAGTCGTTTGCTTTTCAGCCGCTGCTTTGAATAATGAAATATTTATTCTCTGGAAGAAGAAAAACCAAAACAATAGAGCTGTGTTTATAGAAAAATGGTCATTTGTCCAGACTCTGATTTCTGGTTCATCAATACCTCTTTGTGAGAGGTGCTCCCCTGAAATATGCCTTTGTTTCGAATAGAATGCAACCAGGGGCGTATAGTGCAAGGAGTCTCAGTTGGACAGGCTTAAACAAACAATAAGGCAGTGCAAAGGCTCAAACTAAAATGTATATTTTTCTGTACCATGTTCTATTCATTACCTGATTAAAGCATAAGGCAAAACAATATGATTTGAAACTTCCAACCTCATGAGTTGTGTGTCTGTACAGGAATCTTAGATGTTCTTAAAAAGAAAACACAACATCATTCAAAAAGCAATTGCCAAGCTTTCCATACTGTTTGTTTGATGAGATTCTAAATGATGGAAGTAACTAGCAAAGGTCTCTTAATTTGTGTCTGTTCACAAGAACGAACACCAACTTTTTTTCCTCTTTTCCCAGACCACTGAACCCAGTGATCCAGTGTCATACTTGAAGGGAATATGACAGGTGGTAACTGAGATGGCTTTAGGTCACTTTCAGTGTAATACATCTATGGTCTCAAAATGACATCTGCTTGCCCAGAGGCTGCGCTACTTGATTTTATTCTCTCCATGCCCCAGTATTGTTTGTTGGAAGCAATTAAGAGCCAGGAATATTTATTAATACCTTGTTGTTGGTCACGTTCCTGTTGTGATGATGGTGTGTTAAGGTTTCCTTTCTCTGTCACAGAACCACAATGTGGCCTAGTCATAGCACAGCTTTAGGACTGGCGGCTTAATGGCATACAGGATATGCTTTTTATCTTGATGTGTTATGCTTTTTTCTTTCCAAACGGGCGTGTTGACCTTGGCTGGTATTTTGACTTTTGTTTCTTTTTGAAAGCACCATCTAGTGGTAAAAACTTCCAAGGAGATTTAGGAATAGGGTTCTGTTTCTGCTTCGGTGCTCTCTTTCTGTGGTAAACCTATCTTTCTTGTTTTCTCCTTTGCTAAAAATAAGACTCAAGAGTGTTTCCTCAGATTCCTAATCAGCCTAGTTCACCCTTGAGACGTGGTTTAGTGGTGATTTTGGAAGTGTTAGGTTGATGGTTGGACTCAGTCTTAAAGGTTCCTTCCAACCTAGACAAGATTTGGAAACTACATCCCACCTCTGTGTTGCTCATTTTTGCCAGAAGCTTGAGTCAAACGGAACAAACACCAAGAAGTGATGTATGATTCAATAAGTATAAAAGATGATTGCTGTATTATGGTCAGATAAACAGGTGGCTCTGTATCCGTGGAACCATGTATCTGCTCCAGGGGCAGCTTAGTCTACAGCAGGGCTAGATAGGGAGCTTCTGTTCTGTCAACTCTTTCAATTTTTGTATTAAAGTCATTCATGTATATTTTTGATACGCTTGTGTCTTATTTACTACTTTGTTTTACCACGCTCTCCCAGCAAGAAGACACATACCAGAAGGGTGGCTTCTAGGGAATAATGTGAGCACAGTTGAGAAGCAGGATGTGAAATAAGGACGGGGTTGGCAGTGTCAGGGGAGAGACAGCTTCTGCCACCTATCGTAAAAAAGTGCCGCGTGATAGAAATGACCAAGAAACAGAAAGTAAGGAACTATGTGGATGATAAATCACAAAGAATATGAATGTGAAATCAGTGGTTTAAAAGCAGCTGAATACAACTGAGTTGATGCATGGAGAGTTCATTGAGCAGTCAGGACAGATCATCAAAGAATTTGTGAAATGACTTGTTCATGACAAGGTTGGCAATAGTTGCTTTATTGTATTCATATGACAGCCTGGTTTCAGCAGTATGACATCATTATGTCTGCACAAATAATTGATTTGCTATGGTCACTGAGCTAAACATAAATACGTTCAGCCCAATTAAGTATATTTTGACTACTTAAATACAAAAATTAGGATTTTTCTAACAAAACAGAAGAACTGTTTATGAACAGCTAAATGTCATTATTGTTGACAACCACAGTGATGAACAGATGGTGTCACACCTTGCTGTCTTGCCTGGATCAAACGCTTCCTCTGACTAATGAAAATCTCTTTCTCCCTCCCGGAATAACACTACCTTCCCTTCTCACTGTCACCGTATTAAAGAGTATGGGAGGTGTCTTTGAATTTCATTACAAATATCACGGAAAAATGTGTTTTCTGATAATAAGTGAGTATGTAAATAGTTACATAAGTGCAACATCTTAACAGATAAACCATGAAAGACTTGTCCTACAGTATGATATGACCTGGTATTTTTGAGCATTTTGAGAGGAAAAGGTGAGTTTGAGCTTCTTCAGATAGGCGTTTGAAATCCTGGTTGAGGTGGGGTTTTTTTGACCCCAAAAATGACATTTAATGACTAAGTTTAAAATAAGAGCTTTAACATTGTTCACCCTAGAAATATTTTCAGCCTAACCCGCATTCAGTTTTGAAGCAACTGATACCATGCTTTTGATGTAATCAAGAACCAGCAATGAAAGTAAAAAGTTGTTGTGCTCTAATTATTGTGCTGCATACAATTTATCTAAAATGTAGAGAGCCAAAACATTCTTCAGTTTTATGCTTTTCTATCACAACTATTTGTTACAACAAAGGTATAACACGAAGATAGATTTATGTGTTATCTAGACATAGGATTCATTGTTAGCACAAAGACTTTGCTGAGTTCTGCCATAATACTGTAAAATTCTGTTGTTGTGTATCTTCCACCAAAAATGTGAAAGAGAAGGAAAGACAACTGTAGGTACCTCCTCCTGTTTGACTAAGGGGCGGTTACTTGTCTCTAAAATAGCAAGAGGAGCATAACTAACAAGCCAGTTTGTCTCTGCTGTGGTATAAAAATCTTATGAAGTTTTCTTAAATTGTAAAAGAAGGTGTCTCCTCACAGCATGAGGAAACTTTAAGCTATCACCAGATCTTAATTCTTGGCTTAGCCATCAGAAAGGATTGCTCCTCTCTTGCCAAAACAGATGGGACAGAGGCAAAAGGTGCTTGAATAAGTCAGGTCAAGTCAGCAAAGCAGATAATGAAATCTTTGTAATATGTTACTCTAATATGTGACAAGTAAGGACGTGATACTGATAGTGACTCAGAAATTCTTTTGCAACCCATGATGCACTGTAAGTGTTGATTAGAAATAACCTTCAAAACATTGTCTCTAAATTACAATTAGGTATGAATTATCACACAAACCTTTAGGCATCTGTAAAACAGTGTGCAAGTGTGATGATTAACGTGGCGATTGTGTTCTGAACTGCCACTGAATTGTAGACAGGCGTTGCTGTAATGCTTTTAAGTTGCGTAGTAAACATATATGAAATTGGGGTTGAAAACGTAATTAACATGAAATAACCGTGCAATGGGAAGGAGAAGGCTTCATTATGGATTTGGAAATGTGAGTTCTGTCTGGTATAGAGGGTTTGTCACTTCTGACTGGACTGACAATAGCATCACAATTGTTTCACAAGAAGGATATTAGAGCTTTTCACTTCTGGTATAGCTCTGATGGGGGTGGTGGTGGAAGACTGTAAAGCTCTGAAATTTTGAATGTATGCTGTGCATTTATTATGCATATTGTGGAGAGGAACTGTACAACATAACACAGTTTCTTTTCCAGCAGATGTAGGCAACAAAATTTAGCCAGGTTACGTTTCTGTTAGTTCTCATATCCTTTCAGTAATGGTCTGCCAAGCACAGGCCTCAGAGGATGGCTCTTTATCATTAACATACAGTTGCCAGAAAGTACAGCTATCCAGGAAATTTGCTTTGGCTCACAAAACAGCAAACTCTGTTTCTTGGTGCTGTAGGTAATGTGATTTACTCTTCAGGAAAACATTCCACTCAGCAGAGTGAAGATGTTTTTAAAGAGACAACTTATTTTCAAAGACATAGTTAAGCAAGCAAGAGGGATCAACTGTTTTCACTATACAGAGAGGGCAGAATTTATAATAAAAATGAAACAGCCACTTTTTTTTTCTTTCTTTTATTTTTTTTTTTTTTTGGTTAATCTGCCTAGGTTTTTTTGTGTATGCAATGCATAGCACCACCATTTGATTAATAGCGTTAACAACACAAATTAAAACACATTGCATCCGGTATCACGACACAATATGTCGTGAAAGGAAACACAGAATGAAAATCTATGGACTGAAATGGGGTAGGTGAAAGCACCATAAGTGAAACCCTTGTGGAAGTGCATTGTTCCTGCCTCAGCAATGTTCTAAGTACAATGTAAGTAAAATGTAAGTACATAAACCTTGGGGAAAAAAAATAAATTCTATTCCAATATTTGAGCATCTTAGTAGATGAAGCCTTAAGTAAATAGTCACACCATTAGAAAAAAAATGAATACTAATGGTGGAAAGATATAATATGATAGTATTTTTTAAATTCATATCCAAAGGCCAGTGTTATGTGATGTTACAATGTGAAATAATGTGCTAGAAAAGTAATTAATTTATATACCAGCTATATGAGATGGGGAAACTACAGTTAATGCTCTGATATTCCTGTTGTGGTCTAATCCCTTGGGTTTTAGAACCTGGTCAAGTTTGAGCTCATTTGGGATCTGCAGAATGCAGATTGTCCCTGAAAATCAAGGAACTGCTATTCTGCTCTTCATAAACACACACACACACACACACACACCCCATCCAAAACTGCATACCACAACTCAAGCCACACACCACCCACCCTCCCCAAAAAAGTCCCCACCAGACAAAAGCCTGCTCTGTAGAGCACAGTTATTTGTTCTAGCTAGTATTTCATATACTTGCAGATTCTCATCAGGTTAAAGACTAAATAAAAGCAAGTTAGTTATTTAATGCCTTGTGTGTCAACAAAGTAGAGGTGGAGTAATGACTGTTTCTCTCTTCAGTTCTGTGCATTTGCAAGTCAGTCAATTAATTTTGTGCAATTTTTTATTTTGTCTGAGTTGATTTCCATCTCTGTGTGTTTGCAATACCTGATACTTGTGTCGTGGTGTCGTGGTTGATGAATCACAGTTTCCCAATCACAGTTGTATCGGTGCTTTCTTTTTGCTTATCCTTTCCTGGATTGTTCTGTGTGATGGCTGTCAGATTAGGTTATTTTCTGTATTTTCCATAGTGGTGCCAATCTTTCATTAGAAGGGAAGGATGTGACACATTCCCAGGTGTCTGATTACACTGTAATGCAGCTAAAGAAATGTTTGTCCACTGATCAGTGTACCTATGCTGATAGCTTTTACAAGAGCAGGCTTAGTGACAAGATCTTTCCGAGTGTAGTTGTTACTGGTAGTTTAGTTCGGACTGATACAAAAAAATAGCATTTAATGGTGTTTCAGAGAGAAAGAGTTGTTATGTAACATATTTGCATATGTCCATTTAAAAATGGATGCACCTGCAGAAATGCCGTAATTAGCTGCCATGTAGTGCACTGAAAACATTTATGTGCCGTGCAAGAGAGCAGGACGTTTGCTGGAAGAAATGATTTGGGAAGAAAAATACCTGCTTCTCACTATAAGTTCTTGCATTAGTTTCAGTTTCTGCTTCTGCACCCGAGTGCCTCAGTAAATAGGTGGGATTTTGCATGTGTATCATTGTATGCAAATTGCTTAATTTTTGAACTTGAAAACATTTACATGTAGTAGTCTGTAGATTTATTCTAATGAAGATGGGATACATTCTAGGTAGATTAATATTCTTCTTCACATACAGGGTAGAACTTTCACGAGGGCCCCATTATAAAGTTTCACATTAGGACAGATTTTTCTGCGATCTCAGTCATCTTATTCTGTTGTTTTCCAGTCTCTGTGAATTCACACAGGTGACAGGATTGCCTGATGGAAGACTACCTCTTCTCCTATGACCCTTACTTCTCTTATATCCTTAGTCCATCACAGCAACAGAATTACTGTCTTAATTTATTGTGAAAATCTTTGATTGCCATAGCTCTTTGGGCAGGTATCTGCATACCTTGCTCCAAACAGCCTATTAACCATATGAGGCAGTGCCTAACAAATGCACAGCGGTTTATAGGGAGAACACAAATGTTATTTTAGATGTTTTTCTAGATTTGACCTAAGGATTTAGGGCCGGGTGAGCTGGATAAGTTTTTGGGAATGCACTTCCCTCCTTGCAGTAATTTAAGGGTCAGAACACTGAAATGGTTTTGTTGATACCTTACACAGTGTTTTCAGCATGCAATTCTCTGGATGAGTTATAGTTCCATGGTCATTATGTCTTTGGCATGAGATGCTTGCATGTGTTTATGTGTATGTGTATGCGTATGCAAGGGTTTTCTGTAATTTTTCAGTTTTTTTTCAGAACCAATTTAGTCAGTTATTTGTAGTATCTCGGTATAAATGAGGAAAGTATCTTCATCTGTTCTTCAAGGCAGATTAGATCGGAGGGAAAAACTCTGAAATGTGTTTAGAAACCTACCAAGTAGAACTCTCAAATGCTAAGTATTGTCCACGAGTGGATTTTTTTTTCCAATCCTGTGCAATTTCTCTCTTTTTGTTATACTCTAGATACCTTTGTGCCACATGCTTTTTACATGGTTTGTTTTTTCTTTACCCTTATTCTAGTTCTACCCATCTTTCTCTCATTTGCTTCCATTTTAACTTCTTTTATTTAAGATTCCTCTGTCAGTTGCAAGTTATAAATGTATATTAATACTTACATATATGATATATTTAAGAAGATAGTTTTAACTGAGAGATGGATCTGGACCCAAACATTCAATCTTTTTTTCCACTTCACTCTGAAGCATTCTGGTGAAATTAGGATGAGAATTTAAGCACAGAATCATGAAATTGATAGTGACTTTGTGAGATACTGAAAGGACTTAAGTGAGGATTAAATACAGGCTTAATTTTGTCTTTGCGCAGAGGCAAGCTTTCTGCTTGCAATCTATAGTTTTAAACAATATCTTTTGAACTTAGCAGGGGAAGGAAAGGGTTGTTGATATGTGATACCGTGTAAGGAATCTTGCAATGACAAGCTCATGTGATGTGAGCCATGCTGAGCATTCGGATTTCCTGTACAGTATTCAAGGGCATCAGACACTGGGTACCCTACAACATTATCTGGGTTTTAAATAACCCTCCAAGTCTTCTAGTCTGCCAGTCATCTGTACAGAGAGAAAAAAATTTAATCCTAAGGAAGAAATGAAGAAATGCTTCAGGTGTATTTATTAATGTATAATAACAAATGCTTGATAAAGACAATTCTCTTATTAATCATCATGCTTGACATTCTTGCTCTTAGGCAAAAAATCACTGGATCATGTCATAGCCTGATATTTGCCTTGGCAATCAATGCCACCCTAATGTAATAACAGTGGCAAGGTTGCAGGGTTGAATTCTTCCCCAGACAGGTCTGTAAACGTCAGAGTATCGATATGCATCTATGCTAGATGCGTATCTCACTAAAGTATCATCAGCTTAAGAGTCATTAGCTTTTGCTTACTTATGGACCACTGGATTCATGAATATACTTTGGAAGTCACAGAATCATCAGGGTTGGAAAGGACCTCTGAGATCATTGGGTCCAACCGAGTCATTTGAGTATGTGACAAAGTATTGTGAGGGCTTGGAGAGCTGAGGTAAAAGATTCACTACTTATTCTTTGAAAAAATAGTAGGCAGGGGGAAGCTTAATATATACACAACTTTGTTCCAGCAAAGAGTGGTTTTCTGGGAAGGTGAGTATATATTACACATCCAAATGAAAACACAAATGCCACAGACCATCATGGCTCCACCACAGTAATCTAAGTGATCTATGCAAAGTTATATGAAGATTTCAAAAAATATTATTTCTTAGTAAGTTTTCCCTGCAAAGAATAGCTCCTTCTGCAGCTTCCTTGACACAGGAAGTTGGCTGCTGTCTGTCTCTTGAGATCCATCTTGCAAAGATAGAAGAGGTGAACTGAGGACCTCTGACAAAGCAGTGTTCCAAAAGCAATATATTAGAAGAGAGCACTGTATGAATTCTGGCACTGTCCTCGTATTGTATAAGTTTACAAACTTTGAGTTACTGGGTAAAGTTACTCTTGGTCTTTTTTACAATGCGTGCACTAGGCCCAACTGTTAAATCTGTGCTAGTCCACTGATAGGTAAGTTAGGGATCTTCCTGCTCATTACATACCTGTAAATGTGAAATGAAGTTCAGGTGCATGCTAAGGTTCATCATGGGGTGAGTATGAATCCTTAATAACTTGTATCTTACCTGTTAATAAGTGAACATATCTCAAAAATGCTATATGTTGAACGGAAGTATATAGCAAAAACATTACAGAGCAAAATATTGGGGGAGGGGCCACTTTATATCCTTTTGGAAAATGTGGTATCCTTAACATCTTGTATCAAATGGGGCTTCAGAGCGAGCTTCAGTGATAAAAATGTGATAAGATTGGAACAAATGAACTCATTCTTGCTACCTGTCTTCTTTCATTCTTTTCAACTGCAGTTGTTATGGATCTGTCTCAACCAGGTAGAGAAGTGCGGTAAAAGGCTACTTTGCCTCACCAAAGAGCTTAAAACAGCTGAGTGAATGTGGTTCTGTAAACAGAAGTAAGACAATAGTTGAGCACACGGTCCAAATTATTGGGCAACAAGGAAGTCAACGAATAAAGGTTTTGGTTACTGGGGTTACTGTAGAATTCAGTCTGTAAATACTTTTTGCTCTTACTGATTTATCAGAAATATGAAAATGGTTGTTTGCAAGAATCATATAGAACTTCCGTAAGGCAAAGTGGTTTGATTAAAAAGAAATTAGTATGAATACTCATACAATATGAGGGAGAATCCCTAGCATTACATATTCCTGGTTGTATATGCGTTGATGAAGTGCTTTGGTACAAATGATTTTAAAAAGCATTAGTCTTGGAAGTTTAATTATGTATGGAGTTAGTACTCACATACTTATTAAAGTCTGCCAAGCTTGAGGTTGCTTGAAGTTTCCACAACAGAAAAGTGATCCTAACAATGAGTAAGTCAAGGTAATTAGAGTAATGTGATAAATCAGGCTAGCTGTAGCAGAGACTGTCTTTCCAGCATGCTGCCATTTGCTTAGTCATTGCAATCTTTTGTGAGAGAAGTATATGATCCATATCAGGATTTTTCAAGTGAAACTGAAATCCTAAGTGCCTTGTTCACAATGCTGAATTAACCTTACTGGAGTTTTTATTGGCTTTTTTGATCCATCTCTCTGTAAAACCGTAGCCTGTGAAATAATTTTAGAAACTGCTCTAGCAATATATTTTTTGAAAGTATTTCACATAAGAATTGTACTTACTCTGCCCACACCGAACCTTCTCCACCCCTCCACCCCAAAATAGTGTTACTGCAATGCAATCGTTAGGAAAGTCTTAATGATTTTCTGATAGAAACCACATTATCACGCATAGTCTGTATTGCTTACTCTGTGTGCTTGTGTGTACTTTGCGTTTGTGTATGTAAATTGTGAGTAAAATCAACAAATTCATAGCTTAAGTTCAAAAAGCTCCAGCTCAGAATTCAGGAGGTATAGTTCCAGTTTCTTTCTCTGACAATTTTTTGTGACTTCATTCAGATTATGTGATCTTTAGCTATCTTAACTTCATGCCTTTTGAAATTAGAATAAATCCGCTTATTTCTTCCCTAAATTTTATCTGCTCATCTTTGAGGCATAAAAGATAACTCCTTAACAGAGTCAGAAAGTAGTGCCATCATCTCTGAAATGTCATTCAGAAAAGCTATTGAGAAAAATGCAAAGGGTTCAGTTCAAAAGTAGAGATTGTATCATCATCTGCACGTTGAATAGTGATCCTTGTCAGTGTGGGACATCAAGAAGAGATCCCCAGACAGTCCCAGTCTATGTAAACTTTATTGAATTTACCTTTTCAGTATCTACTTGCAACATTGGAAGATAGTTCTAGATACACAGCTACTTCAAATTCTGACTACTAAATAGCATCTGTTTGTTTAAAATGTAAGGTGACCAAAACTAAAAATCCAGAGTTTTACAGGTTCTTTTATTGGGAGTAAACTTCACACTGTAATATTACATCTTAGACTTTCTCAGCTTAACTATACAGTTAAGGAGCAATTTATCTTAACCACATCTCAAATCTTGGTCAGCAATGTGGTCAAAAATCTTTTTTCAAGCTAAATCAGACAATGATAATCTGTGGTATTAGAAAACTCTTTGTGCTGGAATGCTATAAGAAAAGTTGACTTTGTTTTACATGTGTTCACAGGGCCTCTACTGACCTTGTAGCAGCTTTTTCTAATGTGTTGAGTGCTGATGAGGCCACACCTGGTGTACTGTGTCCAGCTGTGGGCTCTTCAGTAGAAGAGAGACATAGACATGCTAGAGAGAGTACAGCAAAGGGCCACGAAGATGGCCAAGAACCCATACCATCTTTCCTGGAACAAAAGGCTGAGAGCACTGTGGCCGTTCAGCCTGGAGAAGAGAAGGCTCAGGTCAGGGGGGAGGAATTTATATGTATTTCTCAGTGAGTACAAATACCTTCCGGGAGGTTGTAAAGAAGGCAGAACCAGGCTCTTCTTTGTGGTGGACAGTGCCAAGACTAGAAACAGTGGGCAGAAACGCAGGGGGTCAGGGAGTATAGTGATAGGACACGGGGTAACGGTTTTAAACTGAAAGAGGGGAGATTTAGATTAGATATTAGGATGAACTCTGAGGGTAGTGAGCCACTGGGAAAGGATGCCCAGAGAAGCTGTGTATGCCCCATCCCTGGAAGCGTTGAAGGCAAGGCTGGCTGGGGCTTTGAGCAACCTAATCTGGTGGAAGATGTCCCTGCCCATTGCAGGGGGAGTTGGAACTAGATAAGCTATGAGGTCCTTTCCAACCCAAAGCATTCTATGATTTGATGAACAGCAGGAAGCACTTCTGTGTGAGGGTGACTGAGCACTGATGGAGGTTGGCCAGAGAGACTGTGAAGCCTACTATGTCAGTGTCGGATCTGTGGGAGCCTGAGACACCACCAAAGTCCCCTCAGAAAGCATCAGAGCATAACTTAGAGATCCATTCCAACCTCAGCTGTTCTGTGACCCTGTTAATGATTCATGAACTGTAACATTGCAGGACCAAATTAGTTACGCTTTAATGCTTTAAGATCTGACTCTCTGACATAACTGTACTAAATCAATGTATTAGCATAGGGAAGTGTGACTTGGCCATTATGCACAGTTAAAATAGTACTAGGATTAGGAACTTCTAGTTAAATTATCTCTCCTTTCTGAATCTGTGTGCAAGTCAAGAGTTTGTCCAGCTGTATACTTTGGCCCTTTCATCTTTAAAGGGCAGAATCATGAGATTGAGTAGATAGATGCTGTGACAGCAGAGAAACTTGGGGCTGTAATCTATCAGTCTGATCCTAGGGGTGTACTCTGGCAATGTCCATGTGAACTTCAGGGCGGGCTCAGAGGGCAGAACAGCCCTGTGTAACACCCCACTCACTCCCTGTTGAAAGAAAAATCAAGGTACCTGAACAGGGAGGCAGGTCTAGAGGATACAGCTGAATGATGAGAACAGCAGAAGTGCAAAGTTTGTCCAGAGTGGTGATCAGTCTCTGCCATTTAGGTGCATCCCAAGACAGCAGAGATGTATGGAAGCCCTGGCTGTCCATTGTGTCAAATACATGAGAGCTTTAAAGAGCTGCTTGGAAAATCTAATTCTAATCTAGTTCAAAATCAAGGTATAGCTTTATTTCACTTTTTGTATTTTAGTCATTGCTGGTAGTTTTTTTCCAAGGTTACTTTTTATACTTACGAGGAAACGCTTTTTTGTGATGCTTATTGCGTGACCAAATGACATCACTCTTTTAATGAAGAGAGCTGATGTCAGGGCAATGCAAGTAACTCTCTAGTTGGCTTTTGTCTGTGGAGCTCTGTAAGCTTTCTCTTTCATTAACCTAAAGTGAGAATTTTGGTTGTTCTTCCCCTTGCTATAAATTGTATTCATTGTTTAGGCCTCTAAAGAATAATCATAAGAATCTAATAATCCAGTGTGTAATTGAAATCTAAACCCATGCACATTTTATACTTTTTTATATTTTTCTATTTTAATGGTATTTATTAGATGAGTTTAAAATCCTGTTGTTGTATGTCTACCTTGTCTCTGACTTCACTATGTCATTAAACTCCCTACGCTCCATACTAGACACCAGGAAGTTATACTTCCCAAGGTTTTACAAAGAGCAGACTTACTGTAGTGTCACTTATTAACCAGTCATATGAGCTATTAAAAGCCCACTTTCCATTTACACAGTGCTGTTCCTCCCAACCAGGACTTTGAGAACCCTTGACTTTACCCTTGCCATGGCTGTATAGGGTAAGTGTGTGGTGTTTATGCCTGTTCAATGAAAGGTTATTAAGTAAAGGACACAACTCTAAGTATATTTATGAACATAAGCAAAATATTGACATTTCCATCACTGAGGTCTTAAAGATGTGGCTATAAGATTGCTAAGTAATAATGCTATTCCTTTCCAAACAAACAAACAAACAAAAAAAACCAAAAAAAAAAAACCCAGTTGTATACGTCTTTAATCCCTTGGCACTGTGTTATAGAATCATAGAACGGTTTGGGCTGGAAGGGACCTTCAAGATCATCGAGTTCCACCCCCCCTGCCATGGGCAGGGACACCTCCCACCAGAGCAGGTTGCTCAAAGCCCCATCTAGCCTGGCCTTGGACACTTCCAGGGATGGGGCATCCACAGCTTCTCTGGGCAACCTGTTCCAGTGCCTCACCACCCTCACAGGAAAGAATGTCTTCCTAATATCTAATCTAAATCTCCCCTCTTTCAGTTTCAAATCATTACTTCTTTATCTATCACGGCATTCTGTCATGAAGAGTCGCTCCCTATCTCTCTTGTAGGCCTCCCTGTAGTTACATACTTGCTGCTCTGGTTTGTGACAGCATCCAAACAATATATATAGGTAACATAACAACATAATAGGTAGCATACTGATTTTTAATACAAGTCACAAGTATGCAGTCCTAGGATGACCTCAACCTTTGCTTTAAAATCAGAATCTATACGAATTTCATCCTTTTCCAGAGAATGTTCTCAATCTTTTTTCTAAAGTCAGGGTCTAGTCAGATCTTTTTATTTTTTTAATGCATCTTTTGCAGCTTTGACTATATGGTTGTTATTTTATTAGACGAATTGCAGTGCGTTTTCTGGATTGTTTTTGCCAATTTTTCTCTTTTTTTTACTTTATTTTTAATATTGATTCTTTTGAATCTATTTTACGGTGGTTGCAAGAGTACTAAATATTAAAACATTCTGGTAAACTTATTAATTATTGAAGGAAAGGGGAAATTTCATTCATATCCGTAGGAAATAATAGGTATTATTGTTATGATTCGGAAAACCTCAGAAAGCACAATTTAGTCAGGCTGTTTCTAGATAATGAAGACTATTGTTTAGTTTACATTAGTGCAGTTGTTTGTATAAAGAGTATTGTGGTACTGCTGCATCGGGTGCCTAGTTTTGTGATTTCATGTTCCTGTTGCTTCTTATGCAGTAGACTTCTCTGTTACATGCAACAAATTTGGGAAGTTCAAAGAATTGATTTTGCATTCTCGTTCAAGGAATAGCTTCATACTTGCACAGATCCCAAACTCATGGTGTTTCAATCTCCTCTCAGAAGAGAAGGGTATATAGCAGTGTCTTGTGATATTATGGGACAAAAAGCTTTTTCTTTTTTTTTTTAACCTTCGAAAAGAGTTAATGTGATCTCAGTCAGCTGGTCTTATAAAATTGTTCCATGGAAGAGTTGTGAACAAGCAATCCTGAAGACTTCCAAATGTATGTGAATGTGGACAAGATCTCTAGCAGCTTCCTCAAAATTTGTTCAGCTGGAAAAGTACACTTAGAAAGTGAGAGGATGAACAATCACAACAGTGAGATTAAATACTTTAAATTATTAGAAATTTTTGCTGTGTCTCAAGCTCACCAAGGATACTCCAGTGTAAACTAAAGTAAATGACAGGGGTGGGAGTGGAGCAACTTAAACTGCTGGCTGCTTTGGTAGTGGTAGCTTGTTCGCTGTGCTACATAGAATTTTGTTTCCAAAGAGATTTTGCAATACCACAGCTTGGTTCCTGATATTCTCACTCCCTTTTGTTTTTTACCCTTATTATAACTAATTCCTCTTCTTGCAAGGATATTTATTAGCTGCCTACCTGGTTTTACTCTAGTAGTCTTCAGCCCACAAAAAGAACACAAGTACGTATTGTCTAGACACACAGAGAGTTGATTTCAGTAGCAAAGGATCATAGGGAGAGTTGTTAAATAAGCTTTAAAATTACAATTTCTGCAGGCCTAGCTGTGCGATTTACAGCTGTGTGTCTCTGGCTTTGCATTAACTGTTTTTCAGTTAACTCTGTAGTAGGGAGAAGTAGCAAAGAATCTTGACACATCGATATGATATTATATCCATCTTTATGGAGACAGATAAAAGTCTGTCTCTTAATATATCTGAACTCCTGTTCATGGGTGGGCAAGTCCAAATGATCCTCTCTGCCCCAAAGGAAAAACAAAAAAAAAACACTCAAGGCTTCCACTGCTCCACTCCTCTTTCCCTTCTCAAGACCACGAAGTTAACTTGTATTCTGCTGAGAAGCTTTCTACAAGTCCATGGCACTGCAGCACCAGAGCACAATGTATTCCATCTCAGGCCAACCACTGAACCTCCTTCCCATCACTCGCTTCAACAGGAGTGTTATGACTGTCATAAAGTTTTCTAGAAACAGATTCCAGTGCTGTAGTTTCAAATACTTTGGATGCACTAAAGGAATATATGCACAGTAAAGATTATTTGTGAAACAGTGACTGTTAAAACTGCAAGATAATTTTCATATTGGATGACTTTAAAATAAACAGGGAAAAAAATGTTCCCCTATTTGTCCTCAACAAATTAGATTCTCATGTCAGGTCTTTATGAACAGGTCCCTTTGTAATTAAGGTATTATAAATGTTTAGGGTAAGGTTTGATAACTGTCTCTTAAAAGAAGAACAGGCTTAGGATAGTAAGTTTGAAGTAAAAGAACTAGTCTAGGAATAGATTTGGTGAGGAGTTCTCCAAATCATAAAAAAATCTTAATGATGACTGAAATGTGGCTTAGAATGTTAAGAGATGTTCTAACTTTTCTAATCAGCTCAGAAAAGTTAACTAAGGACACTGTTTACCATTTTCTTGTCATCTGGCGGTGACCTGGAATATTGCTAAAGCTCCTTTTTTTCACCAAAAAAATAATTATTTTGCTACAGCTGTACAGTATCCAGTGTGTTGGATCCCACCTCTTTGCAAGGCTGAGCGCATTCTCTGCACATTCAGATCCCTCCTCCTTCCAAAGCCTTTGTCTATCCAATGTTGGAGCCTGTCGTTTCCTCTGCTGCCACACCGGCCAGCGCACCAAGCAGTGAGAGGATATCGATGTCTTCTGCCCATTGTCTTCTATAACAACTGCCGGTGGGAAGTCTGAAGCAGAGTTTGGTGTCTGTGGCTTAAGCTTTAACTAAGATGAAACCTTAACACTAAAGATAAGTAGGTAAGCAGAGGAGGAAAAAGGTTGTAAAGAAGAGCAATCTCTGCTTAACTCAGCAAGGCTTCTAATGCTCTGTTGATAAATGTTACAGCAATTTCTGGGGACTTCTGTTGTTTTTTCTTTTACTACAGACCTCTGAATTCAGTTACCCTGCCCTACCCAGGATTTTCAGCTGTTGGAAGTAAGCAAATAAAACTGTAGTTTCAAAGGTGTAGACTGAATTTGACTATTCATAAAGTAAGTCCCTAGGGGTTTTTCTCTTATCTCTTACATTTCATTCTTAAACTGCAGTTCAGCTCTCTGTTGCATGGCTTTTCTTCTGTCAGATCTAGTTCTGGGTTTTTTTTAGATTCCGCTATTTTGTTTTAAAGATTACGAAGTAGATATTGGTTGTAAAACATTGATGATACTTCCACTCACATTGTTAAAAAATTTGGTATTCCCCTAAAGATAGTGGCTTGGAACTCTGCCATGTTCCCACTTCTGCATTCCTCTCTGTAAAGTAATTGATAGCCTGACCTGGTTACCATGCAAATCCCCTTGTGTGTCATGTTAACTTCCTCACTGAATCAGAGATATGTACATATGAAGACTTTTTCAGGGGATTAAGATTTCTGGGTTTGGCCAGAAGTTGTCTTGCTCATCTATGGTCCTTTGTCTAATACCTGGTAACCAGGTGTGTCATACCAGGAGCAGGCCCTGAGAGGCTGTGAGATTGTGCAGACACTTCAGAGAAGTTGAGAATCCAGTCTGATATATTTATATCCATTTAAACAAAGCCAAAAGTATGTCTTAGTGGGATTATTCCTGTACAAAGGTATTTATCAGTGAGACTCAACCTTGTGCAGTGGGGCAGTGTAAACTCTCCAGGGAGTTGGTGAAATGTAGTTGGTTAGAACTGAGATGATATGTTATAGGGATAATAATATCACCGATATGAGTAAGGTATTTTATACAGATGGTGGAATGAGGCATTTTAATCTTCTCTGACTTGCTAAGAAATAAATTGATGAAGCACAGATCACCTTTTGTTTCAGTATACTTTGGTTAAAAAGTTTAATGTGCTCTTGGCTTGCACTGTTTTGCTGTCATACCTGTAATTGCTGAGGGTTGGGGTTTGTTTGGTTTTGGATTTTTTGTTGATGTGGTCCTAAAAAAAGAAAAAAAGAATTGTATTGATCTGATGAGCAGGACAGTCACACTTCGTAGAATGAAACATACTTAAATGTTTGATATTTCTACATAACAAACCTTTCGTTTTGTGTCTTGTTCCTGTGCAGACAGAAAACATGGTTTATGTTTTATAAGCAATTTCTTAGTTTCCTATTCCTGTTAGAAGACTTGAACCAAGTCTGTCAGGGGATGTATGCTCGACTGAAGGCCTGCAGTGTCCAGGAAGGTGCTAATGGGCCCCTGTGAGTCACAAGCTGTTGCAAAATACCCTTTCTAGGTATTATGCTTAGTGGGGGGGAAAAACAATCAAAAAAGAAATGGCAGCATTACATAAGAAATTAAGCAGGAAGGAAAGTGTAAAGCCCGTCTGATTTGGGTTTCTCCCTGCCTGTGAATATACTCAGGGTCTTCTTTTTGGAAAGGTGGCTGACCCTTCCTGGGGCTGCAAGTTGTTTGTAAAACTGAATGCCAGAGTATTGCTGATTGAAGCTAGGTGTCTTGCATTTACTGTTTATTAGGGACATATCAAGGCAAGGCTGACTTACAAGGTACAATAGTGCTGGGGAGGGGAGGCTGACAAAACCAACTTAATTTCTTCTGTGTGAACAAATGGGGCTTTTAATCTACTCTTCTGCATCTACAGAGCAGAAAACATCATTGCAGGACTCCTGCGTATGAAGTGCAGCATAGTGAGTTCATGCATTTACCTGAGCTGCCAGGATTGACTTGAGGCATGCTGATAGCCCCAGGCCAGCTATGGAGGTAGAGCCTGCCTGTGTGATCTTTTCTAGTCTTCCCAGATCCTGAACACTGCAGATTCACTGGCGCAACAGTGCTCAACTTCCAAAAGTGGTTTGTATGTGAGAAGTGCGAGAAATGTTCCTGCTGCACTCCTGGACTTGGCAGGTCAAAGCTGGCCTCTTCTTAATTGGGAGCAGAGATGTAGTTTTGTCTGAATTTTTTTTTTTTTTTTTGCTTCCTTAAGGGAATCCAGTTATTTAGATTAATTAGAGTGAAGTTGGATTATCAGTGGAAAAAAAAAAAATCTTTAAAAAAAACCCCAAAACACAGAGGGTATGAAGGTTTGGGTTTTAGTGATGCAGTATTTCAGATAGGTGAGCTGTACCAAGGCATTTTTATTTCTTATGGTTGACTGCAAAGCTTTCACTTGTAAACTTACAGTTTTCCTTGGCTTTTTTTTTTTTCTGGGGGGAGAGGCCTTTCAGATTTGGAAGTGCCGCATCAAAGTCACACATAATTTCTCAGTATCTAGAAANGATAGGGAGAGGAAAAAATGAGAAAAATAATCATAAAAATGATTAATTATGGCAAAACTGGAACTGCATCAACTTCGCTAGTTTTCTGTTGGATACTTTTTAGTTTTTTTTCTGTACTGGGTAAGTTTGGGATGTTTGCATTTCCACTTATGTTAATGCAGAGAAATTTATGAATAGAGGCAATGCTCTGAGGTGCAACATCACAGTACCTAGAGGTGACCTACAGAAAAGATAGGGAGGGCCTCTTTATCAGGGGGTGGAGTGATAGGACAAGGGGTAACAGTTTTAAACTGTAAGAGGGGAAATTTAGGTTAAATATTAGGAAGAAATTTTTATTCTGGTAGTGGTGAGACACTGACACAGGCTGTCTGGGGTAACTGGATGCCCCGTCCCTGGAGGCACTCAAGATCAGGTTGAACCAGGCTTTGAGCAGCCTGGTCTAGTGGGAGGTGTTCCTGTCCATGGCAGGGGGGTTGGAACAAGACGAACTTTTAGGTCCCTTCCAACCCAAGCCACTCTGTGATCACCTTTTAATGAGTAACTTATTGTACACTTGACAGCTATCAGCAGAGGTTTAACTCTCAGTCAAAATCCAAAGTACAACTCATGTTTTTCTCTATGGCAGCTATGTATGTATCTCTGATCTGATACTAGACTTGTTTTTTTCTTGATGAATATACACTTCTCTATGTATTAATTCAAAATATTTTTGTTTCTTTTTTTGAATAATGATTGTGCAAAAGTGTCATTTTCTTTGTTTCTACAATTACATCTGTCCAGTGCATTCAGCTTCAGTGAACCTGATAGTCTCCAACCAGAATTCAGGTCATAGTGACAGAGTTAACTCGGCTCCAGTTGTAAGAATTACTGGTTTTGCTGAAAGGGTAGGTTGATGTTAACTGTTGTTGGGATGAGTAGCCTGGTGGAAGACATGGATCTAGCTGATGATATTAGCAGAATGTTAGGACAACGACAAGGTTTTCTGCCTGTGTTTACTCCAAGGACTTTAGCACGAAAATAGCTCCTGTCATGTCATGTCATCCCTGCACCAAATCAAACAGATTTCAAGTTTGAATGTCAAACCTTTTGTTTCAGGAGGAAATCTTTGATGTGAGGATGTTTAACAAATCTATAGATTGTGTTTTCATTATGTTTAGTTAGTAAGTCTGGAGTGGTTAAGAATGACCCTTGGAATTTTGATGACTTAAAAAAAAAAAGGTAAATCAGCAGCTGAATTGTAAGAAAATTTGGGAGGATTGCCTGAAGGGAAAGGTTATTGTAGAGCTAAAAGAATCACGGGCCACCCTCACAGCTCGACTAGGCTGCTACACAGACTAAAAATTACTATTATGGGGAGGGAGGAGAGTAAAGAGGCAGACAGTAAGAGCCAGATTCACAAAGAAATTAACAATGTTGAGAGAATAATGTGACTGAGTGCTTAAAAACAGGTATTTATTAAAATTAGTCTGCCTAGTCACTCAGGTAAGGCTGGCAGATGGCACAAGACCTAGAAAGAGCTATGTGCTTTTCTACAGTGAAATCTGGAAGATGAGCAGGAACTCCCAAAATAACTTTAGGTTGCCTAATTGAATGAATGATAGCTGTACTATCCACTAGTTTCAGAGAGGTAGATATCAAAATGTTTTGGCAAATTAGGTTTTGTTTCCTGTTGTGTCCTGTTCCAGTCAGAATTTTGTTCTTTCAGAGTTTTATTGCAGCTCTGGGATGCATCTGCAGTATGGTATGCTATGGTTATAGAATCATAGAATCATCCAGGCCAGAAGGGACCTCCAAAGGCCATCTAGTCGGACCTCCCCGCAGTCGCAGGGACACCCCCAACTTGACCAGGTTGCCCAGGGCCTCATCGAGCCTCACCTTCAATATCTCCAGGGAAGGGACCTCAAACACCTCCCTGGGCAACCTGTTCCAGTGTTCCACCACCCTCACAGTAAAGATCTTGTTCCTAATATCCAGTTTAAATCTTCTGTAAAACCAACCTGTATAAATGTCACCATTTCACAATGTGCTTCCATTGGGATAGGTTTGGACCCTGTTTGAGGCATTGTATATTATTACTGATTATTTGGGGAAAATAAAGAATTGGATTAGGTGGAATATATTAAATACCACGGGTGAGAAACTGCCATCGGATCCCAGCTGCTTTATTCTTCCTACAGTATGAGCTGGTCAACTTCCAAGCTGTTTGCTTTAATTTTGGATCTAGAAAGTTTCCTAAATATTGTATAGTTATTTTAAAAACAGTGTTAGTCAATATGAAGTTATAGATATAGCTGCACCCTTGTTCCAAGAACCAATTGGGCATGTGTAGGATAGTGAAGAAATGATGCATTACTGAATGCTTCAGTCCTAGTTGTTTCCAAATGGTCCACATTAAAAAACCAAAAATATTCATTCTGAAAGTTCAGTCATGCATGCACCCTGGAACTGCTGTCACAGCAGGAAGAGCCTAATTTGAACAGCTTGAGTAGCATGATTGCTCACAGCATTGCAGCAGACTGTAGGTCAGTCCTCCCAAGGTCTCACAGTAGCATTTTGTTGAGGATTTTTTTTTTTCTTTAGGGGAACTATGTGTAGGCAAGCTTGTCTATATTAACAGCATTCAGAAAACTTTTAAAAATTATTTTTAAAATGTGTTTTCTTAAAAGGCTTTCAAAAATAATGAAATGGAATTTTCTAAAGCTTAATAACAGGAACATGATGATATTTTGAAAATAATGAAAGAATGCAAGGATTTATTAGAAGCATTCACCCTCTTTTCAGCTAAATCACTTCTGACTATATAGCACTTCTTTCCAATGATCCTATTTCTACCTAGATGGAAATGATGGACCCCTCTCTGCTCTCAGTGGTACCCACTAGGCAGCATAACTTGTAATATTTGTACATCAGAAATGCGGAAAATAGTGCTGCTAGACTCAAAATATAGAATGATGGATGAATGAGACACAGAAAAAAGAAAAGTTTGCATTAGTCTGACAGCTGTAGTTGTGTGTGTTTGTATGCAGTAAAGTTTTACAATGCACTGAGTCATGTTTGCATACAAATAGGATCTTTTCTTCTTCCTTCCTTACTGGGGAGTGTACACCAGCATTTCCAGTGCATATAGAGGCTGGCTGTGGGATTGTGGGCAAGTCCAAGTTGTACTTTGAATAATAGTGGATGGGATCTAAGGCAGAACACCAAGAGTTAAGTAAGGACCCTATTGCTGCTTTTCAGTATGTGAAGGAGAGTTAGAAAAAAAGGCAGAGAGACTTTTTATCAGGGTATATATTGACAGGACAAGGGATAACCATTTTAAATGGTAGATTTAGACTGGATATAAGGAAGAAACTTTTTTTACAATGGAGACAGTGAGACACATTGCCCAGGGAAAGTGTGGGTGCCTCACACCTGGAGGTGTTCAAGGCCTGTTGGATGGGACTTTCAACAACCTGGTCTAGTGGGAGGTGTCCCTGCCCACAGCAGGGGAAGTTGGAATGAGATGGTCTTTAAAGGTCCCTCCCAAACCAAGCCATTTTATGATTCTGTGTTTCCAAGCATTTCTAAGCTACTTCATCTAGCCTATGGGCTGCCTTTTTGAAATAGGATTTTCACTGTTTTAATTAAAAATTTTGCCATAGTTCATTATCAGGTATTTGGGATTTGGTCAGAATTGCAGATATAATTAAATACAACTACGTCAGTGATTACTGCTGATACAGATAACTTACGCATTAATCACAATTATGTAGTATTAAGGACGTGTGAAGTCACGAGGTAACAATTAAATTGAAATTGTTTTCCCTGTAATTAAATGGGCAGTATTGCTTTTTAATGAGTAAAATTTGAACGTCAAAATAGTCAGAAGCATTTCTTCATCACTGTGATTAAGTATCTTAACAAAGCATTATTATTTTGGTTCTGGAAGGTATGCAAAAGCGTGAATGACAGCAAATTATAGCTAACTGCTAAGGCTTAAAAAAGAAAAGGTCTGATTTCCGTCTATAGTTTTAAACAAAAAATGTAATTGAGGAACAAGGTAATTTAGTTTGTTTCAAGATTTAGGGGATTGAGGCAGTATGATCACATTTTAAGTATACTGAAAATTTTATCAATGCAAACTTTTCTAAAATATCTTTCATTTTTAAAAACTTTTTGAGTAATAATTTCTTTCTGTAGCATGTTTCATAGGCTTGCATCTCATTAATGTTCTTATTGTAGTAATAGCAGGTGCTATATTATTTTTCCATACCTCTAAGTCCTTAGAGAGAGTGCCCAGCTGAAAGTTATATCGCCTGTGAAAGTGGAAAAAAAGTGGCATCCTCTCAGGTTTTCTTGCTATTGTACAAGTGACGCTCTAATATGCGGATAACTAATGATGTCATTGTTTTATGTGTGTACTATCTTTTCGGCAATGGAAGAACCAAATAATAAAGAAGATGACCCAAAGAGCTAACCGTGCTCTTACCACTCCAGAGCAAATATGCATTTGTGTTATTAGTCACCAGCTACATTTCTAAAGTCCAATCTGTTCCAGCCTAACTCAACTGAAGTTGAGGATGTTGGGAGCAGGAGTTACCTATGTAGTAAAAAATAACATCTTGTCATTTTCACTGCTTTTTCTCTGTGCATAGGAAAATTACTATCATTCAGAAGAGGATATACAAGTAATACTCTATACATGAGTATTTATCTGTCTATATACACATAGCATTATAGAAAACAATACAGAGGATAGAAAATGGATCTAAAAAAAAAATCTAAGATGGTAATTAAGATAGCTTATATTTCTGTAACTAAAAGGATAATCCTTTTGGCATCACACATTTAAAAACAAGCAACCATAGATACAAGTACACAATGTTTATTTTTAAGGCCTTATTTAGTAAACAAAAATAAAACAAATTTAGGAAACAGAAAAACAGCCTCACAGTGTTTCATCTACCACCCTAAATAGATTTATAGATTTTGGTGGTTGGGTTTGATTGTTTGTGTTTCGCTTTTTTTATATATAGTTAGGACTTAAACTTTTGTTTGCTTTAATGTTTGGTCAGGGACTGAGTAACTTATGTGATATGGTGATATCAACTTGTGTAGAGGGTTGGGTTGGGTCTGCACTTGTATTGAATCTTCTTGCTGCGTGAGTTTGACAGGTTGGGTTTTTATTATCTTGAATTCTTAAAATACTAGAGCTGTAATGCAAACTCACTTGTATTCTGATTCATAATCAATCCAATCTAATTCATGTTCTTTTACTGGTCATGTAAAGGTAGTATCAACAACTTAAAAATATGGAAGTGTTTTCAGGCATGAATGCCTTTATACCATAAGTATGAATTGAATCTAGCTCGGTTGTGTTCAGCATCGCATCAGCTCAGAATTATCCATACTCATACTTAGCTCCATCCCAGACGTACTAATACTTAGCCTCTTGCTGAGACAGCTGCTGCTATGTAATGGGGAGTTGAATAGTTCTCAACTGTATCCATACTTAAAGATGATTTGCCAGTGCTGTTTATATCTGTTGACTCTGTAAAAACAGCCAGTGGCTGAACCCCAAAATCTGTTCTTCGTGGCCCATGGACAGTAGAAGCAGCAGTGAGACTCCTGTAGCTCAGTGAGACTTCTGTTGCTCAATTTTAATGAAAGAACACAGCTTCAACTTAATGTGCCTGAAAGGCAAGCTTGCTGAACGTGTTTTTTGATTTTTATAGTTACATCTTATAGGTGCATTTTGAAATTTTTTGTGTTACTGACACAGGTGTCGTTTGAAGAGCTTTAATAACTTTCTTCCAAGGAGCTCTAAGGCCATGACAATCGCCCAATCAACAGGACAGCCACATTCCTTTTTAATGTAGTTCTAGGTGTGCTTCTTGGAAAAGGGCTTGATTCCATGTTAGAAAAGGTAATTGCTCACCTTCTTTATGGAGATATACAAAGTAACACAAGTAACTGACCTGAAAGGGGTCAGTGGCCAATACTCACTAACTTCAGATCCTTTTTTAGAAAAAGAAAAGGGGGATCCCAAGGAGAGGTGTGGACAGTGAATGGTCCTGGTCAAGAGGAAGCCTGCAAATAAAAACATATAGCTTCCCTTTACTGGTTTTCCCCCATAAAAGTTGATATTATTTAGAAGTAACAGAGAGACAGGTTTTCTGATGTGTGGCTTTTCTGGTGGAATATCTGCTGTCTGTAATTCTAATCTGATTTGATTCATTGATTTCTGATCAATTGTATTTCAGTAGGTGGTCTCCTATTCCCCCCTAATCCATACTGGAACTTTGACCTGCATAGTCCAAAAATATCTTATTAGCTGAAAAACTCTTATATATAGAATATTGTACTTTGAAACTTGAAGAATCACTTCTTATCATAGCATTGGTTATAAATACATCTCAAATTATCAATACTAAATCGGTTGAGTTTTTTTCCCCTGTTGAATTTGTCAAAACCATGTGATTATGAAACACGAGTTTTATGAAGCGTGGCAAGTTAGGAGCAGTGGTTTATTAGCGGTAAAAAACACGTCAAGCTCTGAATAGTACAAATGAAACAGGAGATTAGTTCTTTGAGAAGCTGGTCCATCCTGATACTAGCCAATGCAATTGGATTACTGTCTAATTGTTTGACTGACGCTTGTAATTCAAGGACTAAGTATAGACTAGGATTGTGGTTTCTCTTCCTTAGATGCTGTAGGGAGGAAAAACAGCAACATGAGGTACTGGTAGAACAGGATAATATATTTCTTCATTCTTTCCCCCTGCCATTCCCCAGGTACTGCTTTCTCAAAAAGCGGGGGAATCACACTTCTTTCTCTTCAAAATAAACGTGAAGTATGAAGGTAAAGGGTGAGGCTGTAGAAAGAGGTACTGACGGGAGACTGCCTTGGAATATGTTCTTATATATTCTGTTGGCTGTTGATAGTCTGAACCTTGTTGTTTCTTTTGTGAATAAATGCTCATTGAAAGGATGCATTTCTACATGAATAACAGCTGGCATGTTGCCATGTAACCCAATATGAGAAGAGCTGAGCACTCCTTTCTTTTTCACTACTCTGTTAAAGGCACCTCCTCCTCCTAACCTACATGTTGTTTTAGAGAAACTGATATCTCTCCCTACCACAGTTCCATTTTGAAACTGAGAAATATTTGCAGTGAAACTTTGTTTGCAACGTTGTGTAAAGTTTGTTTCAACAAATAATCTTTCTGAAGACCCTGAAAAAAAAAGGATTAATGATCAACTTCACTTATATTAGGTAATATCATAAAAAATCATTAATGATGGAAGCAGGCTCAACATTATTGTAGTTTTTTTCTCTGCTTTATTTTGCTGCTCTTTTATCCAGTGTCCTAAACCATAAATGTAATTTGGTTTTTTTGAAGACTTTTTCAAAATAGTATATATCACTTGAGATGTTGTACTATATTTGACAGCTCTATAGGAATTCAAAGATTTAGGAAAGTGGAAATCTATTACTGCCTAAAAAGTATTTTTAATGCCTTTACCTTTATTCAATTAGAGAAAAAAAAAAGCAGAAAGGATCAGAGTTTTTCTTTTAAAGAGCTAAAGCTAAAAGGGGAGAAAAAAGCAAGTGTATTCCCATTTATACAGTATGTATGGTCTATTTCAGTATTATTTGAGACTTACATGTGCCAAGTGTTGAGAGCCCTTTGCCTGGGAGGGTTAATTCCTCCCTCCAGAAGTTCAAGGTTTAAAAAGTCTACTAAGTGAAAGTAGCATAGAACAAAGTGCTTTGATACTGCACTGCATTTTTTTTTCTTTGTCTTACAACAAAGAAACACATTCATTGTATTTAATGAATTTCTCCCACAGTTCTGGAAAAGCTCATTGTTTATTCACGAAGGAAGGTCAGTAAGGCCTGGCTAATCCAAGCATTTCTTTTTTTTTTTTTTTTTTTAATTTCTTTTCTAAAAGGGATGATTCTTGCCTTGAGAAATGAAGATGCATAGGAAAATGCATGTGGCTTGCAGAAGGGAAAAATCAATGGGAGATGCAAGGTGGATATGCATTTAAAGAAACTTTAAACTGGACCAGGTTGTATTTTTCAACTGCATTTTTTTTATTCTTCATGATCACTGACACTAATTACTTGCATTTTAACTTTTTCTTATCTGCATTGTAGCTGGCCTCTGTTTTACCAAATAGTTCCGGATATAAGCCTTTTTTTTTTTTTCTTTTTTTTAGCTGGTAGGGCTGAGTCCCGTGGCAAAAGCATGTAGTTTGAGTCTTCCAAGGAAGAATTCTGGAACTGGCAAAATCCCAGAAGGATGTGAAAACCAGAAAGACTAGAAACACGTGTATTAGCTAAAGTCAATGATGATGGGTGAAGAGGAAAAAAAACTGTACATCAAGGGACAATTCATGTCCTTTACCATTTTCAATTGGGAGAGCTGGTTCTTAAAGTTTTTCTCTGGAAACATGACCTTGAGGTTACACAGTTGTTATCTGCATCATTTTAATGTCCAAGATTCCATCAAGTCTGAGTGGAGAGGTGTACGTACTAGGTGCCATGACCTCCAAGCATCTTGGCACAGTGCAGCCTACCATTTCCTGGGCTGTGACTCTGACGGATGTACGTTTTACCTTCTGATTTGTTTCCAATGTAATTTTTGTAGCAATCTGCCTGTCTTTTTTTCTTTTTTTTTTTTTTTTTACCAGGTTGCTTCTTACCTTGCATATCATCCTTGAAAAATTAAAAGGCCTATTAGATAGCTTAAATAATTTAATTGGAAAAAAACAAAGGGCCAGAACTCCCTCTAATCCCACTAAATTGAGAACAAAATGCCTTTATTTAAAGGAAATTTCAGCTCCTCAACATTTCATCCCTATGAGGTTCTGGTGCACAATGATAAAATTTTCCACTCTCAATTATTAAAATCCACTTAAGCAGCAATTCACAAGCATTATGGAACACTACTATTTACTTTTAATAATATACTTCAGAGAGCATATCATAAGACTTCAGTGTTAAAGAAAATGTAGCCAATAAATGCTGATTATTTTTTTAGCTTTATTTTTTTAAGGCAGCACTGAAGCCTTTTTCTTATTGACATTGTTAGTGCAGCTGCCTCTGTTTTGATTTAGAGTTATTGTTCAGTGTAGCCGAGAGAGTGAACTGAGACACAGACAGTGTGGGAGTGTGCCTCAGAGACAGATATCAAGTGAGCTATTTGAGCTGGTTATCAATTGTTAATTGTCTACTGATCCTTAAACTAGATACCTAAACTGAAAAGACCACTATCAGCAACAGATGCAAATTATATGGATCCTGTAGGTGTGCAGGCCCTACAATATAAGTGACGTTAATAAAAATTTTATTGCCTATTTGAGCTTTCATATCTAGGCTGTTCTCCTAGTATGGGCCTCCAAACCCAATGTTGTTCTAAATTTACCTGTAGTTAAATATAATGCTTGAACTGAAACTGCATTAACAGCTGCATATTAACCAGTTGTCCATAAATATTTTTATTGTTGGATTCCTTGTGTCAAATATGCTTCCTCTAGGATAGCCCAGTACAGAAACTTAACTGATTTAGTGCTTGCCATGAGAACAGTCTCTACGCTACCCTGACTTTTCTTGTCTCTCTTGAACAGCCTGCCTGTTTATTTTTCTTTCAAGTTCTCATCCTGACAGTTTTGAAGGCTGTGGTGAGCTTGGAGCTTGCTGCTGGTACATTTCCATTGTGTTATTGCCTACCATTTTTCTGATGTAGAATTTCACTTTCAAGGAGAAGGCACAGCATCTTCAAATGGCAGAAGGAAACAAAAGAAATAAATCCTATCTGAATATTGCTCTTTCCAATTAGCAGTGATTAGAAGCCCGAAAGCTGAAAATGTATCACCTTTGGAGGGTCTGTGAACATAATTGTTTACTGTCAGATGCCAAAGCATGAGACTTCCTCAGGCTGACTAGTCATTTGGGATGTCATCCTGTCACCAAATCAGCCTTTCTTGCTTTGTCTCTGTGGAGATAGCTATAGAAGTTTTCACCAGTTGCTGCTGTGTGAGGTAGCTGAAAATCTTCAAGGAAGCTTGCAGATTAGCCATAATTTCATCTTCTAGTTACGGTTCCTTATAATGATGTGGATTGGGATAGGGAAGAAGAGTAGCCACCTAAAGACTTCTGTCCAATAAGAGCTTTAAGGTAGAGCAAAACCAATCTGTAGGGAGCCGCTTAACAGTAATTCCATTGCTGTCCCTACAGTGTGTGGAGCAGGAGAAAACATTTAGTTCCTGTCCCATCTTAAAGCAACCAAAACCAACTTCCAATTAACTATCCCCTCACAAGCACACATAGCAAAACTGCCAAAGCAGTAGTGATGATCATGGGGGAAACCCGTTTAACTGAAGAGTTTGAGATCTTGTAGATCTTCTCCCTAAACTGGAAATTCTAGGTACCATTTCAGCTATGCTGTTATTAATACTTTAAGATAATACAATGCTACTGTTGTTCATGAAGGTTACCAGTACTGTTGTGGCTGACGTTGTTAATTGTTTGATGAAGGAGTTATTTGTATTCAACACCATACAGACACTGTACTTAATGACCAAACCCCTCAGAATGTCACCTGTTTGCTTTCAGCACTATGAGGTAATGGGCTTGTGTTGGGAGTTTGTAGTGCTGAGTTAGAGCAGCCCTTGATTTATGTCTGTGTATGCTTCCCTTGATTATTGCCTATGCCAGAGGAGAGAAGCACTGATGGTAACACACTACATGATGTTGTTTATTGACAAGATATGTTACTCCCATAAAGCTCAGTTTTTTATTAAATTAAAAAAATTAGTATTTGGTCACCTGTACATCAGATTTTTTTGAATGAAACGGTATGAACTTAGGAGAAGAATGGGAGCAAACAGAGCACCCACTCAAAGGATGGATCAGTCTTTGATCTTTAAAGCCACTATGTAAGGGTGGAGTAAACTTCAGTAGCTTGAGTCAGTCTCAGACATCAATGAGTGGGCCACTTCCCACCCTTGGACGTAATTCTTTTACTGCAAAGGGTGGTGTCCATTCTTAAGGTGAAGACATCAAATTGCATGTCCCCTCTTATTTCTTTTTTTTCCTCCGTTCTCACAAGTGAACCCTTAATCATTGTCCAAAAATTTTGCACTGGAGCCTCACCTGTAGTCTGTCATGCATGAGCCAAAATAGATCGGTATTGATGATGCACTTTGTATTACACAGCTGCCTGAGACAGGATGTTAAATCTGTCGTCCTTCTGAGTGCAGCAGCGCTTTTTACCAAGTCACAGCAAAAGCTGCTGTTCAATGCAACTGACTAAAAAGCTGCCTTTCCCCATGTTATGTCAAAAGTCTATACAAATAAATAAGGACATACCAATCCCTGAATAACGAGTTGATGAATAAAAGTACAATCTGACTGAAACCATGTGGGTTTTCCTTCAGTTAGTTTGTGGTTTTGGGGTGGCTTTTTATTGTGGGGTTTGGCTGGCTGGTTTGTTTTGGGAAGCCCTTGATGAAACACTTGCAGTGTATCTCCCATACCCTTTGTGGTTTGTTTTTAGTGAGGTTTAGATACAAATATAATCAGTGGTCTGGAAGTTACCAGCTAACATACATTAACTATAGCTTTATGTTGATAACACTTTCAGTACTATAGCATATGAAATAATTACGGTTTTCTCTATCCCACCTAGTATCATAAACTGTATTATCTATTTTTTCTGTTTCATAGTGTAGTTCTGTGTTTAACTGAAAGCCAGAACAGTCTTCTGTAATATGTGAAGGATTTCAGCGCCTGAGATGGCAAATGCCAGCCTCATCTGTTTTTCATCTTTCCTTTTCCAGCCTTACCTAATGGAACTACAGCAATTTCACCCATTTCCTTAATATTCTTTCATCTAGTATATCCACAAGTCTACTTTTGGAGAAAAACCTCAAGAAGAGATCATTAGGGACTTAACTTCCTTGCATATACTTTGAGATAATACATTTAGCTAGTAAGGGGTAGTTGCATTTCTGCATCAGCTTGCATGTTTTGTCTTACTGAATCAGCTGTATTTTAGCTTGGCTGAAGACATTCTTGAATCCTTTGAGCATAAACCAAAACTCACTGAAGACTACATCCTGTAATCATCGTGAATATAACAGTGGTGACAAGAAACTTCAACAAGAACACAAGCAGTAATTCTAATGTCCTGTTCCTGATTACATGCTATTTCATGCATCTACATAAAACTCTCTTTGCAAGGTACCCAACAGTGTCTTGGTTTGCTTTACAGCCCAGTAAGTGTTGTTCCCAACTTCATGCTTTGTGTCCCGAATGATATTTTTCATGAATGTTTCTGGTTGTGCATCTATTCCTGGTTTACTGTTCTATAATACCTATGTTTAGTCAATGTCTACAGTCTTTGCAGCTTCTTTTTAAATGACTGGAGGACTTTTGCTGCTGTATAGAATTTGCAAAATTGAGTAAGGTCATCTCTGACTCACAGTCATTTTGTATCTTCAGTCAGAAGGGAGACCTGCAATATGCAACTTATTTGTCTGTACTGCAAGGGGGATGCTACTGGGTGCAGGGTTCTTTGTTTTCTTGGGCTATGTTGAAAAGCGTCAACTTTCCAAACTTCTACTCTATGTACTCTCACTGTCCTTTCTTTTGTGTTTGTTTGGGGTTTTTTTTTTGGTTTTTTTTTTTCTCTCTCTCTAACTGTTAATTAGAATATTGAGTTTCTTCCCTCACTGTAATGGACAAATATTTCTCACCAATTCAGATTTTAAAATAAGCAGACATCTCTCTCAACCCCTAAACTGATGCCCCTGTGATTTGCAGTAGTTTGTTAAAAGCCCCTTAGAATATGGTAGTAGTTTGTTCTTATCAATAAAAGCTGCAAAACTGTTTCTTTTTGAAGAGGGATAAGTGCCAATCTGCTAATTGCCTTCCCTTCTCCTTTGATCTTTCTGACCAGTTTTTCTTAACGTTTCAGGACTTGTCTGAATTCAGAAATGAAAGGAGGTGTCTTCTAATCAGTCTTAGCGCTCTGCATAATTTTTTTTCCCCAAAGAAGCCAGCTCAGCTGAGCAAATGTGTTTAAAAAAAAAAAAAAAAACCAAACACAAAATCACAATCATCTGGGTCATCTAAACAATAAAGCAGCTGGATGTCAGGAAGTATGTTCCCTTCCAGTTTTCTTTCAAAGGTGAAATTTAGGAAGTTAAAGCAGACTTCATATTTGGGTGGGCATAGGAGATTTCATAGCTCATTAAATAATATATCTGTTCTGATTATACCCTCGGTGGTGAGGATACGGGCCATTGATGAGTNGATAAGGCTATTCCTTTTCTGGCTGCATCATTGTCTTTGATTGCTTTTGCTCTGTTTTGTGTGTTGTGTATAAAATGTAAACCGATGTACACACAAGTGAAAGAATCACAGAATGATAGGGGCGGGACGAGACACCTGAAGATCATCTAGTCCAATCCCCCTGCCAGAGCAGGGTCACCTAAAGCAGGTTGCACAGTCCCTTCCCTACTGCAGATGTAGAAATATATCTGTAATCACTTTAAAATCAGTGTATATTACAATATATCTGTAATCACTGTAAAATCAGTGATTGTGAATAAAAGCATGATAGCTAACATCTCAGAAACTGATGATGTTAAATCCCTGTCTGGTACAAGCCCATCCACCGATTTTCATCTGCAGCTGTTGTCCAGCTGAGTTTGTTTGAAAGCCATTTCATTCACAACTTAGCGCAAATCCCAAATTATAAATGCAAATTTAAATATAGAAAGCAGAAGGCAGAAACTAAGAACATCTTTCATGAATGTGTCTTCTTATAGGTGAAAGGCCATTCTGGGATTAATGTTTTGCAATCANCCTCCTTGCTTTGGCATAGGAGTATGCAATAAAGATGAAGTTGCAAAGTTGCTGACAGATGCACTTCCATATCATTCATTTGATCTGAAGAGACACTGAATCAACAGAATAAAGATCTCAGGGCTACCTTGCTGCAAACAGCTATGCCCTTCAGAATGATACCTTTGTCCTTCATTTGTTTATTCAAGTGCTTTTGGAAAATGATAGCCTGAGTATTAAAATAGCACAAAGTGTCCAAGTCCTACAGAGAAGGGGAAAAATACAGATTTAACATAAAATGATACAGCATTGGTTTCTTCTTTTATTNGCATCATTGTCTTTGATTGCTTTTGCTCTGTTTTGTGTGTTGTGTATAAAATGTAAACCGATGTACACACAAGTGAAAGAATCACAGAATGATAGGGGCGGGACGAGACACCTGAAGATCATCTAGTCCAATCCCCCTGCCAGAGCAGGGTCACCTAAAGCAGGTTGCACAGTCCCTTCCCTACTGCAGATGTAGAAATATATCTGTAATCACTTTAAAATCAGTGTATATTACAATATATCTGTAATCACTGTAAAATCAGTGATTGTGAATAAAAGCATGATAGCTAACATCTCAGAAACTGATGATGTTAAATCCCTGTCTGGTACAAGCCCATCCACCGATTTTCATCTGCAGCTGTTGTCCAGCTGAGTTTGTTTGAAAGCCATTTCATTCACAACTTAGCGCAAATCCCAAATTATAAATGCAAATTTAAATATAGAAAGCAGAAGGCAGAAACTAAGAACATCTTTCATGAATGTGTCTTCTTATAGGTGAAAGGCCATTCTGGGATTAATGTTTTGCAATCAAATGAGAGGAAACACTGCTCCATGGTGTCTTCTCTAGAAACAGGGAATGCAAGTTTGACAGGTAAACATTTGTTTTGCACAATTCCCGAGTGACAGGCAATGAATGTTCCATATGCAGCAGGACAAAATTAGGTGCAACTTCCTTCATAAATAATTATTGTTTGGTCTTTAATAGGCTATAGTTATCAAGTACAGTAACAGTTTACACTAAGTGGGTATTGCTGAGTAATAAGTAACAACGACGTTCTTGTATGATTAAGTAATCTATGTATTAAATCAATACTGCATGTCAGCAGTGGGACATAACAGTTTATTATTTAAAATTTGATTTACCAGTTTAACATTTCTTATAAGTTTAAAAAGGGGCACTATTGAGATTGGAAGTCTGCAGTGGTGAGTAGACCTGCTGTACGTCAGCAAGATGTGCATCTAATACTAATGGGATCTAATATCTAGTACAGATTAATGTACTTCTCACCCTGGTCCCTCGCGCTAAGCATTTGTGTTATTTAAGTGTTAATAGTGCAAGTCATCTCAAAGAGTTGTCCCGTTATAGCTGCTTTCTTGGCTATCCTTTGATGCACTGAAAATTGTGGAATACATAGAAATGTTGTCATTTAGAGAGACTTACATATTGATAGCATTTACCTAAACAATTTGGAGTAATTTGATGTTTCCTATTTAGTGGGGCAGCCACCATATCTCTGGTGGGGTTAATACATCTCCCTCCGGTGGAAGGAGATTCACCCGTAAGCACAGTTTTAAAGAGCAGTGTGGTACTTGGCTGACTCTGTTCTTCTTACAACAGCATGTGTTTCTGTTTGCTAGTCTTTTTCTAATAGGATTCAGTCTATAAATCAGACTTTAGTCAGTAAAATTGATGGAAGAATGAGAATAGTGTTATTTGCTCGAGGCATCCGTTGTGTGAGTTATTAGTGTGTTGCTTTCTGTACCTCCTTTTTTCCATGTGTGTATGAGAGAAATGCAGAGAAAACTGTGACCTAAAGTTAAATTCTGCGTTTTAACATACACTGCATGATGTTGCTAATAGCTTCTAAGTTGTATGTGCAGTATGTATGGTTGCCTTGACTGAAGTCCTATTTCTATCGTAAAATGGTTCAGTGGAACAAACGAAATGCTGTTACTTACTGTTGGTGTTCTAGTCTCTCTTATGGTAACACATCATTTAGATTTCCCAACCAATAACTGTATTTTGCTTTCTTAAATGGTGTAAATTATTCATGTTAGGCTGTATCTGAGTTCAAGCGTGAGGTAATTTGAATTATTTTTTTCTTCTTGCAGACTTACGAGATTACACTGAAGTGTAATCCCCACTATTTTGGTTTTTGTTTTTTTTTTCCACACATTTTTGTGCATTCCCTAAATAATTTTTCAGATTTCTAAACCGCTGTCATAAGGGCTAATGTTTTCCTGTGTGGTTCTGTGGTTTGATTATCTATTTTTTATTCTTTTTATCTGCAATGGGGCACAGTAACAGTTTGAATCTGGTAATTAAGCTACCAAATGGTGGAGGATGTTTGTCTTGCATTTTGTTTAGGTTACTTTCAAACAAATATTTTGCACAGGTGAAGATACATGATGCTTCTTTCCAGCTGTGAATGCAGACAAAATATCTGCACATTTGAAGCTGCAGCAAGCAGGCAAGGTGCTGCCATTTTATAGAGCATTTGATACCTAGTAATATGAAAAAGGAGAATCAAGATCATAGTAACTTGCTAGTTCTGCTTGCAGAGTAATTTTTATGAAAGACTATGCTTTTTGTGATTATTTTAGTGTAAGTTAGGGGCTTAAAAATGGAATAACCCTGACTGATGATGTAATTTTGGGGTGAAGCATTCTACTGTCCTGGACAATACTTTTGTTCTTGTTGGGTTAATTGTTAATTTTTCATTAATTCTGTTGACACTTAGTGGAAGATGAAACTGTAAATCCAAGTAGGTTTCCTAGTATTCTCCTGCGCTGGACAATAGACGTGCATCATGCAACGTATTTGATTTCTGCCACTTTCATAATACTTAGTGGTTGTCAAAGGGCTCAAAGAGGCCAGCTGTGGAAGAACAAACAAAATTCAGTTTAGAGAATGAGAATGGCTAGAGGTGTCACCATCACACTGATAGCTGACAATCTGACAGAGCAGGAAAATGAATGTTAAAGCATTGAGTCTTTAAAACTTGTTTTGAGTGTAATGGTTAGAAGGGAAGGGGTTAAGTGGTAAGGAGATGGTCAGAGACTCTTTCATCTGTGCAGTCTGGTAGCAGGCAGACCGTTTAAACAGAAGAAGGATAGAGTACTTTTAACTCCTTTCTGAACGTAATTGCAAATAGAGCACATACAACGAACTGGCACACCTCCCTGCAGCAGCATTTCCAAGCTGGCTGCTGACCTTCCTTCACAGCAGTTTGTACGACTATCAAAACATAGTGATTGAAGCCCTTTTGAAATCTTCCATTTAGACACAATGGCACTAAAGGGTTTCTTAATAGATGGGGAATTTTGCTGGTATCTTGGCAGCTGTGTGAAAAACCGACCTTTGCATCTTGTACTCAGCGATGGCTCTGATCACAGAACTACAATGATGGCAGGGATGCTCTTAACGTCTTGACCTCTGCTACCACTCTTAGAGCTCCTTTCATTGACTTGTCATTAAAAGCAGCTTAGGGGCAGCTCCTTTTTTGTCTGCTGAATACTACCATGGAAATACCTGCATACAGAGAGTCCTCTATGCTTGGAATTGAACTGGCAGGAGTCCAGTGAAAGCAGCCAAGTCTGGGAGTAGTTTTCATTACAGAATAGGAAGAACAGGAGAAGAGGAGTGGCTTCGGTAAGAAGGCAAAATTACTATTGCCTCCCATCACAGGGGAGGTGATACCTAATTGGAACGATCCTGAAGCAGCAGAGAGCACAAATATAAAAAGGCAGATCAGTTTACTTATAAAGCAAGACTGAACTGATTGAAAGAGTAGTTACCCGCACTTCCCCATGAATTGTCAAGCAAAGCATCTCTGCGAATTTGAGACTCTTTTTGTAACAAGCATTGCTTTCTTCACTGTAGCATGTCATTTGTTTCAAAGAATGTTTGTGCTGTGGGTATAGTCTACTTTCGCACTTGCCAACTAGTTCATAAAATGCAACATGCTTCTGGAGATAAAATGTACAATGATAGGGCTATAGTTCTGTAGCAATACATGGTACATTTTAAAATAATTTAGAAGAAGAGCTTGAAAGCAGGTATATCCATTTGGGTGGTATTTTTTTTTCCAAATTCAAATTAACACACAATCCTACTTTTTGGAAAAAAAACCCCAAACCCATCAGTAACAAGATACATCAGGTACTGTTAAAAATATGTAAGCAGGAGGAATTACCCTGTGAAACAGCATTAGGCAAAACTGAGAGTACCAAGGTGGTAGCCTTTTAGAGGGTGAGGAGTGTGCCATTATTTTTTTGTCAAGAACAATGGAAAAAGAAGTGTGATTCGGGATATTCTGGAAATCTTGATTAATTTTGTGAACTTGATCTGAAATCAAACATTAATGACATCTCTCTGACTACTGGCACTGGTCTTATGATACCCACTGCAAACCTGTTCCGGATACTGGTTCTACTCTGTCCCGTGCCATTCTGTACTGCCACTGGGAAGTGCTCTCTGGTGCTTAGTAGTTTATTTCTCAAAAACTTTTGCAATTTTACTTCTTTAATGCGTCTGTTTGATGTATATTTTTAGGTATGTTCACCAAAGCATTGCCAACTTCTATCTATAACTTCAGCACAGAGGAATGCACTGTTGGGTGCTGCTTTTTCAGTAGAACAGGAAATGTGAGTCTTGAATCAGGAGAGGCACAACCTTCCAACTTCATGTCAGGTGGTTCTTCCTTCAGGCTGGGCTTGTGCCAGGAAGGTTGCTTAATCACCTGGGTGAAGGCTGTAACTCAAGACAGGCTCCCTTTCAGTTCAATATCAGTCAAATGTTAAATGTTTTCACTGCCTTTGTGCCTTCTGTGTGCTTTGCTGTTGGAAATGGTCTATTGTGCTTTCTGTCCGTTTCTGATTTATGCTGTTCAATACAGATCTGGTTTCAAAACAAAAAAAAAATATTCATTAAAATTTATTTTCAATTTCCTTCTTTTAAGCTATGTTTAAGAAAACTCTGTGTAATCTTTTATCGAAGTGGTGCAGTTGGTTCATGTATCAAGATGCTAAGTGTATGAAAAATCCAGATCTTTTTGTCTTGCATAGTGTAATCATAACTATACACATATCATAAGTATTAATTACAGAAAAAAGTGATAGTGCCATCTATTGTTATAACTGCTTGCTGCTTTGCATCCTAAAATCCTGTCTGCTTGACAGCTATCCTTCAATAGCTTGTTCTAAAGTTTTCCATGTATTTTTGCCTGTCTGTGGCTAGTGATGTTATAGTTTTGACTATGATATGCAGGCCATGTGAAAAGAGAGATCAGGAAGAACAGATTACTTCTGTTGATCCTCAGTGTTTTGATTCTGTAGCACTGTTAAGTTTTGCTACCTTTATTATGAAAAGCAGGAATTTGCTATTTCATAGAGGGATGGTTTACTGGAAAAACTGATACATTTCAGAAACATGACAGATCTTTGCATACTTCATAGAGACTTGTTAGAATTTGGAAGCTAAATTCTGCTAAAATTGTGTGCTGTGTATACCACAGCCCAGATCTGCAATCATTAAGATACTCTTTCCTGCAATTCAATCTCCTAATAGGCAGAGGTGATTGTGGCACTGATTGTTTCTGGAACTGAGAACCCCGGGAGTCAGTTTCTGCCTGTAACTGAAGACTGTACTGTAGTGTGCACGTACAAGGGGGCAAAATTAACTTCAGTGCTCTATAATTCATCCTTGACTTTACAATGTTAACATTCCTTTAACTACTCTTTGGCAGTAATGTGTGTTCATTCTCAGGTATGTACTTGTTCTACTCTTTCATTAGTATACTAAGGACAGTGATTGCAAGAAAACAAGGGATTTTGTAAAAAATAGCAGGAAGTCAAAAAACTGAAGAAAACCTTGAAGATGTTGAGATCTTTTCCTGTTACTATCAATGTCATTCACTTCTAGTGATACTTTGGCACAATTAATACTAGGATGCTAGTACCAAAAGATCTCTTTTCCAAATAGGAGAAATGAAAATAAAATTACTGAGTGGGCGTCTCGGAGGGATTTGTCATTGTTTCTGTGATAAGATTATCTTTCATGAGCTTTTGCAAAGGAAAATTGTCTTTATAGGGTGTGTCTCATCTCAATGGGTGACACTTCATGATTACTGTTCTTCCTGTCCTGCCCACTGCTTTTGGTACTCTTCCCTACAGGCTTGCATGCTGAGTGACATTCCAAATCCCAGCTAATCCAATAACAAATAAACTTATTAAATATACACAATTGAAGATTGTCTAAAGGCAATTAACTAGATTTACTTTTATAGGTGGGGATTTGAATGATGACTTTTTGTTCTGAAGTTTGTATGTAGAACGGAAGTTCAGAACAGGCTCATCTGTTCTAAAGTTTTGACCATCCTTCAGATACTTGTTATGAAAGTACAGGAATCGTACCTCAATGTGATTTATTCAGACAGAACAAAAAAAACTAGTTTGTAATATTAAAGATTCCAAGTAAAAATAAAGTGTTATATTTTAACTGCAGCTGAATTTTATCCCTGAAATATTATATGGATAGATTTTTATTTTTTTTTATCTCTGGAATTAGCAGAGATTAGGTCAATCTGTAAGATACGTTTGAATAACAAACATAGTTTAATGCTTTTGTATGAGATTCTGTAGCTTGTGCTATATAGGAGGTCATACTGTTCCTTTCTCTTCTCCTGACCCATGAATAAGGGGTAGAAAGGAATAAAAATCAGAGTAAGAATTATGTGTGATAAACTCTGAGATGTTAAGGGGCGTTAGGTTGTTGGCCACATTCACAACTTAAGCATGCACTTTCCATGGAAAACCAGAGTTTGCACATACAATTATCTGGTAAAATATTACAGTATTGGAACTGTATCATTTACCTCCTGATTTACCTTGATTTCCTTTGAGTTAAATACGATTTTATTTTTAAAAAATGTTTCAATGACTTAAGGAAATATAGGTGATGCTGCAAACCATTCAAGAGAACATAATATTGACATTTGGAAGTCAGAATAGTGTAGCAATGCATGAAGGTAACACAGGGTATGTCTCCTGTGAGCTACAGAGGAACAAAATCTGGTCTTCCATGCCAGCTAGATATAAGCAAGCTTCAGCCTGGAAGCTGTGTCTCTTGTACTAGTAACTTATCCTGTTGTCAGAATAAAGTGAAGCTGGACTCGGCAAACTGCATCCTGTGCTGCTTTGAGCTGGGTGATTGCACAGGGAGAAGACTGTCTTGGGCAACTTCCTTGTACTGCCACCAAGACAGAGTGAATGCAGAAACCTTTGTGTTCATCAATGAACCACATAAGTAGGTAAGACCTGTGTTGCAGAGCCACACTGTGCTCTTCTTTTTGGTGTGTACTGAATATTGGAAATCTTTATACTTCCTTCCTCTCCTATTTAAGTATTTAACATACTGTCCTGTTTTCTAATTCTGAGACAAGTAATACTACTTGCATCAATCTGACCTTCAAAAACATTTGTAAGAGATTTTGTTCTGATTCTACATGGCTACCTAGTGTTTATTATATAATTAAATTGTAAGTCATGTTGTTAGTTTTATACAATCATCACCTGAAATCATAAATACAAAATTCCTCTTTTTTTTCTTTAGCTACAGAAATAATTGGAATTGTTCCTTTGAGTGGTATGTGGCTCTCTTTTGTATGCCTGCATTACTACCCTACATTGTATTCTGTTGCACTATTGTATCCCGTTGAACTTGATGGAATACATTATGCAAATCTGTGACCGCTTCTTGTGTATCAGCAAGAGAGATCTCTGAAACATAAGCACTACTGCAGAGTTACTGATTAAAGTCAGACGCAGTCGAGCGCTAGTACAGTCTGCCCTTTGTCAGAGGAAAGGGTGTTGTGGATAGTATGGAGCCTTAACTTCTAAGTTATATTTAATAATGCAAAGCAATTGAAATTTCCTGATTTATTTTTGGTTTTAATTATCTAACCAACAGTTCCCAGTGACCAAAATAGGTGATGTTCTCTGAGAGTGGTAATGTTTGAGAGAATACTGTAACACGTACATAGCAGTGCTGAGGTAGGAGGAAATCAACTAATGGAGTGCCAAGGGACAGCCCAGAACTTTTTGGAAAATAGTATGATGGGAAAGCAAGGAAACCCATGCCACACTGGCTTGATCCCATGTTACATTCCTCAATACTGGACAAGGGTAAAAAGTAAGGATGGATGCTGTTAGACAAAGAATCATAAAATGGCCAGACCAGAGAACAGGAGTTGGAGGGGAGATGGTGGGCGGTTCTCTGTGGGAGTGTAGCAAAGGAAAAGAGTTCTCTTGTGGAAAATGGGAGAGGCAAAGGTCTAGTGCAATGCACTAGAGCTGAAATAATCCTTGGTTAGGATAGGCCTGTTTGATTTCAACTGAGTAGTGCCTCAAGGAAGAGGACAGAGCACAGAACACGTGCACAGCTGACCTATCTATGAGGGCCATCAGTTGGGGGTAGGTGATGGTGGGGGAAATGAGTTGGTGCTTTTTGTTTACAGACAGGCAAATTCCAATTCTTCTGTTTATAATGCTTCACCCAATGATATGCTTGGTACTGTGCATTTGAGAGCTTTGCAGTTAGGGATGCGATAACTGGATGTTTTTACAAACCACACCTTCACTTGATGTGAGGTGCACACAGCTCCCAATTGAGCCACGAGCTGTTTGAAATATGGCATATCATTCATCATGTGGTGCTGTAGTCAGACACTTCAGGTGCTGCTGTGTTTGCCAGATATTCAAGTAATGTCTGGACTCTCTAATCTGGCTTGGAAAAATAGAACACCGTGGTTGCTGTTGCTGCAGCATATCAGTGTTTAGACTTGATTGTAATCAAACACTCTGTCACAGTCTTGCAGTTGCTACCCTCATTGATGTCATGATGAGATAATTTGCAAAGGAGTTAGATAGTTCTTCGTCATGCACCTCCGTACAGACCTATGCCTATTATATGGGGGTGTGAAATCACATCCCATTAGCAAGGTCTGAATGTATTCCACAATTTGGAATGGGGATGAGACCTGAATATATCATTTCCTACCCCCCTGCAGTGGTCTGAGTTCTATGTACTCTGTTGTACCTTGTGGACGATTGGGAGATCAGAGCTACAGCATGTGTCATTGATACTACTTCAGCCTTGCTGCCTAGACTGCTACAGAGATTTAGGGCTATAAAGGCCTGACTTTTGTCTTACAGCTGAACAGTACACTCCTCTTCTGTTCTTACGGTTTACGTTCCTTCTATCCCATGTGCATCTATCCCATACGCATCCTGTCTTTATACTCAACATCCCTGCAGATAAACAAGAGATGGCAGAATCACATGTGTGTGTGGCAAAAGCACTGGACTGAGTTTAGGACTAAAGTAGAACAAAACACTCCTGTAGCAGAAAGGAAGAGGTTTGTAACTTTTAGGGTCTAGCTCTCCTTGTCATCCCAGCCATAAGTCTGAGACAAACCTGCATTCTCGTGGCCAGTGAGAATGCTATTCTCCATGGGCTTATGAAGTTGATAGATCCATGTGTCAAAAATGGATATTTCTGTCTTATGTGATGATAAGTTTTGAGGTGACTTAAAGAATTAATTCAAGATTCTAAAAAATAAATGAAAATGTGAGTTCTTTGCTAATTTCTTAGGTACCGTATATACTGAAAAGATGATAAAAAGCCCCTAAATACAGGAACATGTGTTGAAAAATGAGTTGGATGTATGCTCCTTAGACCTTGTGTGTCATTTTTTTTATTATTATTTATTTATTGTGGGAGACTGGATAGACCCTAACCTGAACTGATTTAAAAAAAATGAATAATCTTTGGTTTGTTAACTATTGGAACTATTTTGCAGAAAAATGAGCCACAGGTTGTAGGGCACTTATAGGCAGGGTGTACCTCAAGCTGAGTGACAAGTAAGTTCCAGAACAGTATGTCTTGTTTTCTGACATTTTACAAATTATTAAGTTACGGTGCCAGAATTTATTATTATGAAACTCTAAATTGTGTGTCAAAGCTAACATGGAGTTCACAACATTGAAAAGGGACAAACACTTAGAAGTTGGTGGACAAGGCTGCAGCTAAATCATATTCATATGCTTACACCAAACAAAATGTAGGACAATTTTCAGTATCCTATAATTGTATTCTTAGTCTGAGCCCTTCAGAGCTGTTGTCTTAGGTTGTGAACAAGGTGTTGTGTTCAGCAAACAAATTTGTTGCAAATTCTTTTCCTCCCAGCTCATTACATACTGCAACCATTGCGACAAGTTGGGTGATACACACCCACAGAAGTGGTTAGCCAAAAATAGTGGGAGCCAAGGGAGTTTTACAAAAAAGGTGTGATAAAATTGATACCCTGTGTGAATCAGATACTGTCATTTGCAACAGTGGTTGAGTCTGCTGTGCTGAGAAGTGTCCTAGGCTTTCGACAAAAGGTTGCTGAAATTGGTCTCCCTTGCGCTTACTTTAAGGGGTTCATCTGATTGGTTCTCTGAGCAGCTGCAGTACCAAGGAGACCCTTCACACTCTGAACTGGATAGCACTTTTCTTGTTTTTTTCTGAGTGTTTATCATTAAGGTAGCCTATGCAAAAGCACAAACTTCTCAACAGCATGCAAGTCCTGTTGGGATGGAAAATAAGTGCTTGGGAGGAAAAACTGTTTTTCTTTCTGTTTGCATGTGATCTGATTCCATGTGTATTAAACAAGGCTTATTGTGGCTTCAGAATCTCATTTCACAGTGAAGTAATGTTCCTGAGAAAAGGACAAAACTGTTTGGCATTCACGTTGCACCACTGTCCTCTTTCTGTAGAAACTGTTTCCTTGAGCGCAAACCAGTGCTTGCCCTTAATGTGAAATGACGTATGTGAGTTACCTTTGCTGGGTAAGTGCTACAAACAACTCCAAGGTCCTATGGCATGTTCAGTTACATGGGGCTTGCCGGGTTGACACAGAATCAAAACAGTCAAGTGGGATTCTAATTTTAAAAGTTGATTTGTGATCTCAATAATACCATTATCAAACCTAAATACCTTTGGTTGAAAGGTGGCAAAATCATTCTTGCCCTGGGAAGTGGGTTTATGACCCCTTAGAAAGTTATAGTCTCTGAATTTAGGTTCCCATCACCTATTTGAGGCTGTAACCAGCCCACTGTGGATACAGAGGAGCTACCCTCACTGCTGCCTTTCTGCTTCCATACACTGTGTGATTCTATCCCCTAGGATAAAGAAATTGGTCCTGAGTATTTGTGGAGCAAATTTGTGTATTTGTTTCTATACACGCACATGCACATTTGCGCGTGCACACGAGGCTTCTACTTGGATGCTTGTCATTCTTCTGCAGTTTATTTCAGTAGGCTGGAGATGATGCTGACTCTAAGAAGCCTAAAGAATGTCTTAGCAACACGCATTCCCTCCCAGACAGTCAGAGTGGGCTCTTACAGGAATGTAGGCAGACCTCCCCTGCCGCTTTATCTTCCAAAGAATACACAATGTCTGTATTGGAGATAACTCTCATAATTAGGTACAATTTGTCTTATATAAAGGGAGGAATTTTTCAAAACTTGGTGTTTTCTTTTAGGACCATGAACATGTATGCTGTTTGATATTTTCACATAATATTGATCCGTAACAAGTGTTTGTGACAGTATTCTTTAATGAAGTTTAAAATGCCTTTTAGTAGCTTTAGTTGCCAGAAACAGCTGCCCACTGCAGCAAGTAGGCTGAAGGCATGTTTTAACTTTAAAATTGAAAAGGGGGAAAGACAGAAAGAAAAAGTATTGACTGTAGTTGTAGGAGTAAAGCTCTGTGCTATTTAGTAATAACTATTTATGAAAGATTTCTTCTGTTTACTAAAACAAATGTTACATATTGTGGAGTTTGATCTAATTGTTTAGTTCCACCATACCGAAAAAAAAAAAATGAGTAGGAGTCCTGGAAAACAACTCCATGCCAATGTCCAGATTGGAGCAAATGAACTCAAAAAAATGTGTGTAGGCTACATGGTCATCTGAGGTTTCGTTTTTATGTTCCTTAGTCCTATGTTGCTCTGTTGTCTGTATCGTGATAAATTGTTCTTCTGTCAGCAGGATGAAATATTCTGAACAGCTAATTTAATCATGCATTTATTAGATTCCATTTGCTTCTTGAAGACTGGAGAATTAAGAAATCATGGTGAAAAGCACAGCAAGAGAGCTGAAATGGATAAATAGGTAGGGAAGACATAGGTATTCCATCCTGTTTCCCTGGAAAAACCTTACTTCAGCAGTCTGTACATATCCAATCCTGTAACAAGTTCAAAGGTCCATTAGGGCATCTGCCTATTTGCATATTTTATTATGGTGAGGTAGAACAGTTTGTTTCTGCAGCTGCGTAGTTACTATGCTGCTGGAAATAACCTTTGCTGTCACCCTAACTGTTACAGTCTCATGGGGCTGGCAGCGTCTGTGCTGTTCTTTCTCTTATTAACCCACTTATCAAATTTATTACTCGTGTCCCTTGACAGACATTCCCTGTACCTTAAAAATATATATGACGGAAGGGTAGAAAGAAGTAGAGAAAATACTTTTTGATGTTCCTCAGCATGCTGACTAGGGACCCTGAATAGTGACACAAGGATCCAGCAGTGTCGTATACTAATTTGTGGCTCCTGTTGTACTAGTCGTATTCTGGAAGTCTACTGCGTTTTCAAACAAGGCCCAAGACTTAACTAACAGTGATTTGTTCTGGGTTCAAATACAGCTCTGTTGCTAAACTAATTTTGATAGGGAAAAGTACAATATCAAAATCAGGTATTTGTTCTGATTTTTAGTGTTTTGTATTGTCTTGCTCATCAGTCAGTAAGATCATCAGCTGATTTTCTTGCTTCATGACAGAAACAATGCAATGTCTAATAACAAACCCTGTATTGAAATTGTTAAGGAAATAAATGCAAGTGTGCTGACACTAGAGCAAACAGTGGGTTGTAAGTGGTTATACCATGGTGGCTATGTGTTTAACATAAACCATAACATTAGTTTGTAATTTAGCGTGCTATCTCCTGAGTCAGGGAGCCAACTTTACTGGAAATACTTTTGAAAATACCAAACGATAACTTTAGACTTAAGTAGGGAGTATCTGAGTAACGACCTAACTATTGCCCAAGATGGACACCCAAGTAGGAATTAAAATGATGCTGTAACAGTACTGGTGCTCTCAATCTTCTCTTTTCTCACCAGCTGCAACCTGCAGGGCAGTATTGGTGGCTCTTGGAAGAGATTAGGGTGTATCAGGCTTTACTTACTGGGGCACTATCTGGAGAAACCCCTAAGCTCTGGTTCCCAGATCACCCAGATCAGATGCCTCTTCCATCATTTTACATGTCTGGGGAGCTGCTGATTTGTTTGTTTTGCATTATTCATTACAGAGTACATAATGAGGTCAGATTACAACACAAAACCGGGATGCTCTAAGGGTGTGCATCCGTATCCAGAATCTGGAGGCACTCCCAAATTCCCTAATCTAGATGATGTCATAGAAAAGGAATGCCATCCCTCAAACCTGTCACAACTCACCAAAACAAATTACCATATGTTTAATGCAACCTGCGTTATTGACTGAGAGATCTTCCAATGAAGATTAACCTGGATGTTGTTTTCCTGTTGGAAGAAAGCTGCTGGAAGTGCCTGAGACTTGTACGTGCTCTGTGGGTGTGCTCAGGTGTACAGCAGACTGGGATGCAGACCAACAAGTCATGGGTGGGGTGTCAGAAAGAAGATTGTTGACATTAGCAGGTGTTGGAGCAGAAGGCAATGTGTCATAAAGCAGCGTGAGAGAGAATAGGGACAAATCTCTGTCCACCCAAGAATAAAGATTGATTAATGTATGTGTGGGAGAATGGTAAAAGGAACTAATAAGGGGACATGATCAACATGAGTGTTACGAAATGTGTAATAAGTCATTCCAAAAGCACAACTGCGCGGGAGAGAAAACTTTGACCTGCAGCTGTACCCCAGGGAGCAGATGTTCATTATTCCTGAAGCTACAACTGGTGAAGGCATATTAGATCCTAAACTGCTAATGAAAAATCACGAAAACCTGGGGAAGCTATTTTTGTGCACTGTTTTCCTTTTCATCTGTTTATTTACTTATTTTAGATATCTTTTCTTGTATTTCCAGAAGGAAGAAGAGTGTATGACTATCATGTTAATCTCTAATAACATTATTGAACATATGCCAGTTTATTCAGTATTTAAGAACCAGTTTGAACAGAACAAACATTTTACAGATTAGCTTTTCTAAGTATGACTTGCCACCCTAACTTTTACAACATACGCATGCTCTTTTATACGTATCAAATGCGCACATGTTCTTTAGAAGTGGCTTTAAGATCCGTAAGAGCTTCAGAAATTGCTTTTGCAGTTATAGCTAAAATTGTGTTCATTTCACAGCTTTCCTTCTTTCTCCCCATACTGCTTTTCCAGTGAAGAAACAAATACGAAAATCTTCCTTTTTATGTTCCTTCAATATGTAATGTGCTATTTCTGAGATTACTTGGAGGGGTGGGCATAATTATGTAATCCTAGATATGCAATGAGTTCCATACCCCATGGACTAAGTGGAATATTCATATTCTTGCAAATGCTAGGATTTCCCTTGCTATCACTCCCTTGCACAGTTTCGAATCATAATATATAGTTCTGTCAGTTTTTTAGAACTGTTGAAAAGCTTTCCTTTTTTAGGAAAGACCATGCAAAACATAAAATAATTAAACCTAGTGTGATTTATGCCCTACTAGTTGAATGTGTGTGCCCTTCCATTAGGCATATTTGTCATAATCGGCATTTTCCTGTAGTTGGAATGTGAGTTGACAATATAAAGAAAAAATTGTACAATTTCCGTAGTTTTGTTTTAAGAGGAGTCTTGTTCATGTAAAAAGTGCAGTAGAATTGTAGAATATTCCAGACTGGAAGGGACCTCCAAAGGTCCTCCCCTCAGTCACAGGCACACCCCCAAGTAGACCAGGTTGCCCAGGGCCTCATCGAGCCTCACCTTTAATATCTCCAGGGAAGGAGGCTCCACCACGCCCCTGGGCAACCTGTTCCAGTGTTCCACCACCCTCAGAGTAAAGAATTTGTTCCTAATATCCAATCTAAATCTGCTCTTCTACAACTTAAAGCCATTGCCCCTCATACTATCACTGCAGACCTTTGTAAACAGACTCTTCCCAGCCTTCCTGTAGGCCCCCTTCAGGTACTGGAAGGCTGCTATCAAGTCTCCTCGGAGCCTCCTCTTCCCCAGGCTGAACAACCCCAGCTCCCTCAGTCTATCCTTGTAGCAGAGGTGCTCCAGCCCCCTGATCATTTTCATGGCCCTCTTCTGGACCCACTCTATCAGGTCCCTGTCCTGCCTATACTGAGGGCTCCAAACCTCCACACAGTACTCCAGGTGGAGTAATTGAAGATGAAAAATGCTTTATTAATATTAATGAATATGTGCACTATGCTTTCTGAGAGACCATGAATATTATATCAATCTTTACAGGCCACTGTCACCACCACATACAGTAGGCATTGCTTGTGGTGGCTTCAATACAAGCATGGACTGTGCTTCATACTACTATCTTTATGGCAGCTGACAGGCTGACAATGACGAATGGTGTCTGGTTTTCATCCAAAAATAAACAGTGAGCAGAATTTTACTTAATGGGCAAACACAGAAGGAAAACATGCATTTGTCCTGAGGATACAGACTTCAGTAGCGATGTGGTCATATTAGAACAATCTTTTACATCGATTTAAGGGGATATTGCCATGTGTTAGAACAGCTCACACGTTTAACCTACTGAAGAATATTTAAACCATAACTTTTTCCTTTGATTTTCCATCTGAGAAGTTAACTAAGCAATCTAGCAACACAAATTGTCAAACAAAGAATAATGTTGTCAAATTACTGCAAAAATACTGTGTTGTCTGTGGGTTTATAGGTAGTCATATTTCATTTAAAATATCAAGAATAAATCGTATTGTTGGTAGTTGTGATGGCCAAAGGAGAAACAATATGGTTTTTATAAAAAAGCCCATGATGGTGTGTATTTAGAGGCAGGGATGGGCTATGTTGTGTCCAATTGTAAAAAGTAATGTAGAAAATACTAAGTTTACAAGCTTGACTGCATCTTTCGAGTTCAAGAGGATGAATAAATTTAATGTGTACATAAAGCTATATGTTTTAATTACAATGCACACATAAATATAAAATACATATCAACTCATAAAATCTTTATCAACTTCTCCATATTTTTCTGTAATTGCTGTGATGGAGGGATGTCTAAAGGGGCCTGTGTTTTAATTAGCCATTTTATGTTGCTAGTTGACTTCAACTGATCCATAAAACTAATTGAAAACTAAATGTATCTGTAGCACTTTTTGTATAGTATTTTCCCATTAAACAAAGTATCAATTTTTAAATGGGGATGACAAAAAGAGAAATACAGTTTGTAATAAAAAAGTCTATGCCTACGCATTCACCACAAAAGAGCATGAGGGAGTAAGCTTGTTTATGGATATTTCAGTTGTATTTTCTATTTTGTGGAAGACAACTTAGTGCTTGGTGGGGGGAAGTATCTTTGAATTAAAGTTCAAAGAAATCCAGGTACATTCTGGTATAAAAGCTTGATTTAATTTTCTTGTTTTAAACCAATCAAATAGCAAAAATTAAACATCTGTTCCCTCTAACACATAGGCTTCCTTGCCTTGCATTTAGAGAGCTGTCTCCTTCACTCCCCTCCACTACCCTTGTGTTAGGCAGGCTTGGACCACACAGAGTTTTAGCTGTATTTCTGTCTCCAGCACACCATGGAGTAGTAGCATAAGGCAGCATTTCAGCAAACTTTGTTGTTCCTTCAAGAGTATTAAAATCATACATAAATTATCAGCAGAAGTGAGAACAGTATTGAACCTCTTATTGGTTTCATCAGGTCTTTGCCCTGATTCTTGACTAGATTATAAAAACAAGTCTTAAGAAAACTTTTAATAAAAGTTCAGTTTGATCTTCATATGTAACTAACGGAAAAACACTTCAAATTATCCTATGTCAACTATTCTTTCTACAGTGGTCTTATACATCTGCCATTACTCAAGCTACTTACGTACAAGACACAAATTGAGCTGCCCTACCCTGCTTTAAATGTTCGGTCCTGGTATCTGGTTACTCCTTTTATATCTCCTTGCGAATAGTCAAGTGCAAACAGAATTCTCGCTGAGTAGGCTAGCATGGTACAGAGTGTACATTTTGGATTTTACAAAATCACAAATGTCAACATCACAAATATTCTACACCCCCATGCTAAATAAAAGAAAGCTTATTTGTAAGAATAACTGCTTCTATTTTACAGCCTGAGCCTTGGAATTTTTTAGATACTCTGTAATTCAGAAATAATGGAGCAAGTCAAAATACTTGAGGGTAACCAAAGTAGTCTAGTAGAGTGAACATTTGCTCTGTGAAGTAGTAAGGATAATTAACTTCAAAGGAATATAGAATGAGGTTTTGGCTCCTTTGTACAATGATTAGGTAAGATAGGTGTGTCATTAAAATAAACTGAGTGGCAGTGAAGCTGTCTTTCTCTTAAGAGTACATGAGAAAAATTGATTAGAATTCTTTGTCATTAGGATAAATAACTCTCAATGATCTCTTATTACAAAATACTACGATATAGAAGACGATGGGCTAGCCTCTGGGAAGAGACATATTAAAATTCTCTGTGTGTCAAAATGAACTTTAATGTAATTCCAGTCCATGTGAGGTAGCAAGTGATGGAAAGTTTTTACTTTGAAATCAGCTGCACTTTGTCTTCCTTTGCGTCTTCCCTCATCTGGCAGCCACGCTGACTGAGCACTTTGACAAACCTTGTTGAAGACTGAACATGAACTTCATGGACTGCAGTGTTTGCAGGGGCTAATGTTTCAGCTTATCAATGCTATCATTAGCACTTGAGGAGTCAGAACAAGTTCTTGCAGGCCTCAGTCAACACTTTGTATATTTGTATTCGCGAACACGACAAATGCACATGTATTCATAGTTTCATATGAATATACATCAATGCTTTTGTCTGTACAGTTTCAGAATAAGCCAGGTCAGTTAATTTTCCTGATCAATCTGAAAGTTAACCTGATGGAAAAAAGGGAAAGGAATCCTGAATGAATGCATGATGTGAAAATGATCCTGACGTTTGTTCGTGGAATTGTTTTGATATTGTTTTGTTGGTTTTTATTGTGGTGTTGAATTTTTTGTTCTCTGGGTGGTATATGTGAATATGGAGAGAAGAACTGCCAATAACGCTAAACTGGACTTACACCCTTTCAGAAGGGTCACAGTGAGGATGCAATGCAGAATTAAGTCCTTATGTTGCAATTTTCACTAGGGCATGTGATACAAACCCTGTACTTTATACTACACTGAATAATCATTAAGATTGATTAGAAACTGACTAGAAACTTCTAGTTCAAGAATTGAGATTAATTTAGTAATTAAATAGAAAAAGAAATAAGGTTTGGATACAGTTTCCACTATTTGAATAATCTTTATCACTTTTTAAGTCCTGCATTATGTATCCCTTGAAAGTAAAGTCATGCAAATCAGTTATCTGCTTAAAATAAAGCTCTTTGTCCTAACATTGTGTGACACCAATAAACATTTCATTGACTTCTCTTTTAAACAGAGGTTATATTTTGTAGGTTAATTAGATGTCTAGGTTATAATTTGTATGGCAGTGATACCCAAAAGTCACAACTGAGACCCTAGCATGCAGGCTCTTGTACATGGAGAGACGTGGTCCCTGCCTTCAAGCACCTCCCATCTAATTAAAAGTGATGTGTGAGCATGACACATCATAGGTGGAAAAGATGAGATTGAGGATAAGAGTAATTGACAGCGTGATCAAGTTAGGTTACCCCTTTGCACAGAGCAGAAGGCTGTAATTATCATAACTGTTAGCAAACCCAGGCCTGAGGAATGCCTACCTCAGCACTCAGGAAGCAGAGCCGTATGGAAAGTCTGCCAGCTGACCAAGGCAGAATTTATTGCTCTTCCAAGATTCCCATTTCTCAAGTTGACAACAAGGAAGAGATCTCATACCATTACTCCAGGGTCAAAATGTTACACTGTTGAACAGTAACTCTGATGGCTTGAGAGAACTGTCCCGTGAAGATCTGAAGTGGGACTCCTGCTGTGCAGCTATGAATGAAGCAAATCCAATAATGAGGAAGGAATTTTAGAGATTATCAGGTTAGAACTTCAAACTCCAGAGAATTAGACTGAAAAATATTACTTTAAATTATTATTACGCTTTCATAGGTCAGCCATGTTTCTATATGTTAAATCTCGCTTTCCCATGTTTAATTTTTCTCTCCCCATCCCATTAATATACGGACTTCAAATGAGCTGATTGAAGTTAATGGAGCTGTGCATCTCCTTTAAAATAATTATTCAGTTCCATTTATTTCTACTTAATTAGGAATGGTGAAAAACAGAATTTTTGCAAGAAGCCCAAGAAAGTTAAACCAGCTGCTTAAGAGGAAGGATGGTGCAGGTGGTTTACTATCCGTTCCTATGGCATTAGAATTGGTGATTATAGAGACAGCATAGATGTTCTGCGATTTTAAGGTAAGGTTTGGTCAATATATCCCAAGCTTGCACATGAACAAGTGACTCTGATATCTGAAACTAAGAATGAAAAGGAAATAATGAGTAATCTCAGAGAACAATTGGACTTGTTTAGATAGCACTACAATGAATATGGAAGGAGAACAAAAGGAAATCATAAGTAATCTCAGAGAGCAATTAGTCTTGTTTAGATAGCACTATAATAAATATGAAAGGAGAACATTCTATGAAATACAACAGGCAAAAAAGGGATTACATTGTTTTGGTCATCAACCAAATGACTGCAGTCATCAGGTAATAACCCATGGATGCTGTTACCTTTGTAGCATTTCCTATATCCTGCTTCATGGTCTTTATTGGGAAAGGAATTTCTGTACAGCCCACTGCCCTTCTGTCTTTGCTCTATGTACCCTTCAGTTCTCCTCAAGTGATTTTGAAGTGATTTTTTACTTTTTCTTTTTTCCCCTTCAAGAGATTTAACATAGTATCATGGTCTTTATTCAGTGGTTCCCATAGACACCCTCAAATAGACTCAAATAGAGTCATACTTTGGAGTCATGCTTTCAGGCTGATGTGAGCAGGGGCTGCTTTGAGCTGTCAGTGCCAAAAATGAAGTTGTGAGGCAGGACCAGAAAGTACATTTCATTGTTGAAATGGAGTTCGGTAAACTGTCTTCTGTATTAGTGGTAAAATGCTAGTTTGGGACATACCTGTGATGACCCTTGATAGTCATGGCCACCGTATTCTTCCAGTTGGTCGCTTACTAGAATTCAAGTATGATAAGCAATTGTTCAAATGAATGTCAAAAGAAAGATGGTATGTCCTGTTACGGATATAGAGGCATGAAGTTGCAAGTCTTCTAATGCCACTCATCGGCATAAATCCTGTAAGGATTACAGACCTTAAAGTTAGGCAATTATAACTCGTGGAGGACCTCTAGAGAGCAAAAGTAGTATGTTGCGATTCCTTGGGAGAGAGGGAGTGAGTCACCTTTTATTGTCCTGTGTTTGTATGGTATGTAGAGCAGGAAGTCAGAATGCACAGTACTATCACAGTAAGAAATCAATAGATTTTGAAGGGGTTTTTATATTTACATAGTTGAACCTCCTTATATAAACCTGATTTTTATAGTTCATGCAAATTTTTAATTGTTTTAAAATTATTAAAGTGTCTGAGCACATAAATAACCTTTTCCCCTTAACTTTGTGTTGTGATTATCCAAGAGTTGGATGCTAGATGACCTGCATTGGTGCCTGAAATTCATTTTCCTGTATGGCTAAAATTTACAGTCTCATAAGTAAATGCCCAAAGATTTCAGGGAAATTACAAATTACATTAACCATTGTAATCTAAGTGTATTTGGCATTTAATAACATATCAGTTTTCATTGCTGTTGCAGCCTTGGGTTTTAGGAAGGATGTGTCTTTGCAGAACACCCAGGAATACTGCCTACTGCATTGCATTTGTGATCAAGAATGTATATAGTTAAGTTCCCTCTTGGTCTTTGACATGCCTGTTTTAACTCCTTCATTGTTCATTTTTTTACCACGGTAAAGTGAATGATATGCTGAACATTTAAATTTATGTAGTCCATTAATGATGATAAAGCAATCAAAATGCTATAGAAACGAACAAAGCAAACAGTCACGGTTTACACTCGACTTAATTTCTCCGGACTTCTTCAAAGTCCTAAGTAACACCAGTAGTCTGACAATAAGGTGTCTGAACAATTAACTAGCAAATAGTATAAAGGAGCTCTGAAACATTTGACTGTGTACAACTAGCTCCAGATGTGAAAGTGTTTTGATTTTTCTTCTTTTCTTCCTCTTGCACATTTAAAACTGGAAGTAAAACATTCGGGAAAATATAAGCGAGAGCAAACGTAGGGGCACTGGTTATGTGTGACGAGTGGATTATGTTGTAGTTTTCTCTGGAAAAATAAGCAGACGAGTCTTTCACACTTTGTCTTCATGGTCATTTAGCTTTAGTGTGTGAAATTAGAACTTTCCTGGAACAGTGAAGCTTGTAAGCTGTGTGATAAGAAGTGAAGTGTTTTTTTCTGCTGTCGGCTCTAAATTGAAGCCCATGGTCAGCAGCAAACCTTTGCTCTGCCATGCAAGGTCTTACAGGATGGTCCAAGCCTGTGGTTCGCTAACTTCATGACTCATCAAGAGGAATCACATGGAATTATAGAATGGGTAGTTTGAAGGGACCTTGAAGATAATCTTGTTCCAACCCCCACGCCACAGGCAGAGACACCTCCCTCTAGACCACGTTGCTCAAAGCCCCATCCAACCTGGCCTTAAACACCTCCAGGGATGGGGCATCCACAACTTCCCTGGGCAACCTGTTCCAGTGTCTGAACACCCTCATAGTGAAAAATTTCTTCCCAGTAGCTAATCTAAATCTAAAACTATTACCCCTTGTCCTATTGCTCTACTCCCGGCTAAAGAGTCCCTGCCCGACTTTCCTGTAGGCTTCCTTTAGGGACTGGAAGGGGCTGTAGGGTCTCCATGGAACCTTCTTTTCTCCAGGTTGCTTGATTCCTGAGCAGGTAGGAAACAGTGTCTGTTAAAAAATTAAAGAGGTTTATTCATCTGAGTGCTGTTTGTTCAAGCAAGCCCCATTGTATCGTTGCAGCTGCTGGTGGCATGAAACGGGTGCTCTGCAAGGTGAACTCCTCCAGCAGGTACATCTTGCCAGGCTGCCTGGTGCTGTAAGCTCACACCCTCTGGTGGGAAGAGTCCGTATTCTGTATCTTCTTGCTTTTTGATATTATTTGGTCCCTTTTATTCCTCTTACGTTGTTCTTAACAAGGAGTCAAAGCTATACTTTCCATTGAACTGGTTCCAGATAAGGAGAATATTTAAGAGTTCCTCACTAATAGTATTCCATTTAATCAGGCATCTGCAATATCTGTGTCCATATGTTCTTGTATTTGCTTTGTGGTTGTTTTATTCCGAGAGATGAGCACTTGCTTGTTGCGGTTTAATAAAAACTGTGCTAGTACTTTGACTTATAGATAAACAGATTAAATACTAAGATGCTTTAACTTGTAAGGACTTCATGAAAGGCCTTAATGTTGTAGGTTAACTTGTCTTGAATTTCTCAATTAGTTTTCCTTTTCTTGAATCACCTACTACTGGGATATCTGAGAACCATCACTTATTTCATTTCCTATATATTTATGACATTCAAATCCAGACTAAAATTCACCAAAAGTCCTTGTTTTGAAAAATCTATTATTTTCCTTAATAACACTGACCTGAAATGTCAGACAAGCACCCGTGTACTGAGGACAAGTATCAAAAGTATTTTGGGTATACGAAATCAATGCTACTGTACAGATAAGAAAGATGAATTTTCCCCAAGTAGGCAAGGTTTTCAGTGTTTATTCACATTCTACTGTAATTCCTCTGATGGCTAAATTAGTCCATGTGGATTTTTTGTGACAGGAGTTAGGTGTGCTTCAGCACTCATTCTAGATGATGAGGAGTCAGTGTGACTATCTCAGTATGATATTGCAGTTGGGCAGATCTGCAAAAAGTGGAGAGAAGTGTTTGAGGATGTGTGAATAAGGCAGAAGTGATCGCTTCTGGCCTTGAGCTACACTGAAGGCTTTGGAAGAAGAACAGGACTGAAAAGCTTTATTTTAATTTCTTTGTCATGTTTGTAAATCTGAAATTAATCTGCTTACTTGACTTCAGTCAAATTTATCCAAATATTGAGAGGGCACATCATAAAAAAGCCCTGCTAGAAACAAGTTAGGAAATTAAAGAAAAACTATGTTTCGTTCAACATTGTAAGTTGATTAGAAAAATTTGCATTTCCATAAAAAATAAAGCCCTTGAAAAATGTTTACAAAAAGAACTTTTGATTTTTATTGGCACTTTCTAGAATATTTTGTGAAGAATCTTAATGTCTTTTTACATCTGTTTAATACATTAATCAAATAACACATTGGAAAGGCTGCGAACACTTTCATATCTATGTTAACATTTTGAAAACCTATATGCAGCTTTACATAATTCATGCAAAGAGAGAAGAACCAAAGTTAAAAACCTTCAAAGGAGTACTTCTCCTGATTCAAGAATTATTTCTAATTTGAATGTGTCATATTCAACCTATCCTATTATTTATGTACTTCAATAACTTTTCCACCTGAAGATGTCACTATTTTACAGTTGTTCAACTAAACTCTGGAGAAATAGGTTCTATGTAAATTATTAAAGACCTGAAAATTATTCTTGTCAAAATAAGTGCTAGTACTCTCCTTTTGATATGCTCTTGAGAGAAATCTACTACTCTTTAAATGATTTCTCTTTGATTGCACTTCCTATATTCTTTTTCTAATTCTCTTATTTAATTTGCTGTAGGAGAATGTTTTTGTGTAAAGCTTTAAAAAGCAGAAATGAGGATTATTTGGCACCTGTTAAAAATCTTTGATAATCTGAAATTATATAAAAACTTATACAAGAACCTAGAGGGAGAGAAGCAAATCTGGAAGGTTGCTGTCAAACATTTCGTGGAAGTTGTCAGGTAATCAGGCAGTAAATAGCTTGTCCCTTTGCTGAGGCATCTCATGGTAAAATTGAGTAGGTGTATTGATGCAGAAACTGGAGGGCAAAGGCAAACTAGATTTCCTTCTTTAAAGCTCTATTTCAAAGGAAAATTATTTTCATCAAATAATGTAAATCTTTTTTATTTGTGATGCAGGGTACAAATTATGTAATTTCCATTCTTGGGCAGGTGGGGTTTTTTAAGAGATGGTACAATCTACATAATTTGGCACTGTACATAGACATCATGGCTACTCAGATTCACAGAAAAGACAAAGGTAGAATAACCACCGTGAAGTCCTCGGTTGGTTGTGCTGAATGAAAGGAAAGGTTTAGGGTTTTGATTCAGTGTGCAGGCTCTCTGTTTTGCAAACAGTGCTGTTTCCAAAGAGGTTGTGCCAGTTCTTACCAAGTATGACACCTGTGTTTCGTGTCCATTTAGCTGCAGCATTCTTATAAGGAGGTCAAACGATGAAGTGAGCATTACCATTTTCATTTCATCACTGTGAAAACTGAAAAAGTAGTTTAGGAGTTGGTATGAGAGCTCAGATTCCCCCCATCTCCTTCAAAGTTAAACAGTACTTTTTTATCATGAAGATAAAAAAACAAAAAGTAGCAGATATGTTGGGGTTTTTTACCTCACTGACCCTGGCTTTTCAGTTGGGCAAGTATAGCTGGTCCAAGTGTACCAGCTGTGTCCAGTAGGTGACACTCCAGCAACATGGATACAATCAAATCATAATTGAGATGATTTATGTTACTGTATTGTAGAGCTGTAGTGCTTTTTAAACTGAAAATGAATATTTTAATTGATATAATACAGGCTTATATTTCACTCAGTACTCACCAAACTACAATTTATTCATGTGAAACTGTTTTCTATTAAATGCATCAATTCCTGTCACTATAAACATTATAAAATCACTCTTCTCATTACTCACTTTACTAGCTGCGAGATTAAAGAAAATACTAAACTTTGTGGAAGATACTTGGCGTATTTATATTAGAAAATAATATATTTTTTTTTACCAAAATAAACTGTCATAGCAATTTTTTAAAATGAGAGAGGCTCATCAAATAGTTGAATCAATCATGGAAAAAATCCTAAATGAGAATTGTAAGATAGCAAACCTTCAGGGATCTTTCTGAGTTACTAGGTTAAGTCCATCTCGTTGTGTGCAACATAGTTACATGATCCTGTCTGTATAGTTTGTAAAGATCCATACCCAAGCTGTTTGGCTTCTTTGTCCCCAGAACTTCTATGAATCTTTGTGAAAGCTTAATGCAGAGTTTCACATCTTGAATAATTTCAGATTTTGTAATTTGCAACCTAAATGTAAAAATGATCAAATTAGAACTCCCTTTTGTTGTGTCTGTGTGGTTATACACACTCAGTGCATAGTGAATTGTTCACCGAAAGTGGTCTTGTCTCTTTTCAGCTTCATTTCTGAAATCAGTGTCAACTGCAGCCCATTTAGAGTTTGCTTTCTTTTAGTTTCCCCTTACAGGAAAAAGGCACAGCTGGTTCAGTCTTTGCTGCTGGAAGTGTTTGCAGAACAAGAGCTAATGTACCTCTGACCTCAGAATGGCTCTATCAGATACAAGAAATAAATTAAGGGTTGCAGCTGTATAACAGGAATAAAAATTGCAGGACTAAATGTGAGAGAAAATAAAAATATTTATTAATCAAATACAAGCTGTTTCCAAAGTGTTTCTGTGATAGGAAAAGAGCATCCCATTCCTCAAGTACCTTACATATTCAGAGTTTTTTATCTCTATGATTTAACTGGAGATTTCTAAGATGTAATACCAGATATGCTATGCTTACTTCCAAAGACATAGTTACTTTAAATCTTGTACATGCCACAGCCAAAAGATCATCCATGTCAGGAGTAAGACCTATTTGGTTTTCTACTTGATGATTCACTGCCAAATCTCATAAATGCATGTGATAGGACTATGAGAGTAAGGAAATTTAGCTACTGTTCAGGTAAGCAGAAGAATATAGAATATACATGTTTACTAGTATATATGTGCCTTGATGTAAGCTCTGATTCAGGGCACATTAAAAGAAATGTGATTTCAGTGATTTTATTTTTTTCCCATTCACTTCAAAGGCTATTGTAAGCTAAACTTCTCATTCAGCATGTTTTATTCTTCAGTATACACTAACTAACTATAATAAGACACAGTGAATACGATTCATACTTAATGCTAGCAAAATTTGGGACGAATGCCAATGAAGGTGAGTTATGTAAAGCCCACAAGTTGGCTAAATCTTTTATCACATTGTTCTCCTCTCTTTGGTCGACGTTCATATCCCTGATTTATCCACTTCTGAGAGCTTCACATGTGTTGCTTTCCCAGACAATGGTCTGGGAGAAAAGAAAAAAAAACATGTTTAGGAAAGGAATAAAAAGAAATCTATGTGGTAATTAAAATACCTGGTAGCTGCTTCCTGGTTTTAGATAGTGGATTTGATTACCTCTTTGTGATAATTATGTCCACATGACCTTTTGCATATGGAGTTCACTGGAAAACCTGAATGCCTGGTACTGGGCTGTTACAGTTTGAAAGAGAAGAAAATCCCAAATCCAGATGAAAAGCCAAAAAGTATAGTGCTTTTGTAGCACTCAAATCCCTCCAGCATTTTGCTGCACTTGATGAAATCCTTAGGAATCTCAGCAGTTATTTGGGCTGTATAGATTCAGCTTTGTAGGGCAAGGTAGTGTTTTGGTATGAATTGTTTCTTAAATGAAGCTTGCAAAATATTAAGTCAAAGGTTAATGTCCTCTTATATAGAAGACAGCAGCAGCTTTAATGAAGATCACTGGGGGCTCTTGGTTTTTTGGATTATTTTTTCTCTTAAGCTTTATTATCCAGGCAGGAAAGCCTAGCTTTTATGTGCCCAACATTAAAGAAAAAAATTAAAAAATCCCAAACCTCATGATGTGCTTTGTAAGAGTAGAGGTTGGCCTCATTCTAGTTGCCTGAACTTCTCTGTCTCAGTGCAGCCAAATGCACTTTGCACAAGCTGTCTGGCAGCTTTCACCCCAGTTCTCCATCCATAATCAATGGCAAAATTGTACTTTGTGCAAGCCCTTGAGCTTCTTACATGTTTCCTCGGCTGTGTTTGCCACCTGGCAAATAACGTTTTTGCTCACTGTAATTGCATTGTGTTTTAGAAAAAAAAATATTCTGACATATTAATTCTGTGGAGTGTAGTTTCACCCCCTCACTTTGTTAGATCACTGTAAGTGACAGCCAAAATAACAGTGGGAAGCAGGAGATTTAGAAAGATAGCTCACTTCTGAATTCACTTCACATCAGGGAGGAATGTTCCATCTATTCCTCAAAGAAAGAGAGCCTTTATAGGCTATCTTTGGCTTCTCAGCCTGAAAAACTGACAGCTTTAAGTCTAGGCAAATATCAGAGGGGCTTACCACAGAAATAAATGTGCCTTTGTCTTTATCTCAGGTATGGAAAGCTCAAAATTGTAATCAGAGAAGACTGTGTGAACATTATCTAAGGCTATAATTTATCTCAAACCCAAAGACATACCAGGTCTTTCTCAGAGTAAGAAAGAGGTCTGTAGCCATATAGGTTAAATATGGTTATTCATAAATGTGTGCCAGAATCTTACATAAGCATGATAGTATTTCTAAAAAATCATTAATTTTTTTATTTTATTTTTTTTTTAGTATCGGGATTCAGTGTTTGAGATGCAGAGAGATCTGCTGGCATGGTAAAAACTCATGAATGTCGTCGCATTATATGATACTACTAACACATTTCACTGCTATGAAATGGCATTAATTTACCTGCCCCTTTGGTCTTGACACATAGGATTTACTTCTGAAAATTACTGTTTTGCACACAATTAGTTTGTTATATCTCTGCTCCCCAGCTGGCCTGGATGCAGTTCCATCCCCTTTTTTTTTCTGGCTTGGGAGTTGCGTTTAAGTGCCAATGACACATACTAGAGTCTTTGACCTTCCCCTGCTACCTCTGTGGCTACCAAAAAAGCAATATGTCTGTAGACAGCATCACTTACATGGTCAAGCAAGTCTGGTAAAAGTCAGAGCACAACTACAAAAGCTCATCAAGAATTTCTGCCTTGTCAAAGCCAAGGGGTGAGGTTAGGCTCAGTCAGCAAAGATTCTGTGATAATGCATCTTTCTGGAACATACCCGAGCCTTAATGAGAAGAAGGATCCATTCTCAAACAAGTCAGGATGTTGTCAAGTTCAAGAAGAGGCAGATTTGTCTCTTGCTTTTGCTTCTCAACTGCTACTTTGAACCTCTCTTTCACTGCTGTTCCTGAGCTCTATAACACCTCACATGAAGTTTTACATTCTCACTTAAAACCTACAAAAGCTGATTTTCCATAAGGAATAAACCTGTGTAAAATAGATTCTGCTTAATCATAGGCTTAGGTGGTAAAGGCAAATAGTTAATCTGGGAAGTTTTCTTTGCACCAAACCCCAAGACAGGACAGGAGACAGAATTAGCCAAGCTTCTCAGTGGTGAAGAAAGATGAGAATTTGCTAGAATAAAAATGCAACAGCATGCTGTCCTGGGAATCTGGTTATATTGTTCAATGTATAGATTTTAAATAAAAAAAAATAAAAAATAAAAAATTAAGAAAAATGTTTTCATGATAGAAAATGTTGAAAATTGGCTCGAAATACTGATTTTTAATTTTTGATACTCTGAGTAACCCTCTTGTCAAACTGTTCTTCACATAATTGAAATCTGTGCGGGGTAGGTCATATGTAAAAGTATATACAGGGATGTACAAGTCATCTCCAAAACACATTTGGTTTATGAACAGAAGTAAATTGAAAACACTGATTGGAACATCTGGACACAATGTTTTTAAATGACTCTGCAGGAAGGCATAAGTAAGAATTGTGTATATTATGTTTTTAGGCCTGTTTGCAGACAGGAATAAGATTGCCAAGAACTGAAGACTCATGAATGTTCCTGTCACTATTTCCATAGTTGAGGTAAAACAGCAGTTGGCAGAATTGGATGCCTTATTGTCAGTCAAAGCTAAGTTAGTCTATTCACCAGTCTACTGAAATGTTTTGGGTTTTTTTTCCTCTAGCAAATAGAGTTTGCTGGCAAACATTTTTCTTCTTTTAATGGCAACATTCTTCCTATACAGCAGAGCCATTTTAAATTCTCTTTTAGATGGGATGCGTTATTTCTCCCTTGTGATGTGTGAAATTGAGGAGGTCTTTTGAAGTACTCAGTATGAAGAGAAGTAACAGAATAGGGGCTCAAACAGAGAAAAATCTGTTTATTGGACAAAGGATGTATGCAGTCAGGTCTCCAATGTGAGGACTTGCATCTTCTATCATAAAGTGTATATGATTTCTGTAGAAGTAAGCCTGTCAGATTTAAATGCTGTTGCTTACCCAGCAATTTGCTGTCTGGCTAAGGTGGAAAATGTTCTTCACAGATATAATAAGATAATTTCTTTAATTAGAAAGGCAGATTGAAAATAGCATAAAATGTGCACAGTATGAAATAATGGCCGAGAGAAATCTCTTGGTTTTAAATACTCTTTTATGAAAGGACTGGAGTTTAAAGTATGCGCGTGAGATTTTGGAATTGTTTCATTCTTCCCTTAGTGGCTTCAGACTTAATACAAGTGAGCTTTTTCGATGACCATGCACTACTCAAGAGCATGAAGTTAACAAAATCCAAAACAGTTCGTAGACATAAAAGCCGTGAAGAAATGCTGTCTTATAATACTAAAGATGATAAACTCTTGTGTCTCCCTGGAAGATCTGTTCCAACAGGGACATAGTGACTGCTGAAAGATGAGGGGGTGGGGACTGTGGAGGTGAAATGAATTTTCTTCACTGCATTGGCAGCAACTGGCCTTTTCATTGGCACGGTGGTATGTATGCTTACTTGAAATGTGAAAGACTCACATTTAAAACTCTGCTGTGCTTCAGCTGCAACAGAGTTTTGTATTCAAATATGCTCTGAGGAAGCCTCTTATCAAACAGTAACATTTTGTGCAAATAAACAGTTATTGGGGCAGAAAAGGAAGGAAAATCACGAGTCTGCAGTCATACATGAAAGGGCTTGTCTTGGGTCCTTGACTCAGTGTATATTCTATTTTATGTAAGGTTGTACGGCTTCGCCAGCTTTTTCTGGTATGATCTGTTTGCCTCAGGTATATGTGTCTGCATATATATATACATCAACCTGCCTTCCAATCAAGCAGAGGCTCCGGAGAATATCCAAAGTGATTTGAAAGAAGAGAGAAAGGTTGGAAGACTGCTGAAAAAGCAGTGACACCGAAGTGCCTGATTCCATGGGAGACTTAAAGAGAAAATGTTTGTATGGAGACAAGCATTACTTGCTATTGCTGAATTAACTGCTTAATCAACTCTGAAGGGTGGACTGGGCTTCACCGCTTCTTGGCATTTCCTCTTCACTCAGGTTTTAGCTGTCTGACCTCTTCTTTAGGCATCCACAGAGAGTCTAGGAGTTTAACAGGGGACTATGAAGAAAGCAGGTATTGCAGAATTTACTCAGACAACTCTTAAGTTCCCGTGTGACTGAAATGAACTGTCTCAAGTAGTTCATCCAGATAGCGCTAAGGCTGAGAATGCAGTATGTGTCTTGTTAACCAAATCCCTGCTATCTCTTAACTCAGTTCCTTTCTTTCCAAAAAAGAAAGTATCTATATGAAGAAGGCTATATGTGACTGGGGAAAAAGATGTTTATTAAAACTGTATGCATGACTGGAAATGGTAGTAATTCTAAGTCTTGGAAAGACAAGGATTCCTTCATTTGTGCTTTCTCTGTGTTCAAGGTCACCCATGTATACTACTGATGCACTTTTGGTATCTGACTACTTACTCTGTATGTTTGGTCCTGAGGAATGACTTAATCATATGCACCTTTACTAGTGAAACCAGTTAATCATGTTCTGAAATTAAAAAAATAATAATCAGAAATTCCAAATTACAAAGTTAGTTGAAATCAGCTAAAAAATTAAGGTGTTTTAATTGTCACTAGGACCATAGGCTTTGCGTGGATTTAGGTGGTGTTTTCTTTCCTCAGAGACTCTTTATAAATTCTCTCTTCCATAGCATGACATTAATGATTATTTTGTTCACCTTGTCAAAACTGCATACTTGACTCAGCTTTAAAATGTCTTTTCTATACAAATGCGCCCATGAAAGGGCTGAAGTTCCTCATGCTCTTTATGTCACTGCCTCTCAGATCATTACTTTATCCTGGATATTTATTTTGGGCTGGGAATTATTAGTGATTTTCTTGACGGTAAGGAGGAACTGCTTATTTCTCATCAGCTAAAAAAAAATAAATAAATAACTGCAGAAACCCTGCAAATGACTCAGAATCATGAGCTATATGGCAACTCAATATAGAAACACAGGTTATAGGGAGTAATTAGGCTTCTATTTTTCCTTTTCATTCAGTCATGTTAATTATTATTATTATTGTATCTCTAGCTGTCAAGTACTTAATATCATTTTCTGCTGCCAAGGGATTTTGATTCTAAATGGTCCTCCATGGAAAGAAGAGTGTGGAGAAAAAGTAACTATTGGATTTAGTGAAAGGTCATTTCCCAAGTGTGCGGGTTTCCATTTTTCCGGTTCTCTAGTGCAGACTTGCCACTTGTAAATACTAGTTTGGTTTTTTTTCTGTTTGCCAGCAGAGAAACAATTTTTGCTATGAACTTTTTAGATGGCAGCTACAGTAAAATGTATGATCATCATTTAAGTGATTATTTTCCATTGCTTGAGGATAGATTTAAGCTTCCATAACCAGTTCAGGGTGTCCCATTCCCATCAGTCTAACACACATAAAATACCATTCAGTAGAATGTACACAGAATATTTAATCTGATGTGGTTTTGAAAGAATTGATTAAACCTTTCACTTGCTGTTATGCAAACGATAATTAATTTCAAATTAGTAGGTCAGAAAACTGAAATGTGTGGAGAGATGGGTGTTTTGTTTTGATTTGTCTCTACTTCTGTGCTTATATGACAATATAACTCCATCGTATATGTAGAGAGCAGATATAATTTGGCAAATCTTTTATCTGTTTGAATTCCCATCTACAGTAGCAGTGAATCAGCTCTATTTTCCACCGTAATGTCGTCTGAGGGTTGGAGAAAAACATACTTGAAAATCACCAAAATTTGAGATTGTTAGGTAAAGCTCAAAGGTGAGGTTATTATGTGATCCATGCACGCCAATTCTGCCAGTACACCATGCCCAAATGCGCCTCTTCTGTGCATTGCAAAATAGGAGATTTACAATGTATATTTCAAAGTTATTTTCAAAGGTTTTGTTTGTGCCTTATGAAAAAATTCTGCTTGCTTCTGTGCTCTTCAGCTGTTTCTCTTTTTCTCATTCTGGTAGCACTGCAACTCTTCATTTTGGATTTTATTGCTGCAGAGAGAGGAGGGGAGCTGCTATACCTAACTGGAAAACAAGGGGAAAAAAAACCAAAGAAGACTTTAGTATACTAGCTGTTGTTTGAACCTCTTACATATTAGAGGTCTGATTGAAAAAAAACATCCACTGAAGCTAATAGGACTGACTCTACTAATCATAAGGGGGTTTGAACTAGACTTCAGTATCTGCTCTTATATTAGCTATTAGGAAAAAAGGAAGCTGTATTTTTTAATATGCTGCCAGCAGATGTCTCACACGTTTCCTTACAAAAGCAGGATTAATGATTTAACTCACTTTGATCCCACGGTTCCAAGAAAGTGAAAGTTGATGAAATGTTTTTCATTATATTATGGATAAATCTTCAGTAGCTTCAGCTTCAACATCAACTACATTCAGTCTTTTTCTGATAGATAGGTTTACACAGTAGTCAAACCAGAACAAAATTTGGGGGGTTCTTTCAATATTTTCATGCTCAATGTGAAACTTAATGAACCTAAAAAAGCCTAACTCCTCATGCTAAAATTAATTTATCCTTCAGGCCTTCTCATTTTTTATTTATTCTTCTACCCTTCACACTGGTCATGCAAAGGGACTCTGAAATGGCCTGGAAATTACGATTTACCACAAATGTAGGGAGTTTGGCAGATACTGTTGATGCAGATGAGGTTGGCTGTGTTCTTCCATAATAACTGCTTGCATTAATTATTCCTTCTGCTATCACAGGAACACTCTGAATTATGCTGTATTTTGCGCTGTTTGGCATTGTACAAAAACTGCTACTAAAAGCCTCAGAGATGCTGTTCTGCTGTGCTACATCAGCCATTTTCACAGGCTTAGTGCTTACGCTGTGTGCCTGAAGACTGCAATCTATTTAGTTTGCTTAGCCATGGAGCCAGAGAATGATTAATAAAAATATATGTATTCCCTGAAGAAAAATTTTTTTTTTAAAAAAAGTATTAACCTGATTTCAGAGGTGTAATGCAGTAACAGTAGATGAGGAAGGTTTGTGTTACATCTGTTTACGTGAGGTATAAAAGTGATTATAAAAAATTGAGAAGTGCTTCCATTTTTTATACAAACAAGAAACAGAAAGAGAAAACTCGTTGAGACACTTCTACGCTCTAGTAGTTGCAGGAGAGGGGCAGAGTTACTATTCTGCATTCAGACCCAGTGAGCTCCTATAGACCTGGGAAAAAAAGAAGAAAAAAAAAAGGCAAAAAGCTCTGTGTCATAACCTAGCTGTTCTTATCCATGGGAATGCTGATGCCACAATAATAATTGCTCTGAATATATTTGCTTGTTATATATATAGAAAGAAAATAACTGGGAGGGTGCAACCCCAACATCTGGGGCTGCAGTTTTTTAGATAAACAGAGAGATGCCCTTCAAGGAAGTTTACGAGTGACTAATCATTTTAGTCTTCTTATTTTATACATCCCAAATTGAGTCCAGTGTTCCTAAAAAGCAAAAAGCAAAGGCCTGGATCAGGGAAAAAAAAAAAAAAAAATGGGGAGAGGGAAGGAAATAAAAGGTGCAACCAATCCAACATAACAATGTAACTGGTTTTTTTGCTTGTATATGATGTACCCTTTTGTCTGTCTTTTCATGTATTTATTTTCACTATAAATTCTGGATTGTGAACTTGATAAGTAATAACAAGTTGATCTGAAGCAGATGTGCAGAAGATGAATGGAGCACAGGCCGTCATTCTCTAAGCACACTTGCCCTTCTAAAGTAAGAACAATCTAAAAGGATAACAAAAGCCAAGAGGACTAGTAAGGACACTGGTAATGATTCAGACAGTGGGTCCTTTATTCCTCAAGGGCAATGGAGAGCAGCATAAACTAAATATGTAGTTCAATCATCACCTCTCAAAGAGCACAACAGATATCCTGGGTGCTTGTCTCATAAGGTTATTTTTAAATGTACTGCCAGTGTAATAAATCGGTTGGCGACTAAGTTTTTAGGACCTGGCACTTTGAGCTTTAAAATCTTAGCCTTTGGTAAATATCTGTTTCTGGATGGAAGTGTGCTGAGCTGCCTTGAAATGCAAACGGGTGAATGCAACACCCTCAACAGTTTGGAAAATAATTGTCCTTGGTTTTCTGAGGCAGGATTGAAAGATATGAAGACAGAGGAATGATATGCATCTGAGAGCCTTTCCTTCATTCTACAGCAATATTTTTATTCAACTGGCAGCAGTAGCTTCAAAGCCCATTGAATCCTATTTCACAAATCTTACAGGTCTCTTTCACCACTTTTTTTTTAATTTTACAGCATTATTTAATGAGTCTGTTATATATAATCGTTACCTGTGTTTTGTACTTCCCATGTCATTTCAGCACTTGTGTCTGCAATACATCAACATCGACACATTTCTGTCAACCGAAAAAATTCCTTCAAAACTATACATATTTTCAGTTGTGAGACTAATTTAAAAAAAAAAAAAAAAATCCCCCTCTCTAAAAGCTGTAAGTTTTGGTGTCTGCAGTTAAAACAGCTTACAGAAGAAAATTACTAAATACTTTTTTTATAATAGCAGTCCTTTGTAGGATAGTGGCATGTAATCGTGTCTTCTCTATCCATGTGAGCAGTGCAAGGCTGTAGCTGTTTCCCCCGTGATAGATGCTGTCTCAGGCTGAGGTATAACTCACTGTTAAAACAAATATGAAGCAGCACAGAGTGCATAAGAAGGGACCTAATGTGGCCCCTTGAATTTTATTCTGCCTTCATGAGTGTTAACTTGCATGGACTTAACTTGCATTTTGTGATTTGGCCTCTAAGCCCTTCCAAAATGTGCTGTAAGAGCTGCTCTCCCCATCCTCAGCCTATCCTTCATGGCATGAGAACTGTGCTTGTGGAGCAGGCACAGAACAGCTTGTGATTCTAATAAATTACATCCAGGAGAAGTCGTTTGTCAAAAATGTAGCATCAGGTTTACATGCTTAAAGTCAAGTACTTACCTCTTCTTTCCACCGCTGCTTTTTGTCCCCAAAAGCAGAGCTGGGTCTCCAGGCATGGAGCAGAATAGCACTACTTCTAGCTACATGTGATGCCTAAACTTTTGGTCTTGAGTAACTTGTATCACTGGAATGTATTGGAATGCTCACTAACTTTTGAAAAATGTGCTGGAATCTCTGAAATTGAGAGGAATTGTTATGACAACAAGCAGGACATAGTGGCAGAATGATCCTCAGGCACGGATGTTTCAGTCATGTCTCCAGGACCTCCATGTCCCCATGGAAGTGTTTGACACTTCTTGGCTGACTGAATATTTTTAGAAGTAATCAGGAAGCCAGATCTAGGGATGGTATTTGATTCCGTTGATAAATACCCCACCTCCCTGCCCTGGAGACTTAGCTGGGGCAGACAGAGCAAAATCAGGCAGGCTCACAATAAACCTTGGAGACGGATGCAGTCTACAATGTAAATCAAAAGAAATTCAACCCTTCTGTCAAACAGGATTGCACTTCTGCTAATGACACTTTATTACATTTGGAAAAAAAAGAGATGAGGATCTGATAGGGTCTAATTAGGGGGAAAGAAAATATAATTTCTATGTGCTGCCTTCATTGTATCTCTGTATAGATGTTTTTCAGGATGGTTTCCAGGTAACTACTGAAAACATAATATAACTGTTGAATACTGATTACATATATTCTTTAATTATCCGTTGTTTATGTAGCACCAAGGACTTACACTATGCTATACTATACAAATATGATTATAAAATATACCATGGGAAGAGATGAAGTCATATCCCTTACGAAAGATAAACAAAATTAAAATTTATCTTTAAAATAGGTATTGTTTTTCTTTGCCTTTCACATCTTTCCAAAGGTAGAATTCTGTTGTAAAAATGCAGTTCTCACTGTAGTACTGTGTATAAGGACAATTCCATAATCTAAATTTTCTAAATATTACAACTTCTTGCACTTTCAACTCAATCCAACATCCTCTACCTCTCCATGTTTGAAAATCCATCATGGAAATTATTTTTATGGAGTTAAAGGGGAAGGAAAGAATCTGAATAAAATAATATTCATCATAAAAATGCAATAAAGTTTTATGACAAGATCTTTAAAGGTACAAATACTGTTAGGTTGATAACACCATTAATTTAGCATAGAATCATAAGCATCTGTTTCTTCTGTGGGCTTTCATTATCTAAGGACATTTTAAATTATAAATTGTAATTTTAAAAGACCCAATTGTGTTATTAAAAGACACTTTCCCTTCTCAGTCTTCTCAGACTCTTTTGTTGCTTAGATGATAATCTCCATAGAATTTCTCACTTAAAAAATCCCATCAAAATATATCAATTCAAAGAAATGATTTTTTAATAGAGACTTCCTCTGGAGGACTTCCTCCATTATAAAAGCAGAAAACCATACCTTTTTTCTCTTCAGAAACAACATCTTAAAAATAAAAAAATTAAAAAAAGGTACATTACTGACTTGTGAGATTTACAGTCATGTATTTTTCCTCAAAGCAAAATAAAGAATATGTTTACAAGTCAGAAGAAAAAGATGAAAAAGAAAATGTTAGTATAAGAAAATAGTTGAAATACCCTTTTGTAGTTCATAGTGATAAAAGTATTGTATAAATATTTAAATACTAAATGTTATAGATACTGAAGCTCAGAAATTTAAAGTGGCATTTTAAACTGACAAAATTTGCAAAAACAACAAAGCAAGGATTTGTACTGAAGCAAAGCATTTTAACCACCTTTGCTCTCCAGTAGTATCATGTGAGTCTAATAGTAAGACCATTCAGAAGTCCATCAACAAGTAATGTTCTTTTGAAGACCAAAAGCTGAAAATATAGGAAAAATGTGTATTTGAGATTCACATCTTGGACACACTGAAATCCAGGGTAATTCTCTCATCAGTTTCAGTATAGATATTAATTGTGTTCAGAAGCGTGTGTGTTTCATGTTGATCGCAGAAACTAGTCATACATGACATTTCAAAGTGTCAAATCTTCTTCTTGGGTGTGTAATATTCTGCTTTTACTACCATCCAACATACGCTAACCATTTCATATCTGAAAAATTTAGTGTCATGGAGACCTTGCAGCCTAACAGATAGGATAAATTGTGGTTCACTGGGCGTATGATTTGACAGTCAAAGAACTAGAGGATTGTTCAGTCAAGACTTGGAATTGAGTGTCCATTCCAGCTGTTGTTTGGTAAAGAATGTTGTACTGTTTGTATTCCAGTAGATCCAGAGGTGGGAATCCACCCTAAAACTCCCAACTATAGTTTGAATGACTACAGAATTGCTTCCTGTTTCTTTCAAGTCATGGCAGCATTTTACTTTTAAAAATTAATCAACCAATTAAATTATTTTCAGTATTCAGAGGAAGCTATTCTGAAAGTCTGGGTTCGATGTATTAAAACTGCTTTTTTTAAAAAAAGAATTGTATTACAGGCTGTATTATATGAAAGATTATGAAAAAAATATTATTTATTTAGTTTTTAATTAGCTGGTCTTAAATCTAGACAATTCACATCCAATATTTTTGAAACAATTGACTGTAGATCTGCCTGTGCTGTTAACGTTTACTTGAATAGGTCATGGAACAATTTGAATGTTTCATAGCAATCTGTAGATAAGAAAATGAGCTAACACAGGTAGTTTAAGGCTGACAGTCCTATGTAAAGGATAGAATTATTGATGTTGACTTGCTTAAAAGAGAAAATAAATTATAATTAATGGAGAAACATGGGGTAGTAGTTCTTACAAAACTAACTTGGTATCTTTATGTGTAACTGAAAGGTTTTTGATAAAAGATAAATTAATATGCTTAGAAATGTGATATAATTTTCATTAAAAATAGTGCAACATAAAATCAATATGAATTCTATTTCAAATAACTACAAGTTTGGAATTTCAGCAAAGAATGGTGATCAAAAGTATATGGCACTAGTTCCTCTGGATTTGGTGACTGTCCTTGTAACTGTATTGGAGGTAATTGCATGCTTATAGAACACCAGGATAGAAAATATATTTTACATGTGTATGTAAAAAGTCTGAAACAAAAGATTTCCCTAACACAGCAGAAAGAATTTGAAAACACAAAAAATTCTGTAACAAAACATATTTGGTAGTTTGTGCTTAGAGATACCGCATAAAGATGGATAAAAGAACTGATTTTTTTTTTTTTTTCATTTTTACCTATTTATAGAATTTATCTTCCATCTCTAGATACAGTAAATCCGTATGTACATGGGAGGGAGGGAGGTAGTGGGGAAGCTGTAGATGTGGTTGTCTTGTTCAGTTGCCTTTAGCTGGTAAATCCCCAGATTAAATCCTGTACTTCAAATCTTTCATTTCAGTTTGTGTGGGAGACTACTAAAATGTTTTCTGTCTATTTCCAATTCTCCTGTGTTTCCCTTGTGTGTCATAATTAAAATTAACATTACTTTTATTGCATTAGTATATCTGTAGGGCACTTTATAACTGCCTGCTCACGTCTACCTATATCACTATGAAAATTAGTGTGACCACATTCTGCTTTCCTATAATTCGGCAAACTCCAGGTATTAGCTAACATTTATTGACTAAATGCAATTTTACCCCTAGTAATTGTATATTCCTTGGCTCTGACACAGGAATCTTGAAATCTGAGCAAATATTAAGCAAATAATGTAATTTTTTGTTTATTTTGATATAACTAGTCACATAAAGAAATAGATCTTTTCTGTGTAATTATTACCAATATTTTCTCACATTTGGATTCATGGTAATTGGTAGGATCAGTTAAATTGAGAATCTGGAAATTATTTTTTTTTTGTCCAAGGGAGCAAAAAGATAAGCCAGTTTTAAAAGCCATTTGGAAAATTTAAAGGCAACTGAATTATTATAAAGACCTAGCTGTATTGCCTGAAGCTAGGTAAAGCAATGACTGGTAAATTAAAAAAACACCTAAAATGGTTAAAATTTTAAATGTTACAGATTAAACCTCATTTAAAGATCAAATACCTTTTTTTTTTGTTGTTGTTCTTGTTTTTAAGTTACTTTATAAACGGTAGGGGAAAAACAACTTTATTGAAAAATGGAATGAGAGAATTTTATGACCAGTGAGAGTAATGGTAAATTTATGGGGGCTTTGGGAGAAGCAGAGTGTAGGCTCTTCCTTCCTTGTGATCATAAATTGGATTGACTGAATCACTACTTATTTTAATCTGGCAGGAAGCCGAAGGCTTGGCACGTTGGGCAGTTTCCTTAGCTGACTTATTCCTACAGAAATACCTTAATTTTCTTATTTTCACCATCTTCAGATAGAAGGATCAGATTTTTCAAAGTGATTTTTGATTTTTAGTTTCGCCCCCATGAAGGTGTGCAGGACCACAGAAGGCCCACTGAAGTCTTAGCTAGAAGCTATGGTTGCTTGAGAGTTCTGAAAATGATGTCTTGTCTCTTCTGCAGCTAGCCAGAGCTTATGGTGCTGGAGAAGGAAAAACCAGGACTTCTTCCCATAACCAGGACTTCTTCCTATTTTGAATGTCTCATTGATAACTACTAATATGTATAATATTAACTTATAGTATATTAAAAGATTTCAAAATGTAACATGCAGACTAAAGATTTCAAAATTTAATATCCAGACTAAAAAAGCTGTAAAATGTGTTTCTGTTTCATAATTAGCTTCTCAAAGTGTAACAGTTAGACAGAAGAGGCTTCAATGGCTCTTATCAGTAAGTGCTGAAATATATGTATTTCTATAATTCCAAGGGCCCTTAATTGAAGAATTAATTGAAGCCTGAAAAACAAGACTAAAGATGAATCTTTGGGAAGTTTCAGCATGAAAATGAAGTTCAGGCTTCACGGACATCCTAGTTCAGGTATGTGGACAGCATGTGACTGGAGACAGCCCTGTCAGGTGTCATCTCACCAATGAATAAAATTAGCAGTTAGGAGGTACCTGCCAAGCAGTCCATACTCCAGGAGGTAGGCACTGTTGCCATTTATCTCACCCTTTAAATCCAGAGTCATCCTCTTATAAACTTTTTATTAGTCTCATTTTTCAAACTATGACACATTTGAAAACTGAAACAAATACATTCAAAGCTTTTTGTGTATCAACTGGGGCCTGCTAAATGGAATTAGCATGGGGAGCACTGGCACTTAAGCCAAATAAAACTATTTGATCCATGTTGATTCATGAGCTTGTCATCAACTAATACCAAAAACTGCAGTGATTGTAAATCATAGGATGCTATGTTTAAATTGAATTTCACAACTAACTTAAAAATTGCCTCCCTATCAAATTGTAAATGAGAGGGAAAAGAAAGGGAAATACAGAAAGCTAATAACAATAATATATTTATGGTAGTGCTAACATAAAATACTGCTGCTTTTCAGAAGTCATTAATAAAAAGGGAGAAATTTTCAATAGTAGCCATGTCACCAACACAGCTGTTTTTGGAATGGAATGTTTTCTACATGCTCATATAGACAGCTAAGGAAAAAGTCTACTCAGTTCTTGAGCACACTGCAGGTTTTCAAAATCACAGTTCCAGTAATGGTCACATTCCTGCCACGTACAGAAGGTTGAGTTTTAAGCATCTCACTCTTCATGACTATCTACATTCCTAGCAATCTTTATGTCTCATAATCCTGAAATATACCTTTTCTGGCTATCATACTTTAAATTATAGAATCATAAAACGGTTTGAGGTGAAAGAGACCTTAAAAATCATCAAGTTCCAATCCTCCTGCCATGGGCAGGGACACCTCCCACTAGGGCAGGTTGCTCAAAGCCCAATCCTGCCTGGTCTTGAACACTTACAGGGATGGGGCATCCACAGCTTCTCTGGGCAACCTGTTCCAGTGTCACACCAGTACACTGTGAGTGTACTCACAGTAAAAAATTTCTTCCTGGTATCTAATCTAAATCTCCCATCATTCCATTTAAAACCATTCTCCCTTGTCCTGTTGCTACTCTCCTGATAAAGAGTCACTCCTATCTTTCCTGTAGCCCCTTTAGGTACTAGAAGGGGGAGCTTCAAGGTCTCCCTAGAGCCTTCTCTTCTCCAGGCTGAACAACCCCAACTCCCTCAGCCTGTCCTTGTAGGAGAGGTGCTTCAGCCCTCTGATCATCTTCATGGCCTTTTTCTGGAGTCATTCCAACAGGTCCATGTCCTTCCTGTGTTCTGGACTCCAGAGATGGAAACAGTACTCCAGGTGGGATCTCACAAGAGCATTGTAGAGGGGCAGAATCACCTCCCTCAATCTGTTGGCCATGTTTCTTTTGATGCAACCCAGGATGCAGTTGGCTTTCCGGGCTGCAAGCACACACTGCTGGGTCATGTTGAGATTCTCATCTGCCATCACCCCCAAGTCCTTCTCCTCAGGGCTGCTCTGAATCCATTTTCTGCCCAGCTTGTATTTGTGCCACAAATAACCACAAAGGTACAAAATCTATGCTTTTCAGGTGTAAAGCTGTAACAGGGAATTTAATGTCCACATCCTATTGTCAATTTCTTTGCACCAGGTTTGCCAACTGTTTTCTCAAATGGTCTTCATTATAACATACAAACATTTTCTTTTAGCCCCCAAATTAAGATTTTTCCCCCCCTGAAATTGAATACAGTGCAAAAAATGGGAAGAATATTACAGCAGGAAAGTTAGAAAAATAATGCCTGCTGACCCACCCTAGATAGATGGTATTCTCAGAAGAATCTGTTATTTGACATTACTTACAGAATTTTCTAGAATCTTTTAGGAGACTGAATTCACATAAAATATTCTTTTTTCTTTAAAAACTAATTTGAAAGGATTTATTTTATTTTATTTTATTTTATTTTATTTTATTTTATTTTATTTTATTTTATTTTATTTTATTTTATTTTATTTTATTTATTTTTTTGTGGGAGTATGCTGCCAACATACTTGCTGTCTTTTCTCCAGTGGAATGTTTTGCCAGCATATGACTTCTTATACCATTGTTTTGCAAGTGAAATATTTTTCAGTATTACCTCTTAAGATCTTTAGATATTCTTTTCAGCCATGGGATAAAGTGGTACAAATTCGACTGCAGTGAACTTAGAAACAAATATGTAGCTTTCAATTAACTGTTGAATCTTCAGTTCTTTTGGTCAGCTTTTTTGCCTAATCTCTTTTTGAGGCTTTTAATGCTCCCATTCCCTGGAGAAGGACAGGAATTCAGATGAGATTTATTGACATTAACCAGCAGCTGCTGTCTGACACTAATGCTGTGATCTGTCAATCGCAGGTAAAGTAATTTTACAAATTGTGTCATGCTTTGCATGGATTATTTAGGGGCTCTCCATAACTGTAAAATTCAAGTCTTATGATTTCTTAATTGTTCGATTATTGGATCTTTTAGTATGTGATGGCTTTTTGAGAACAGGTGTAGTTCTCTAAACAGACCTGTTCTTATTTTCTTCAGCTAAAGTGGTATTAGTGCATGCTAAGTATAGTCAGATGTACTGGTCACTGCCAAGAGTGTTCTGACATTACATTCAGGATATATCTTGCTAAAAATGTAAGCTATAATCTTGGCTGTATTTTTCCATATCAAACAATATAAAACATCTGTGTGAGATAAATTCTCTGCTGTTATTGAGCTAGATTTGAATTATATTGTGCTAAATATGTGCTACATGAACTGAACAGAACCTTCATACTTTAAAGCGGTTTCTGATAATTTGTGAAGTGCAGCAGGACAATATGTTTCAGTTAAACAAGAAAAATTGTCACAAGAACTACATGCATATCTATATACACACACGGTGTTAATGTTTTTTAATGAGGCTGTTGTAAAACACTGACTTTTGTGTTTTGAAGTAAGTGTTCTGAGCACTAAGGTCTTTCATAAGTTAGTTTTATAGTGTTCCAACTTTTCTGAGCCGCACAGCTCAGTGAAGAATTAATTAATATTTAGTATCATGGTCCTTTATACAAATCATATTGTCAAACAGTAGTTCATAATTTTGAATCATTTGTCTGCTTAATGGAAAACTCACAGGAACTCTGCAGAAGGATCTGACTAACTCAGCTTGGGGTCATTCGTTTTGAAAGAAAAAAAATATCCAGTGTTTCTCAGAGTATTCAGTCACAGTATTGTGATTATTGAGTGTCACACTGAATAGTCACACTACTCAGTCCTACAATGGATCTATAATCATGTCTACACAAAAAAATTACAGAAGCTTTTAATATTTGAATTATAAGTAGCACTTTCTAATAAAGGGATTTTTTTTTTACTAAAACTAGTTATATGCAGCTTTCTCAAGGAAAAAAAAAAAGAAAAAAAAAGTCAGGCATTTACTGAGTCATCAAAAACAATCTTTAATTGATTATTATTACCAAACTGGCAATGAAGAGAAAGCTGAATTAATATATTGTACAGAAACCTTCCTATCAAAGTCTTGGTTCAAATGCATTCAGAATTTGTAATATTTCAACCCATATCTGAAATTCACATTCTGATCTCAGCAACAGAATTTATTTTTTATCGTAGAGGGGGTATGGAGTTGAAATAAAGAATAGCTTAGAACTCTCCGAACATGTCTAGCTTCTGAGCAAAATCATTTTTGATCATCTTGAATCATTTTTTGATACCTCTTGCTGAGTCAAGACTTGAATTGCTTGAATCTCAAGTCAGTTTCTTTTTGTCATATTTAAAATTATGTAGAATTATGTAGAATCTTATCTTTTTATGTTTGAAAACCTTCAATTCAAAATAAATAATATTTAAAAGAAAAAGATATCAGGATCAAAATGTTCCCTGCTGGATCACACTTTTTAATAGCATGGGTTAATCCCAGTATATTAAATGGCACTAAGCAAAAGTTCAGACTACAATTCTTATCTACCCAAAATCAAATGAGTTGTAAATATTTTTAAGTCTCTATAAAGTTATTGGTAAGTAAGGTTAATCTAAGAATTTTGCTATGAATTTGGGATCTGGAAGACCTACATCAGTTATTTGGTCCAAACTCCGTGAACCTCAGCTGTATATTTGTGTCCCTCTGCAGAGACCCAGGCTTACTCACTTCACACTTAGCCCAAAAACATGGGGGTTTGGACATGCTATGATTACTGTAAGGAACTGTATAAATCTGGCATTTTCCTCCAGATACTGTGTGTTCTCCAGCAATGCAATTCTGGGGAACTCTATAATTTGCGGTCTGCAAGTGTTTTGTGTCTGACTGGTTTGTAGCTCAGGAAGAGGGAACTCGGATTCATCTGCAGTAGAGTTTGTAAGAACAGAGTTCACACTAAGCTTTTCTGTGTATCTCGTTCTCCATATATTGCTGTTAAGGATAATTATACTTCTCCACTGCTGTATTTTACAGATAAGCACATTAGTTGTGAGGTACAGGGGAAGGGAAACTATAAACATTCATTTAATTTGCTAAAACATATCCAAGGAGATTATGCAAAGTATGTATGCATTTCTAAAAGCCTAGGGTGTTTTAATTAATTAATCTAATCTGTTAACAAAGTAGAACTAATTTAGTACTTATTAAATTTTTGGAAAATCTCTATTCAGTGATTTTATAAACATAAAGGATACAAAATACTTTGTCCATTCAAGGATACCAATTTGAAAAGAAGAATTTGAAAAAAAAAATTTGAAAAGTATGTTTAAAATGCTTTTGGATTCTTTTAAGCGAGGTAATATTTGAACTAGGTACCTACAAGATGGTAGAAGCACAGGTACATAAACTGCAGGGAAATTTTTAAATTCTAGGCTTAATATCACTGATGTTGGTGGTAATAATGTTCCTACTTCAGTGAGAACAGGTATTCATTCTAAAAGAATCTATAGTATAGCAACTTCATGAGAGGGAATAGTTCTATTGAATTCAAAAGAAGTTTAATATTTAGCCTGTTATAAATATTTAGTTTCTGCTAAGAAGAACTGGCCATTTGATTATAGTCTCCTTAGTATCAGCAGCTATCATTTTGATGTTTTACTCAGCAGCAAGCACTCTGCTTGATGCTGAAGTTTCCACTAACAAGTGGAAACACTTCAAAATGTATTCAGGGCAGAAATAGCATTTGCATTTTCTGCTAAATTTGAACTTCAATCTTTTTGTTGATTGATTTGTATTGTTATAGACTACTTAGGTTTGTCAATCTTGTTTTTAAAATAAGAAAAGCAATACACTAAAAGAATATTTTACTAGCTTGTGCAGTGATATTTCTTTAAAGAAAACACTGCTCATTCTCTCTTATGTTACTGTCAGTCACCTACAAGTCAGTAGCAGCTTTGAGTATCAAAACTCCTTCTGAGAATGAGTTTTAATTGCTCTTTCTGTACAACTCTTTCTCCCATACTGTCTCTTCCTACAGAAAGTCCCAGCTCCAGACATGTAAGTTATTGGTTAGATGTTCTGCTTCCACTGTGTTTGTGAGGTTATAGACTAAAATCTCACGTGAATCTGTATTTCTGGTCAGAGAATGAAGTGGTATGGAAGAAGAAAATATACTTGTCATAATATGGATGCACGTTTTGATCTACTTCTCTTGACTTTCAGCTTTATCTTTGCTCTTATAAATGTCAGTTCCATTAATCTCTCCTTAACAAGTGAACTAAGAGAAGGCTTTTTCATCCATGGTCTGCTTATTGAGAGCAGTATGATTAGGTCAGCAACAACTCATCTACGATTTACACCGGGCAAGTGGCTATACTGAGAGCTGAAAGTACTGTTTGGTGAGAAATGTGCTCAAAAGTATATTTAGGGTTGTCATTTTCAGTGGTGTAGATCTCATCTTCTTGTCAAGTATTGCAGAAAATACTTGACACATTCACCCTTCAGTTTTAACAAGCCATCAAAATCAGTCTGGAGTTCCCTGTGTTCCTGCTGTAATTCGTGACTAATTATATACAGTAATTCATTCCAAGTTACCAAGATCTAAAAGGTCAGTGTGGTTCACTGTTGGAAAGACATAATACCACTCAGAAAATACACAAGAATTACGCTAGCAAATACCAATCCCAAAGGTAGGGTATTAACAGTGACACTGTTTGATAAATAAGGCTTGCTTAACAATCTTTGAAAACATTTTCTAGAGACAACTGACCAAAATAGGTCAAGAAGTTTTTCCATTTCTCTGTAGACTTCTCTATGTTCTGATGGATTTCTGGTTATTTTTAAATGCATGTATTATGCAGTAAAATTTGTAAGATCTTGTTGTTGTACATGTAGAATTGCCTTAAAAAAGAAGAAAAAAAAAAGACAAGACCTGCAGTCCTTGCTCACCTGGGCATTGACTTTTATTGTCTCTTATATGTAGACACAAAAGCTTTAATCGAGGTGGATGAAATCTGATTCGAGAGCATCACCCTAGATAATCTCCCAGCTTAGTTGTATACGTAGTAGTTGCATCTAAAAAAAAAAAAAAAAAAAATTATTTATCAACTACAGCAGTATTTGGGAGAAGAACAAATTTCCAGCCCATTCTTTGAAAATAAAAGCACACATCTCTGAAGCAATCGCTTTATTTGATCTTGGGAGTTTTAACACACTCTTTTATCTTATTTTTTGGATTTGCCTCAAATTCATCTCCCTAACTCTTCTGGTGTTCTGAAGATCCTTTTTGCCCTCACTTCCATTTATGTCCAGCTGTGCTATTTCACATATCTATTTCTAGATATGTGAATGATATTGGTGGTATCTTTCAGTAGTATTTTTCAGGCCGGGGGGGAAGGGGGAAATTGCATGTGAGTGAGCTTGCCCCATGTGAGCCTGCATTCCTGCTGTAATTCCACACCCATTGCCTGGTGATTTGGAAGTGAAAATACCAGCAAACCTTAGCTTTTGCCAGAAGCATGACATCATCATACATACAGTATCTCTCTTCTTCTCAGCTGAGGCTGAATCATACATAATTGATTGTCTGTAGTGTACAGAAAGCATTTTTGTGTCTGGGTAACCACTTTATACTGATTTGCAGGCACATTATAATGTATTCTGAGTAAACTTTATAACAGAAACATTAGAAAGCTTTGCAAATGATCAGAACCACAAAAGAAAAGCAGAATTAAACAGAACAAAAAGTTTCTGAGACATTTGAAATTATTTTCTAGAAAGTTAATATCTCGAAAAGTGCTGTCAATTCTAAATGCAAAAGTTTTTTTATTCTCGTCTGTACAGGTAAGTGTACTACTGGTGGGATTAATCTTACGGTGCTATTAAAGACATGATCATTAACCCTGTTCATTTTGGTGTGCTAAAGTTGGGTCTGAGAAATACTCATTTTCAGTTGTAATGCAAGATTTTACAGCTGTGCTGTGTATTTTTCAGTGAAGTCTTTCTTTAGCATAGTCTGTCTGAAAGAAATGCTACTGCACACATTTGCTGCTTTTGTATCCAAGACACATTGCAAGGTTCCAAATTCATACAATGACCGAAGTGAGTATTCCAACACTTATTTTTAAATATGAGCAATTTTGGAACCTATGAGGGCTTAGTGCCAATGGCGTAAATCCTTTGTTGATATCAATTGATAAAATTAAATTCAAACTGAATGATTCATGTTCGCTTACACCAAAAATAATTTGATCCACTGTAAATTGTACTTGTGCTAAAAATCTAAATTTTAGCTTCCAAATTATAATGACCTTTGAGAGAATTCCATCCTTCTTATTGCCAGCTGGGGTTTATTGTATTTTTGATAAATTACTTTCCTCAAATATATATGAGTGGTGATGTGATTTGCTTAGTAATATTTCATAAACTGTCAAAGTGACCACAGACCCTGTAGGAGGTATATGAATAAGTAAACCAAGCTGTTACTTCTAATATTATCCCAAACTTTATTACACTTTATGGGGCTTAGCTCCTGGACATGTGCCATTGGTTTTCAGATGCAGAATTACGACTTAGTCATTAACCTAGTGTTTGCATGTGGCAGTTGTTACTATATGCAAAAGATGCTGAAATAATGTGAAGGATATGTCAAATTGGCAGAGCAAGGAAATCTACAGAAGGACTTCATGCCCATGCATCAAAAATTAATTGCAAGATGAGAACCAGTGTTATAGAATCTCTATGAAGTAACATACAGGTACAAGTGTTTGATTTGGGGATGGCGTTGCAACAGTTCCCTCATGTGTATGTGCTTAATTTAATTAGAACTGCAACATCCTTGGCTTTTTGATATGCACTTCAAGCAAAATGGGTACAGTGTTGGGTTCTCCTCAACACATTTCAACTAGTAAACTGGATTGGCTAACAGAACGCTACAAGTATTGTAATAATGTGTTTAATTTGGTTGTTGTTGACAGAGCTAATGTTTTGCATTACTGGTCCACCTTGCCTTGAGGTTGTGGAATATATTTTAATTGATTTGATTTATTTCAAGGCTTCACTGGAAACTTTTTGGGTACATTACCACTGGCTCACCGTTAATTAGAATACATTATTGGCACCTTTTGTTTCCTGATTTTATTGGAAGAGTAGCTTGTATCCTTTCCACTAATAAGACATGTGAAGACTTTTAAAATAGAATACATGGTCTTGCTTTCAGTATGGCTAAATGGCTGCCTCCAGGTCTTCACCTTTGCTGTACTGAGAACTTCATGTAGACAATAACGTGTGGAAAAAGCACCACCATCTGTAGTGATGCCACAAGGCCTGGATGCCTCTAGGACTTCTAGTCTTAGTTTTGAACTGGCCAAGAATTTTCTAGGTATATTTTGATATCAAACATAAAATTGCTGAAACTAGAAATAAGGAAAAAGGAGTGGAAAGAAAAGGGAAAAAAGTTTTTTTGTAATCAGAAGATTTTGGATTTGTCAGGATAAAGTACTTGCAACCTCCAGCATGAAAGACAATGTGGCGTGGGTATTTTTTCATTTGACTAAGTCCTTGTTTTGAAATGTTAGGTAATTTCAACAAAAACAGTGGTATGTTTACAATGGTTGAGTTCAAACTCAAACTTTCAAATTATTCAGTGTATGAGAATTTAACATGCAACAGTTTTTGAGATTTTCAACTTTCTGTACATGCTAAAAGTGTAGAAAACAGTATCTTGGTTGTTCAGGGACAATAACATTCTTTTTCTTCCTACTCTAATGCAATATCTAAATGCCAGGAATCATCTGTGTTGCATCAGATCTCTCCATCAGATCTTGTTTATTACAGTAAGATAAGCAACAGAGTTGAGCTTTTTAAGCTTTCCAAAAATGAACACACATGCTTTTTAGAATCAGTTGCCTCCTGTGTATGTACCCATCACTAGGAGACTGAAAAAATGAAAGCACAGATTAGAAATGAAAGGAAGCAGAAGTGTAAGACATGAAAGCATTTGATATTCCATCAACAGAAAATGTAGCATTTAAGAAGTAACTGAAAGTTTGCTATACAAACAAGTAACAAGTAAGAAATTACATTTATGTTTATTTAGAATATTGGAAAATTAACCTGGAGGCTTGAATTTTACTCATGTCTGAACTGTTGAATTATATGTAATTGGATGATTTACTTGGATTTCAGTTTTGTTTCTGTTTCTTCTCTTGCTGTTAGCTGTGTATATTTAGATGGTCACTGAGGAAGAATTCTTTCTTAATACATGTTTTCCTGCAGACTGACTAGTACAAGCGAGTCTTGAGCTCAGTGTAGGATTTCTAGGGACCCTAGAATCATAGGATGGTTAGAGTTGGAAGGGACATTAAATATCATCCAGTTCTAACCCCCCTACAATGGGCAGGGACACCTTCTACTAGACGAGGCTGCTCAAAACTGTCATATAGTAGTAAGTAATACCATGATTTTATTTATCAGCTGCTGTACGTTGACACATGCCAGTGAGACGCAGCAGCCATTCTCAACTGCAATCTAAACAATCTCAACAACAATCTAAAGGCTGACAAAATAACAGTTCTAGTTCTGTTTGCATACCCATTACCCAGGGTTGTCACCAGCAAATGATTATTAGCGCATGCTTTCAAGAGCATTCATTCATTTTCAGTTGATCAAATGGCTGGTTTGACCCTGGCATGCGAAGGTGTGTTGCTCTCAGTGTATTTATGTGGAACACTGTTTATTAAGAATTAGGAGACTATCGAGTTCAAATTGTGATACATTGCATGGCCATTTATTATCATGCTCAGTCCAGCAGCTTTTACAATTCTGACCTTAATATTACCATTAACTGTAATTTTATGGATTTGCTATTTTTGGGGGTATGGAGCAGGCCAGACACTCCAGCCTGTGAGGTTCTTAGGAGCTGGCAAAACAGGTCAATTTTTAGCTTTGTTCCTAGCTTTATTCTCTGCCCATCGGAATGTCTCTATAACCTAAGAGGAAGATGAGGTGGGAAGTTTTGTTACAGACCTACATGTCTACCCACTCCAGTTCTATCTTCCTCGTGTCCTGCCAGCTCTGCTGCAGAGAGAGGAATGTGTAACAACACTGTCCTGGGTCTCTTCAAGAGCTAAATGATTTAGGAAGTGTAATTAATAATCCATTCAGTGGGGAGCACTGTACAATCAAACTTCACATGCACTCGGCTTGCAAAAATGAAGTGAAAAAAGAAGTCTTAACATGGAGCTTTTGTACCTGTGAAAGGCAATGGCTCTGCAAGGACTACATTTGTTTCTACTTTCCAGTCAAAAATGATTTGGCTCTTCAAGTCTTCCTGAGATTTTGCAATTCTTTAGAGGCTTGTCACCTCTCTCATATCACACTGTTCCTCTTTCCCTCTTACTCTTACTGTTGTATTCTTTCCTTTTTCCTAGATTTATTGAAGTCATTGTTCATCTACTCCAGTTTCTTTCCTTCTACTTTGCAGTTCGTTGGGAACTACTGTTACTTCAGTTCATACATAAGCTTGCCAGGTGAGTTTGGACAAAAATCTAGATAGAAGTAGCGCAGCTTACAGCATATTTCAGGTGTCTTTGTAAATCAGTCATCGGAATATTTCATGCCTAGGTTAGTTCCAGCCCAAGTACTTGATTTGCAGTCATGGCTGCCTTTCTCAAATAACTGAAGGTCTACTCATGTACCAAGTCAAAAGCCTGGTTTATTTTCTTTTCTTTCTTCTTTTAGTTTTTTTTTTTTTCAAGTAAAGCATGCTCATGTTTGAGCTAATACAAATCATACCTAGGAAGGACTTGGGAAGGATTTAAGTGCAAAATCACTATCATGACTTAGAAGAACACAATGAAATTTGAGCAAAGTCTGGAATGTAAAATTAACTGAAAAGATGCTGTAAAATAATACGGAAGCCTGGATCTATTTATACATATTGCACATAATCAAATAAGTGTAGAAACTATTCTTCTGGGACAGGCAGTCTCTTGGAGTACTTAAAAGTAAATATTTATTTTCTGCTTCCTGTTTTAAGTGTGCACTATATGTATGGAATTACATTAGAAATAAAGCTGTTGTTTCATCATTATTTCTTGAATAAAAGGAAGATCATGAGAGAGAAAATTGAAACAAAAGAGTTTAATTTGACAGTTAGAGCAAACCCATCTGTTCTAAATGTGAATTATATAATCCATGTTGTATACTTGAGACTGCATGTAGATTACAGATTAGCTAATATGCATGTTGTAGGATGCACGTGCATATAGTGTAATGTAATTGTTACGTGCTATTTATGAGATATTTATGCAAGAGTAATTTTGGCCTCTGTGAATTTGGATGAGCTTCTAAATATTCACATGTTTACATAGTATCTGACCAAAAGTTTTGGAAGGGGTGAGCTTTCTGTTGCACCACAGAAAATAACAGGACAAACAACTATAGTTAAGAATTTCATTTCCATGCCTCAGCTTTAATTGCTTTCTGAAGTTCCACCTTTGATTCTCAAATATTTCACCCTGTCTCTTCCTGAAACTGATTTTATTTTTATTTTGTTTGGAAAGTCTTGAGTGAAGACAGTTCAGCTGTTCCTGAATCTGATGAAATGGAGGGGTAAAAAAATCTCTACACCAAAGGAAAATATACACATATACAATTTTTATGCATTTATATTTATAGAGAGAGTGACTTCTTTTTAAACACTTTTACAGCCAAAACTGCTGGGAGTTGAAACCTGAAATATGGCTTGGAAATTGCTCTCACCAAGAAGAAAGGCTTTTGAGTTCTCTAGAGAAAATTGGTTTTCATTGGACTGAGTTATGAGCATTTCAAATTTAATACTGAGAATGCACTGGGTTTTGAAGGAGCTTTTCAAATGGGCTCATAAATTGAACAGATAAGGATGGTTTGTGCTAACAGTTGGTGCAAACAGCTCCTTAAAGAAACTCTTTACTCAGTGAAAGTTTCATGGCTCCAACAAGCTCTGGTGATAACATACATGGAGATGAACAGAGAGCATTTAATCTAGTTGAGGTCAAGCTTTAAATTGACAAATAACTCATTCTTAAACATTAATTTTCCCCTCCATTATTAGTTATTGAGAGTATATTTCATAGAAAATGTTAACTAATGACTTAACATTAGTAGTGGGCTCAATTTACTACTTTAATCCAGCTAAATCCTTAAAACAATCATGAGATATTGTGGATACATGGACAATGCCCTTAATCTCTCTGGTTTCCATCTTTGTAGGAAAGTTTTAGGCTTTATGTCTTCTGGTCTTTTTTGCTGAATGTCAGAAGTCTGTTATAGAAGCTAAAAGAGAAGTTTTTGCCTGTTCTGTAGGGATGGTTGCATCTGACAGCAGGAGACTTGCTTATGACTACACAAGCAGTCCTAGGAAACAGGCAAAAACCTCTTCTCTGAGTCATGTTACAGACTTGAGTACTCCTTTCTAGTGCTCTGTCCCTAAAGACTTTCCTTTGCAAACATAGGGGTTGTCTTTCGAAGAGGAAAACCATCTAAATCTTCAGAATTTGGATGAGGAGAGAAAGGAGAGATTTGAAGCGAAGTACGCACACAAGGACATACCAGAAACTGCTACTCCTGAGGGTGTAGGAAGAAAAAAAGAACCTTCTCCTCTGCTTCCTCTCCCCAGATAAATATGAATCAGAGCTTTTTCTCGACTGAAACCTTTTCTTTACTTCTTACCACAGAAACTGATCTTTAGTTATTTTATAAATGACAAGAAAAATTCATACTGACAGCTGTCACTTCTTTCCTGAACTACAGACATCACAAATTTCTTTTTTCTCCACGACATGGGCAGAGCTACTTTCATAGTATTTTGTCAATGCTTCAGCTTCAACTCCAGTATAAACATACACCAGGATACAGTGAACACAAGCTGGCTAGAATCAATTTTGCCCTGCACATTTTTTGTTTTCCTTGTTTAGACTTTGTTTTAAAAACATTAAATGAAATCCTTATCCTAATACAGTCACAGTAAAATTCTCTAATGACATCAAGGAAATTAGTTATAGTTACCATATTAGTATTGTAAGACAAGATAATTCAGGAGCCAGTAATGAAACAAAATAAATTAAACTTGCTCCTTAAATTATAGTAATAGTTTACTATTTGGTATAAATAAATGAGAAGTGTTGATTATTACCCACTAATGGTTTCTTGATTTACAGAGGAAAAACAGTGATCTCTTAGAAGTAGGAAAGGAAAAAATTCTTACTGCAAGAGTGACAAATGTTTTGATTGGTTTTTTCCCCTGAATTTGAAGGGCCCAAGTAGATGGAAAGAGATGAAGTGTGGCTTTTTTTGACAACTACGTATTCTGTTATTCTAAGATGTTCCCAGGAACAACTTTTACAAGTACCACCTCGAATTTGACAAATGTTTCATGAAAGTCATTATTATCTGCCAGTTTCTATAGCAGTCAAATACATCCACCTTCAAGTGTCTTCTGTTTTACATACTCATTCTGTCTGATGAAGACAGAATTTCTTCAAAGTAGATCTTCAGATATTTTTCAAAAGTAGAATGCAACTCAAAGTGAATAAAAATTAATGTATTTTTGTTATTAACTACTAAATAGTTTTCTGCTTAAATTAATAAACAGTTGTTATGTTAACCAATGTAAAGCATCTGTTTTAGCTGTATTGAGAATAACAGCATTGAGAGAACCAAGGAGCCAGTTAAGTGTGGGCTAGACCATATAGAGGATGTTTGCTAAATAAAAGTGAATAGAGTACTAGAGTGCTTTGAAGTATATATATATAAGTATATCTATAAATAAATTATGAAATAGCAGAATTTATTACGTATGTCAAACCGTTCAATTCCTCTAAAGCAGTAAAATTCTAGCAGAAAGGAGGAGGACATTATTTAAGTAGAAGACCCCAGCTTTGTCACAGTGCTGTAATGCTACCCCAATTAGGACACGTAAGACTGTCTCTTCCACATAAGCTATGTTTAGCTGGTTTTATATCTTTCTATGTGTTTAAAACTTAAAGCTGGTATGTCTAAACCATTGGGCAGGAGTGGTCCAGTATTTTCACCCAAGGTTGTGGTTGCTTTATCCCTTCCACTGAGGATGTAGCTAGAACATACCATGGCTCTCTTCAGCCTTGGAGACTCAGGTTTCCTTCCCATGGAAACTAAATTGTGTGTTGACGGGCAAGATAGGAAACTGCCTGCTGAATCTTGTTTCAGCATGGTGTTGGGATGCAGGCCATGTGTGGATCTGCAGTTAGGAGCTGGAGAGTATGCCTAAGTCTCATTTTTTCTGGAAGCAAAAATATTTTAGACGAGTCTGTTGGTTACTAAAAACTGAACTATTCAGGCTTTTGCTGAACTGAAGGGTAAAGCCTTGTTGTTTCCCTGTATCTTTCCTTCCTGCAGCCAGAGACTGACCCTCACTGGACTCATGGGATTTTAGTCCGATAGTACAATATCTTCAAAACCCAAAGTTCAGCTACTGAAAATACAAATTTATTCAAAATGTATTTCTAGTGGGGACCAGAATTGTGAATCTCAGCTATTGTTCCATGCATTTCTTTGCATTCCTATTTTGTTTATTTAGTGTGATTTGGTCATTTAGTAGTAACTTGTGTAAATACAACTCCTGATGTAGCTCCCTTCAACAGCAGCAAGGGGTGACAAGACAATTAATGCTAAGCTTGCGGTCAGATTTCCTTTTGAAAATTTAACAGCAACTGTACTACTCTCATGTTGCTGCAAAAATAGACTTTAAAGACTGCTGAAATATCCAGATGCTTTTTAGCAACCTGAAGAGTTCAACTGATCTTGCAAATTTTACTGAGCTCAGGCGCTTTATTTCAGTTCTAAGCTGAACTTCCTGCTTTTCTTAAGAGAAATGAAGTACACTGAGTTGCACAGGATATCTGTGCACTGAAAGATCACTCTTATAAGGATATAGTACCCCTAGTCTATCCTGATTTCATTTTTCCAACCCTAGACTCTAAAATCCTCTGTGAGTTTTGATCAGGAGGTGTTTCCCTTTTGTCCTTCTCACGTGTCTGTGTAGTATCACATAATCATAGAGGTGAGATCATTCTAGCTGCCTTAAGATATTGGCCTGAAACAAACATAAAAAGCAGCACTCCATCCATTTTCAGGAGCAATCTATCGTGATGATCAAAATAGATAATCGCAGCAGAACTGAGCAGGTTTTGTGAAAGAACAGCAGTTGGTAGTATGCCAAGAAATTACTTCACAATAGCAGCAGGCGTTGGCACACTGATAACATTGTGTTTCTGCCATTTTCCAGAGTTCATAAAATGTGGAATTTGAGGTCCTATCAGACGGCTTCAGAGAGGTTCTAGGGAATTCTGTACCACATAAAGCATTCTGTGCTAAGAGCTGTATGGTGCTTTGCAACTTGTACAGAAAAAGAGCATGCTCTAATAGATGTTATGGGATTATGGAATCTTTTTCATTTCTGTGTAATTTTATTGATTTCATCCCTGGTGCCGTTAAAAAGAACAGCCCTGTGTACATTATGGTTAGGAAAACTAGAAATTAGGGAATACTGTCTATTTTTCTCTTGAATTGCACCCAAGCAGCTTCCTTGATTTGCACCTTCCATTCCTTATTACATCAGGAATAGTTCAGTGTCAGTCTCTTTGGAGTGCTGGGTTGTTCTCTTTGGTTTTGCACTTCCCCACCCTCATAAATATTCTTGTTCTGTAGGACAACATGTTTATCAAAAATATGAAGCTGCTGCCTTGATACCAGAAACATTTGGCGAATAAACTACAAACAGAAATAGTTGTGCTATTAACAGTTTTTTGCGGCCTGATCTGTGTCTGAAAATTACCAGGAAAGTGTCATTTTTTGATTGCTGAGTTTTACTTGGAGTGAAATAGCAATAAAACCACAGGCCTAAAACCAGGGTTGCCTTTTCCACAGGTATCAGCTGAACAAAAAGATGATGTTGACACTATAAGCAGCCCGGAGTCTAGGGGGGAAATTGTGGAGGAATTGCAATGTCCCCTTTCCAATATATGTGAGTTCCTGGCCAGTCACAGTCCTTGACAAAACAAGCAGTTTCATGGTTGTTACTTAAACAAAAGTTGGAGAACCATAAGCCTCTCAGTCTTCGTTATCCTGTAGCTACATTTTTCTCTCAATTTTCATCAAATTACTATGGTTCCTTGTGAGACTGATTCATTTCCCCCACCAGTTCATAACTATATGTACCAAAGGATTTGCAGGTGAGCAAATGAGCTTTCTGAATAAGGCTGCCTTACAACGAGTTTTCTGGCTTCCCACTTTATCATCTGAGGAGTCTGTCTTTGCAGTATTTCACTTCTTTAGGAACTATTTACCAGACAAAGTGCTCATAATAATGATGTTCTTTGTGCTTTCTTTTGCACCAGCATAGCAAAAAAGCATACTTTGGAAAGAAAAATAAAATTCATTGTGTTTTTAAAAAAACTGGAAGTGAAGAATAATCTTGATGGTGTGTCAAACCTACCTCAATGGCTCTTGGACGAGACAGCTGCTGTGCTCGTCCAGAACTCACATCTGTGCAGGTATGAGCAGAAGACAGGTTGGGACTTGTGAAATTGGGTTCCTCTTGCCTATTCCTCTGTGTTATGAGAACAAAGATACTGAAACAGAAACTGGCATGCTGAGACGAGAAAACTGGAGTGGAAAATCGTTCAGAACAGACCCGTGTTGCTGGAACACCAGGTGTGTTTGTGTGTTCTGCAGATGCTTTTAAGCATGAGAGCTTTTGCCAAAGGCCTAAATCAAAGAAAGAAGTATAGACCTCAGTTGCGTAATGTTTCAGGTGCTCTGTATTCAGTCACCCAGCTTCTATGAATTAGCAGACACTTGCAAATTTGCTCATGAACTGCAGAGCAAACAAATCAGGTTTGTCCTTCTTCTTCTTTCTATAATCCAAGAACAAATCTATGGGTAGTTTTTTTGTCTTTCTTCACTAAGAAATGCTTTTATTCTGTTTGCTTTCTTATTTTGTTACTGCTATGTCATTGTTAATGTTGTCAGGGCTTTTTGCTGGAGTTATCAAGGCAAGAAAATAACACAACCATCCTCATCTTTTTACGCTGGCTTGGCTGCTTATTTGGCCTCCCATAAATCCAAAATATATGTGAACTCTGTGCTGTGTATGCCAAAGTCATGTGGGACGCTTACTATAAATTCTATGATGGCTTTTATATACGATCTCAGTAATGGTCTTGTTGCAGCTACCGTGTTGCTTCTTGTTATCTTCATTGAGACATTCTAGATATTCTCCCCTAGGTTTTTGTCATCATGTGAAAAAAAATAGCTTGCATTTGAGTGTCAGTTTGTCTCTGTGTATTTTATAACTGTCTCTGCTCCTTTCAACTAGGAAGATTCACTTTCTTTCCACCCCACCCCTCTACCCCCCACCTCTTTCAAAGGCCTAAAAAGCATTCTTGACACAAATGGCTCTGCGTATAAAACCACGGAATGTTCTGGGTGGCAAAAAGAGAAAGGTTGACTGGCAGAGTTCTTTCCGTCTATATCTTTCTTTTATCCATGGTCTGTCCTTTTTGTTGTTCTGCAGTCATTATTTTTGTTGTAGTCTAAGACTAGCTGTAATGTATCTCAGTGGAAGTAATCCTTTTTAAAGTTCAATAATAAACTTCACAAATTAGCTTTGAGAGTACTTTTCAATCCATTTCTGGGAACTGCAAACATTCTCTTACAAATGACATAAAAGAACTTTCCTGATACATTTTCTCTACTTTTTACGTCCTTTGGGTATCTGCCCAGCTCTTCAGTGGATACCTTAAAAGTACCAAAAACCACGAGACACTATATTGCAACATCTTTGGCTCTTTGCACCATCCATTAGAGACATAAAGAACTATGAGGGTTGAATGATGCTTCTGGATGTATGTTTCTGTCAAAGGGAGTTCATCGTTTTTCAAGGTGCACTTGAAGTCTCATGGAAGGCCTTCTAATAGTCTGCCCATATTGTGTTGCCTTGGTCATGCCACCAATTTGGCTACACTTCAGACATTATGGCCTTTGTAATTTCTGCGGCACATAGACAATTCTGACTAAATATGGCTCCTAAAAGGCTTCTGACAAACAGGCAAATGGTGAAGTGGTGGTGGTTTTCCTGAACCCAATTTGTCTTGATATATTCTTGAGTGTAATAAAAAAGACATGTACACTTCAAATCTTTTACTCTTTCTAAGTTTTCTTCAGTATCGATCTGGTTGAAATCCTCACCCCCATCCCCAGCTGCCACATTAGTCTCTCACACAATCTTTGTTTTACATAATTGCACAGAAATTAATTTAGAACCACAGTCTTTAGTGTTCTCTTTGTCCTTCTGCTGTTGACATGTGAATACATGAATGGGCTACAAGATTTTAGGGATCATTTTATGACCTGTGATATTAAACTATTTATTGAGCAGATGTTCACCAAGACCTTCTGGATTAGCTATTTGATTATCTAACAGTGACGGAAATATCTTCCTTTCTTATGGTAGGGTAATTCTGACTTCACTGAATGACCATAGACGTCAACCCACATAGTATATATTATTCTTATTAACTTCAGAAACATTATTTATTCATTAGCTGGGTTAGTTTAATTCATACCTCTATCCTGCCACTTCATTTACTAAATCCTCCATCATCTGTACACCACACCCTGCTCCCCAGCAAACATCCCAGCCATCATACAAGCAGTCCAGGCCCAACAGCATTTTCATCTCAAGTGATATCACTAATACTTCTTAGTTTTATATAGACTACTCAGAAAGATGCTACCTTAACCCATGGGAAAATGCAAACAAGCTTCATCTCATAAAAATGCTCTGGAGGCTAGTTGCTAGGCAGGCCTATACCATTTCGTTTTTTCCTGTATACTATGAAACTTCAAAACTACCACAGTTATTGTCATCTTTCTTTTAACCATTGGCTCTCACAGGATGTGGTACCTCAGCTGGCATCATTAAAAGTATGGAATGTGAGCAGAAAATAGATGGTTTAGATAGAGTTACAGATTCTAATTCAGCAGAGAATTTTCCTCAGTGATTCCTGCCACAAGTAATGCTTTCTGCTGGTGAAGGAAGCTAGCAGTTGTCAACAGTTTGATTTAAATACTTACAGCATCTATCTTCAAAACCCAAAGTTCTTACATTTTCTCTAATTTCCCTGTCTTTTGCATGTGTAAAAGAAGCGTATTTCTTCAGGTGCAGATAAATGTGGGAAGTAGATGGCTCTAAAAGTAAAAAAGTATTAGATATTGCTTCATGTATTTAACAGCAGGGAATCATGCTGCAGGGTGATTGAGATCTGTGCAAACCAAGGACATTCACAGAGCCTGCTTCATAGAAAAGCTATAAGAATAATTTGTCTCCGTGTAGGAAGTGAAATCAAGTTTTAATTTTGTTATCTTGCAAAGTGATGTTTCATTGATTTTTTTATTTATATAACAGGGTAAAATGAATGATAGAGTAATCACATAACTACTCTGTAGGGCCTTGTATATTGATAGAATGAACTAAATTCAGGAGTAACTTTCAAAGTTGTAGTAAATTGTCCTGTGCACATATCTAAGTTACCACTAAATGCATGGTTTTTTTTGCTGCATCCCATCTTGGGGTATTTCTTAGTGACTTTCCTAAGGAACATGACATAGTAAAAATTAGGTATGTATTAATATCCTCTGATCAATGTGCCATCCTTGTGGCTGCATTTTGCTTTCAGTTCTCTTAAGATTTTTTGGCGCTAAAACTAATCTCCGCTTCATCGTAGCAAATATGCAAAACAGAATTTTGAAATGTAGGTACTGAGAAACAGTTCAGTTAGGAACAAATTGCTTGTGGGAGCAGCTGAGTAGCTTGTAAAATTCTTCCATTAATGGCCAAAAAAAACCCCCGTAATTTGGAAGGAAAGAAAACCTACAAAAAGAACTGTGGCTTTTTTCTAAACTGTGATGAATCCTCTTAATTGCTCCTGCAAAATGTTAATTAGCATTTTCCTACAAATGAACAGAAATAATTCTATACAAAACATTGAACTGGCAAGATAGGCATGCAGTCAGTTATTATAAGTATGCATTGTGTAGCATGCATCCACCCAGACCAGCTCCTGCAGCAACTATTTCTGAGAAGTGCCATTGCAGTTCATTAAGTGACTCAGACCCAGGTATGTGGCTTTGAAAGCAAAATATTCCAAAACCCTGATATGACACGTATTCAAATCAATGAGAAGCTTTCCTTATGAAGACTATAAAATCACACCTGATTTATATTAAATGCTTATTTGACGTGTTTTCTCATTTTACTAGAAACCCCTTTCAAGGTGATGACAAGGCAGGAAAGCAAGTTCTGTAGAACATTCATTAAAGATGAAGGCATCACGCAGAGACTCAACATCAGGCAAATGCATTCAGACAGAATTCTGAATAAATCAGTGTGGTGAGCAAAAGGGAAGGAAAAGTGTCATGCACATTGCTCCTGTACTGAGGTATCAGCTGCTAGACATCCTTAATCTCTACACAAACCCTCATTCATTGTTGGGACAAAATAATTTTGACGCTTACTATACCTTTAGAGTTTAATATACTGCTAACGCGTGTCACTAGAACATATGCATAGCCTATTTGAGTCACGTAAAGGTTTTGCCCTGTGCTACCTCTGTTCATTGCATCCTCAATATTGCAAGGATTATGTGTAAAAGAAGCTGAGGGATTGAACTGATATTGAATTCTGTCCCATGGTAGCCCTATTATTAGAAATCAAAGCCAGTATATGCTGCAAGACTAGGCCAAGAAATAAGGCATGAGGCATTCGTATAGCCTACCTTGTTTCTCCTCTATTTCAGTTGCCAGGTATACACCGTAAAACACTTCAGTGACTGGGAGCCTAAATTTTGTAAGTGTGCAATGGCAGAGTTCCTTTTAGTTCTTTTTAGCAGTTCAGAAGCCTGGCTGCATTAGAAAGGGAAACAAAATGCTAGCATTTCAGACTTCTTCATGAAGAAAAAATGTTTAGCATTTTAAACATAAAAATGTTTTTTTTTCTTACCATGACATACATTTCAACTTCTTTTCTGCTTTCTGCTGAAACAAAAAGAAGATGAAATCCATGTGTTCTCACAAATTTTTTACTTCAATAGATCTGCATATTCAAATAAAACATGCCTCCAATGCTGTTTTTCCAACAAGCTGTGTGAATTGAACTTTCCTTTTCACGTTGCTTAACCCAGCCCTATGACGTTATGTATTTTTCCTTTATGTGTATCTAAACATGAATGAATTTTTATATATCACAACATTTTCCTACTATAGACTCAGGGTTCAAGTGTCCTGTGAGGATGTCAAAGGCAGTTTTCACTTGTGGAGGCCTGGCAAGCACATTTTTCTACAGAGAGCTCAAAATCCCTGTGATGAAGGACCTCATCCCCAGAAAGAGGTTGGCCATCCATCAGCCAAACAGCCACCAAGAAATTACAGTGGTCTTGGACCACATGCATAGAAGTGTCACATCTGCATCTATATTTCTTTATAGAATTCCAGGCCAGTCTGGTCAGTCTTTGTGCAAATTCCACCCCAAGGCACCTAGAAGCAGAGGGGATGATTTGGCTTTCAACCTTGCCTTTTTCTGATTGTTGCACAGAGCAATGTGTATCTTTGTCTCTTGTCTCCATTCCCCTTAGACCAGGCATCAGCCAGCTGGAAGCAAAGTAGAAACTATAATATAACTCAACTAGCAAGATTTTTATGTTGTTATTAAACAGCTGTCCAAATACCATGTAAGAGTTATTTCTCTCAGTTTATAATGCAGATTTTCAAGCAGGTTCATAATCTCGCATCTTTATGTAAGAGTAGATTTATTTTGAAATTATATTTAATTTGTTATTCTGGAGAAGGATTCAGGTTCATTGTTGCATGGTTGTAAACAGGAAATTAATTTGGGTCATTACATGACGTGTGATGTTTTATTTGGTAAATATTGGCACAAGTGTTCCAAGTTCTGTAAAAGGGATACTTCATACCACTGCAAAATGTTAATTATCCTCTACACTGATGTAATTGCTGGGGTTTTTTCTGTATAAGGAAAGGTACTTATTCAAGGAATATTTATTCAGGGAAATAGTGGAATACTTTCTGATAATTATATGCTTTTCCCATTATTTAGTGCTATAGTTTTAATCCTCAGGGTATCTTTCTGTTATTGTTAGCTAAGATGTCAGGCAGCACACTAAAAAAGAAAGAAAAGAAAGAAAACAAACTAACAAGACCAAACCAACCAACCACAAAACTTCTACCAAGTCAGCTGCATGAAGACTCGGAAATGCATTACTGAGCAATTACTGGGTTTTGGATTCTCACCCTGCTTTTTCTCCTCTTTCTTTCTTACTGTCATTTAATTTCTCATGGTTCAAGGCTGGAATATTAGCTCAAATGTGCAAAAGTGCACTTTGCAAGTGAAATACTTAATTTCAGTTCTGAAAGTTGCTGCTAATTGACATCAAAATCAGTAGCTTCAGACCTCTTTAGAGTGAGGTGTGAAATATCACAGGCTAATCTGGGGAATGAACGCTTGTATGATTCTGGTACTGTATTACTGTGTTATAAAAAATAGTTTATGGTCTTACATTTGATAAAATACCACATCTTTATTAGAAAAATAAAAACCCTGCCTTATTACAGCGTATTTTAATGAGTATAAATCCTGTTATAAAGAAGAAATGCTGCCTCTCTTTTTTATTTTTTTGTCCACTGCAAATTCATTCTGATGTTTAATCATCTCGTCATTTAGTCATTTTAAAATGCCCTACCTACTGTCCCTCTCAGAAGATACAAAAAAAGAACAAAAGGTCAGACTCTAGTCACAGCTTGTGTGTATGAAGCATAACGTGCCTACCTTACCTTTTAAAGTTCTTTCTAAAAAACACTAGGGAAAATTATGGAGTTATGCCAAACTAAAAAAGAAGAAAAATCATACCAGATTCATTAATTGTATTTAAGGAAACTGTCAGCTGAGGTCGTTGTAAATAAGAAAGTCCTAGGCAAATTAATTGTATTTAGAATTTCACATATATAGTTATCTTTAAACAGGAAAGTTAAAAGTAGGAATGAGAATTTCCAAAAGACTGAGAATTAGCCAGAACATTACCCACCAGTTGGGCCTCATGATGTTCTTTTTCCCAGTGAAANCCACAAAAAAAAAAAAAAAAAAAAAAAAAAAGTGGCTGCTGGAAAACTTTCAAAGTTGAATCCTTTTACTTTTAACAAAATACAATACTGCCTCTTAATTCTAATTGAAGTTGTCTGGTATGTGCCCCACACAGTGAGCCAGCAGCAGATCACAGAATTATGAGCAGAAAGGAGGAGGATGAGGTTTCTGCATGGCAAAGCTGGGTCTGTGTTCTCCCTGCACACCTGAGGAGTATCACAGCTCTATTAACTGCCACAGCACTTGCCTCAGATATTTCAGGTTTTCTCTCTGAAATATGACATCCTGTGAAGCTAAGGAATTTGCTAACCTTTCTCTTGCATTATCGAAGAATTAGCCTCCTTTGCTTCGTCCTCCTTTTGGTTGCTAAGAAAGTCATCTGGTCTAAGCTAAAGTTACGGCATCTGGTTTGTAAAATACCTAGAAACTTCTTGGCATGCCAAAGCATTTTAAAAGAACATCTTAACCCTTCTACAGGGACTGAGTATAGCTCTGCATTAATTATGGCTTGTCAGTTGGAAATTCAACCCTTCCTCAGAATTATTTGACATAGCCAGTTAGAGAAAATGGAAGAGGTAATTGCTATCTATGGGGTTTTTTTTTCTTTTAGTTTTTTGCATTTAATGTAACCTAGACATGGGTCTTTTTTCTCACATTTCTCGCACATTTCAAGGAGGAGGGGGTCACAAAACTGAGAAAAGGCCAAAACCACCACAGAAGGACATATGACCTTCCAATATGGGACAGACTGGGGTTACTGTGAGGGTATCTCCACTTTGCCAGTGGAAAACATACACTAAGTACTCAAAGAGATGTTCTTAACAGGAGCTCAGTATCTATCCAAGTGTCAGAGTTGGTTTTCTTTCTCACTACTGCTGAATACTGTTGGATGGGTTTCACCCTGGCGACTGATTTGAAAACAAACCAAAAAATTCCCCCCTTTAAGAATAGGCAGACGGGCACAAATGTTCAGTCCTGTGACATGTGGGAGCCCCTATAATTAGCTGCACAGCTTGGGGAAAGTAGACCTCTAGTAAAAAATCTTTTTCAACTGAAAAGGAAGCGTAATATGTATTTTTAGCAGCAAGAGAAGCACTTTTTGCAAGGTCTGCTCTTCCCCACTTCGCTGCTCTGTGTGTATGTTTTTGTGAAGTTTTTGTGCTTTGGTGTTTGCCAGGAGTAGAAACATTAGCTAGATTCTCTGCTAGTTAGTTCTATGAACTGCTGTCTTTTACACCCACTGAGAATATGGTCCATTTTTTGAAGGTATATATGAGCATATTAAAATGACTAATCTTTTAAAAATGTTCTGCTCAACCATTGCCCACCCTTCTGCTTCTCAGCTGCAGATTTGCACTTCTAAGCCTTGTTTTCAGTTTAGTTTGGAATAATGAATAAACGGAATGAGCATCCATTCTGTCTTCATGACCTATTCCAGCTTGAAAGATTTCCCTTATTGCTTAACCTCTCCACTTTTTGAGATATGATTTAATTGTTGGGGGTTTTATTTGTAAACTCAGCCCTTTTGCTGTCCGGTTCCCAGCTGCAAATTCCCAAAGTTACATTCAGAGTTTTCACCATATGTTTAAAATAAAGAGTCGTCCTTTCCCACTCCTTTGGAGAACAGATCACTCCAGCTCAATCAATAAGAATGTGGGGAGGGCTTGCTAGATATTGAAAGGCATGGAGGGGAAAAGACAGTGTTCACAAAGATTCTCCTGTTCCTTTTCTCGAGCAGGGCTTCCTCGATGCAGCTGAGCATGGTAGGAAGCTATTCCCATAAGGCTGTGTTTTCAACAGAGTTAAAATTTACATTATGCTAGCCCTTTTCCTTCCCATGTGTGCACACATAAAGGAGATGATTTTATCTCTTGAATCTTGCCATGTAGACATTAGCAACTTGTCTGAACAAATACAGAGAGGACATTTCTTGGCAGGCAATGCTTTTCTGTGTTAAAAAAGTGAAAAATTACTGCATTTACTTACACCTTGCCTCTCCTTCTCAGCGTATGCTCACTACTCAAAGAACTGGAAACCAAAAATCCCATTTTGGGAGGTACTGAGAAACCTCAGGGGTGGCTGATGTCATTGGGAGATGTGGTTAACGGCTGCCTTTTAAAGGAAGACTCCCATATTTAGGAGAGCTAAACTACTGGCTCTGCTAACACCTTCATATATTTGAGCTCCATCAGCTATATGTTTTGTACTCTTGGGAGCCATCAGAAGGAAGGAAACCAGGAGTTCACGGATGACAGCAGCCTGCAGCAGACAAACCTTTCTCTTGCAGAACAATCCAGGTTTGTCTGTGATAGTCAGCTAAATCACAGGATATCACGGATACCACGAACTGCTTAACTTCAGCAGCCCCTTTGGTTTACATACTACCATTCCTAGGAACTTAGATTATCCAGTCAGCTCAATGCCTTACACAGGAATTATGTTTTAGACTATTCCTGTAGCAAAAGAGCCCTACGCTGGCCACTGGCACATGCAGCAGACCTACAATGTGCTCCAGAATGCTAGTTTTCCGCACCAATATCACAAGATCTTTTCAGCCCACAAACATCGCAACAGATGCTTCAGGCTTTTAGGCAGTGTGTGGTTGGGCTAGTTATAAGGGAATGGAGAGTGAGAGAAGATCAGCCTCTTCATCTTCACGTGTGTTCTTTATTGTTGTCAGAATCACTGATCGATTGCTTTTGCTGCCATCCTTACATTTCCATCTCTATTTCTGTATGAGTTCCAGTTACAGTTATTCTGAAGGACATAGATCATAGCTCAGAAATTATTCTGCAGCAGCTATGGTGGCAAAGTGATTGTTACCGTGTATGAAAAACTTCAGTGTCAGCAGGTAGCAGTCCTCTTCAGTATTCCACCTGGCCTTTTCAATAACACCAGTTTATGAACTTACATAATATTTAAGGCCCAGAGACAGCTGTCCTAGAAGACTGGACACCCTCTACATCAGCCATGGTATTAAAAATAAGCTTAATGCTTTTTCAGCCCTTGGTTAGATGACATAAAATTATTTGTTATTGCACTTTTAAAAGGAGATATCCTGCTTTTGTTTCAGAATATATCTATTGTCTACTGACAAATTCCAGACATAGCAGATCTGATCCTGTATCAAACAAGAGATGCCCCTGCTGAATTGCTGTCAAGAGCCACCTGCAGTACTTGCTGTCTTGACATTTCTTGGACTCTTGGCAAACTTTGTCTCTTTCCTAATTGTACCTGAGGCGATGGAAGAGAATTCTGCAGGTCTGTGCTGAAGTCTGTAACTCTGGAGAAGAACCAGCTGTTACCCAGGGCTGCAGACTAGTGATATGTAGCACAAACTGCTGTGATCCACAGAGGTGTTTAATTTAAAATTTAATTTAATAAGTTTAATAAATTTAAAGGTTCTCTTGGAAAGGGTCACACACCTTTGAAACTCACTTCCCATTGTTGGGCGACAGCTGGCTGTCAAATTTGTATTCCTAGTCTACAGGCTGTGAAGAGCAGAGATTTTCTGAGATTCTCAGAATATTTTAAAAGTACAGATGTTTCATATATAGTTAGGACAATACTATAAGTGATTCATTGGCAGTGTCTGTGTAAAGCATATTTTCAAGAGATTTTTAAAGGTTTCTAGAGAGGAGAACAGGTTTTATTTGCAGTTATAAAGAAATAATGGATTTATCAGCAGGGCACCAGAGTATTTACTTCATAGCAAGTAATCTCTGGCAAAAGCTAATCTTTGCATTCTATAAAGCAGAAAAGAGCTATAGCTTCCTTATAACAGTCATATCCTTCTGCAGAGCTAAAACATATATTATTGAAATAGAAGTAATATTTCCTTGGTTTTGTGAAATGAGGTCTTAAAAATTATTTCAAAAATTAAAAATACTTAAGTCAGTCCTTTTGTAGCAGTGACAATTCTTCCAAGTCTTCCTTGTTACATCAACATGTAAATTGGACCAAGAATAGTAAATTGGTATCTCATAAAATAGTAATTAACAAGAAAAAGAGGGCAGATATGGATTGTTGTGAGTGAAAGTACCTTTCATATCTCTCTACCCATCTTCTGCATTCTTAAATTATGAAAGAGAAAAATCAGCCTTCATGTAAAAATCTGTGATTTTCATCAGGTTGAATTAGGAAGTGAATTTGAAGTGAGGAGAATGGGAGTGATCCGTTAATCTTTCTCAGCTGGAAAATACTGATAAATAATGTTTGTATCAGAAGTATGGAAATCAAAAGTTCTCCTGATTTTAAATGTATTTACTTAGCAACTGTAATTACTAATACTCTTCTTCCAAAATACTGACATTAGCTCCTTTGGTTAACTGAATGTAGGTGAAAGTCTATCATTTGAATCATTTACTTTGGCCCTCTCGGACAATTCCTGGGCTGCTGGGTGACAGAAAACAGATTATCAAATAAGACTTATGCAAAAGTTACCAATTGTATGTTCAAAGCCTCTGTTGAACTGGGTAACTCCAAGCTCTGGGTGGAATTTGGCACAGTGCATATATGGTGAAGCCCCATAAACCCCATCTGAGCTCAGTGGAATCAGAATAACATAACCAGAACAGAATTTGTTTATCTAGGGAACACTGATGTTTATCTAGGGAACACTATGTTATTCTTTGTCTCCTCTTGAACAGGAGACATCAGTTTTGGTCTGCAGCTTAGTAAAGTAGTGAAAAATCAGTGTCGGCTGAGAATCTGGCCCAAAGTCTGCTGGAGACATCTCAGGGTATCACAGGCAGCTGTGATACTACAGTTGTAATGTGGAGTTAGGTGGAAAAGTATAATTGCATCTTTACAGCCATGTATAAATTTGTCTAAGTCAGTTAATTCTGCTGGAAGAGTTAGACACCCAGATACAGTTCTGGTAAGGATACAGATATTCTTAGCTATATAATCCATAATCTATTTGTGGGGTGGTGGCGTTTTTTAAGTAAGACAGCAGCAAAATGTAGTAAAAATAACGTTACCTTCTGCTTTTCCATTAAATCCTACAAAATAATATATAAGTAAATCATTACCAGTTGAAGGTTGTCTGAAAAATGACACCTTGCCTTTGATTTTCATGTCTTTGTAAAAGAAATGCTGGAATTTTAGCGTTTGGTCACTGTCATGCCAAAACCCTGGGCAGCAATTATGTCCCTCATAATAAGGCATGCAATTGCCAAGAATAACGTTAAATGAAGAGCTGGTTGGCAGGAACTAGATTTTCGTTCTCTTAGAATAGGGTTTTTTTCCTTATTTGACTCTAGAAAGGGGAACCAATTTCACTTTCATTGAAATAAGTGACAGTTCCCCATTCATTTCATCTTGCCTAAGATTACACTGTGTCTTGATAAGATCTGGTGAGACTTAATTCTTTTCATCTCTGTGCTACGGGTGTGTTGTCTCAGCAAGTATAGTCTTGTAAAGGGTAGGGCCTTGCCTTGAAAGTAAAAACTGAGAGTATCACAGAATAAAAGCACAATTCAACATGTGAAAGAACGTCAAAAGAGACCATTAATCCTTCTCAAGGTAATGGTTGTGTGTTATTAAAGGTCAGTGAGATGATGACCCCTGAGTACTACAGAGGTCTTTTTGTACACTGTAGTGTTCTGTCTCCTTTATAGACCTGTTCCCTTAGCGCAGGGAATAAAAGTATCCTTTGCTTTTCAGTGGAAACAGAACTGAATTTATATAATGAAAAATACAGTACACAGTAAATTCTGAATCACCAGAGGGTAGTTTGGGGAGTGTGAGCATACATGTTAACCTCATGCAATAATTAGTTTGCTATCTAAAAATCCTCTAAATGTACTCAAGCTTCTTGCTAGTGTCATTACTTATTTTCTATTGAAACAATCAGAGAATAATTCGCTTTTCTCATTTCCCAAAATCCCAGCTAAAGCAATACATTCCAACATGCACAGTTAGTAAAAAGATTTAGGTTATTCGAAAGCAGGACAAGAGAGTTTCAAAGGTAAGGAGAAGTCCCAAGAAAATAGCAGCCTTTTGACTCCTGCCAGGGACTCCATCCATCAACAGTGTCAAAATGGATAAAAATAGTGTATCTTTCCATTAAAGTTCTGTACGGGACAGATAAACCAAGGGAACGGTAACTGTGTCATGGTTTAAAGCAGTTCTAGCCACTGGAGGGCTCCTGTATTTTTCTGACCAGATTGTGCTTTTGCCTGTGATACTGGTTCCGAGGATAGCTCTCAAATAGAGCTGGTTGTAATGGTGATGCTATCTCTTATTATGTAGAACAAACAGCAAAGAAAACAGGGTATTTCTCTTCAGCTCAATCATATTAGCACTTCCTCTATCTGCAATCAAAAGCTAGCTTTTCAAAAACATGAAGATTCCTGTTCTCCTTTCTTTACCTCTAATGCCATTATCCTGAACCCCTGCAGCCTGCAGTGGAAAGATGTTCAAAACATGGAAATACCCTGGGGAAGTGGATTGGAGATAACACCAGTGACCCATTCTAGCTCAAGTCCTTCTCTTTACTGAAGCCTTCTGCATCACCAGCACCTCTGCTCTCCTGTTGTTCTCAGGATTGCTCAGCCTGCCCTACAGCCAGCATGTGGAACGGCATCTGGTTTATGCAACCTTTGTTGTCATTCAAAGAGTCAGCCCTAAACACATTTTTCCATTCATTACCAACAAAGATGAGAATTGATTCCTTGGCTCTACGATGAGTAATTATGTATGAAGGTATTAGCACATTGACATATAAATTTAACTCAATATTTTGGAAATGGGATGTGAGGTAAAATGCTTGGAGCAGAGGATTTTCAAGAACTTTTGGCTGGGCTCCCCTTTCCAGGTTCAGGCACTTAACATAATGAGTCCTTGTATGTGATACTGGCAGGAGTGGATCTGCGCAGACACAGCAAAAGAACAGAGCTGTGTGGCAGGAATTCTTAGGGCTGCCTCTCCAGTGCCTCACACAATGCCTGGGAAACTGCAGTGGTGCTAGTATTTCTATAAAAGTCCTTTCATGCCACATCAGCTCAGAAAAAGGGTCAAGAACTGAACTGCAGGCTCTGAGCAATGAGTTACTAGTTAGGCGACTGGATATAATTAAAAAGAAAAGCACCCACAGGATTATTATGAGAGTCTCCAAACAGCCTTAGCAATGGAAACTATTGAATACTGAAATAATATGCATTTCCTAAATCTGATTGAGACAATATTCTGTTATTACAGATGTGCATTACTAGCCCCTAGAAGCTCTAGCTATAGATCAGTGTCAGTTACGTTACACAGTGTAAGGACTTCAAAGACAAAGATATGTACAAATAATTTCACTGTCCAGTTAGGAGATAACTAAATATGAAGCTGAGTATATAAAAAAACAGTAAGATAATTCTGACTGCTCTGAGAAGAAATTTGATGTGAATACATTAGAAACTCCATTACCTCAGGCTATCAAAATAAACCTGCACAGGTTTTCCACTTACTGCTGTTTACTTGCTTTTTTTTTTAGTCCTTAGTGAATCTGATAATTACAAGATCTCAGTGCTGACTAGATGTTTTTACATAATTGGGATTTTCAGTTGAAGTCTTCATTTTACTGTAGATTCTTTTGCTAACATTTTATTAAGGCCTTGTCATGTGAAATTTATCAGCAGTTTCCCAAAAGGCTCAGGGAAGTATGCGACGTGTTCTGCAATTTATGTCCTTTCTTGAATGTAATCAGGAAGATTATGTTAACAGCATCTTCCTCTGGTGAAGTTGTCCTGGTTAAAGGATGACTGTACATGCTCTCCATAGTCTCTCATCCCTCAGGATGCCATTTTTTTCAGTGTTATAAATATCAGGATAATGACTCAATGGTCTAATAGTTTTTCTTAAATGTTCTAAAGCACAGCGTGGTCGGAAGCTTCTTTGAACTTACCACTTCACTGATTTTTAAAAATATACCAAAACTGACATTCACTCTTAAATACATGAGAGGAGCTTCACATTGAGGAAAATCACAAGATCTAAGCTAACAAAGAGATCTCAATCTTTCTCCCTGGGGATGGCAAAATGATGGGCTCACAGAACTCCTCCTGATGGAGAAAACAGACAAACATCTTCACTGCCTCTCTCTCTGAGTTCATTTTCCAGAATAGGCACTGATTTCCCACTGATATGTTTATTTCATCTGTTTTTGAGCTTACCCGGTGTCTGATGAGAGGATCTTTGTACAGAAACACAAAAGGACTTGCTCCTGCAAGGAGAGGGTTTTAGGGCAGATGTTGCATCCGAGATCTGTCCAGTTCCCACTTAGGGCACCAAGTCCTAAAATACACTAAAATATTTATGTTTTCCTGCTACAGTCCTCTAAAAACACCCAAATCTCTAATCGGTATTTTGTACATTAACATTGCATTTCAGAACAGTGCTGTAAAATGTTTCCGTCTTGATGCCCAATTACCTGAGCTTCTCTGTCATCTGCATCTTTTGTCCGAGTGGGTCAATCTGGTAGATTGAACGCTACCATATTTTATCTTAAGTTGCCTATTTGACATTAGGCATGCATTGGAAGGACTGACATCCAAGTCTGTCACCTACCAAGCGGAATACCGTAAGGCACCTACATTTTCTACAAGGTAAAAGTCCTTTGGTGTCTTGTTAGCTGATACAGTGACAGTCTTTGGCACTGAACAGAAATACATACAAGTACTCGGTTGAGGACTCTGAGTTTGAGCTTGTGTAAAATTCAGGTGTTGAAGCAACAGGATTAGAATTACCTAAAACCCTAACATTCCTTATTGCATTTCAAAATGCTTTATGAAAACAGACCCAAAAGTAGATGGTTACAGGTGGATCTTCTACATGAGACTATGCTTTTATATTTCTGAAACTCTTGAAAAATCTTTCTTTCCTCTAAGCCCTCTTTGGACAGGAAAAAAAAAATTACAAGTTTCTTCCGCAAATATTGACATCATTGTAATAAAAGTGGCATTTTATCTGTGTGGTTTTTAAAGAAGCAAAAAACTACACTGGATTTGGAAGGAAAGAACTTGTTCTCAAAGACACTGGAAAACCAGTAGTTCTAGCTCTTTATGAAGAGATATTCTGCCATGGGGATTGTTAAAAGTTTCTCCCTGAAAACTTACTCCAAAAAAAAAAGGAACAGACTGAGATAAAGTCACCTAGACAAATAAGCATATGTGGTATTTCAGTGAAAGGTAATGACCCCTGCAATAAAAGTGGTAAGTGTAAAAGGATTTACATGCTAAAGATATTTTGAGAATCCCAGGGATACGTTTAGTCAGGGCTGCAGCAATAATAGCAGAGTCTGGGTGACGAGTGGTTATAAGTAAGTGTTCCCATAAGCTCATTCTGTAATCTGAAAAATCACTTACTTCTTCTTGTTTTTTTTCTCATCAGTGATCCACACGTGGGGAAAACACAAAAGCATTATGAGTCTTCATTCATAAATATTAGGAAAGCGATTTCCATTTCCTAAAATGAAGACGTTATAGTTTCAAAAGATCAAGATTAGAGACTTTCTCTTTTTTAGTGCTCACTGTTCTGCCCTTAAAAGACTAAAGATTCCAAATATTTAAGATGTGGCAAAAGTTATGCTGTGTAAAAATGTTTAAAAATTCCGTGCTTAGGAGATCTAACTTTTGAGAAATAGCGCTAATCAAGTTTTTGGGTTGGGTCTGAGACTTGCATGGTGAAAACAGGGAGCAGGAAGCATCCCAGAACTGAGATGTGGGGCAAATTGCCAAGAATATTTGGAAGAGCTAAACATCGTGTTATTAATCATACAGACTAGAAAGAAGTGGTCATAGCTATGCGTGAATCAGCAGTGGGTGGTGCCTTGGATTTAGAAAAGTGGTGTCACCTGTTAGGCTTGCAGCCGCTTGGTTTCTGTAAGATTTCTTTTTTTTTCCATAAATACCCCATGATTTTGAAACTCCACTTTTTGTTGCTGATGCGTATAGTGAAATCTAATCTGAACTCTGTGACTTTACCCATTTGGCAGAGGGGCCACTTTTAACGATAGAGGAAGTGTCAGTAGGAAATTGTGAAGTATTTATTTGAGTCTGTACTGTAAGAGTGTTTCCTGAACCACAGCTGTAGGGTTTGCACTGGTGAGAGGGAAATGGAGTTCTCCTGGTGGAAATAAATTAATTGAATGTCTATGAAACAGGAGAATTCCTCCTGTTATATGATTCCCATTCCAATTCTCCTCTTGCTGTGGGTCATTTATTATTGCTGCCATGCTTTATTGAAAAAGCTATTTTACAAAGGGAAAAGTTTAAATAAAAGCAAAACCTCAGGTAGGAGACTACAATATTACAATATTTATACCAAATATGAAGTGAATGGACTATAATAAGAGTAAATAATAAAATAAAAGTTCGTAATTCCTGTGAGAATTCTGTAAAAAGTAAAACGTGTAGCTCTGGTATAAAGGAATATACCATAAAATCAGGGAATCACAGGGCTGGAAGTGACTTCAGGAGATCATTTAGTTCATTCTCTTTTCCCCCTAAGGATGTACCAAATGCACTTGCTGTTCCTGACCAGTTGTCTAGCTCTTTCTTGGTTTTCCAGTAGAAATATTCCAGAACCACCTGAACCAATCTTGCTATTGTAAGGCTTTTTATACTGTGAAGATTTTCATAAATCTCCCTTGATCCAATTCAGGATTTTTTTCCCTTGTCTTACCTAACATATGTGATGCAGGATAATCACTCTCTTCAGCTTTACAACTCTTCTATTTACTCTTTCCTTGTAGATCATGTCTTCCAGACTTGTTACAGTTCCTCCTGATTTCCTCTGAAGTTTTTCCAACTGTTCCAAGTTTTTACTGAAATGCAGAATCCAAACAGATCGTAGTGCTATAGGGGGGAGGTCTAATCAGTCTTACCTTCAAAGATTTTTTTGTATACCTCATAAATACTACGATACTGTTTTTAAATTCAAGCATAACTTGTGTTCTCTTCATCACCCCAGGTCCTTTTCATTTCTCCATCCTGTATTTTTAGGCTAAACACCACACAGTGTCTCTTGCACTGGACTCTACTGAATCACAGAGAAGGGGAAGGTAGGCCCTTTCACTTGTATTCTAATTCAGTCCTCTCAACATGCTTCAGTCACCACAGTTTGAGGTTATCTTTTTAAAAATATGCTCTGTCCCATCACACAAGTCATCACGGGAAGTACTGAGTAGCACCAGAGACAGTGTTGGTGCCTTTGGAGCTCACTTGATGCAAACTGTCCTTCTGATAAAGAACTATTGATAACAGTTCTATGGAAAATTTCCTAACAGCCTCTACATCCACCCTGTATTAGCTCTCTAGTTCAGGGTCTTCTTATTTGTTCATAACAATAACATTTCAAAAAGTGTTGAAAGCTTTTGCAAATGTTTCTCTTTCCACAGGACTTGTTACTTTGCTCTAAAAGTAAATTGAATTGGCTTGGCATGATTTCTCCCTAACAAATTCATGCTGGTTTTTATTCCATCTCTTTCTTTTGGCCGCAGTCCCTGGTTAACCATTCTGAAATTTGGGGGTCTTTTGCCTAATAAAGTATTCTATTCATTTTTATTTGAAAGTTCTGTTTGTTTCTCCTGTTATTTATGTCTGTCCTAAATAGCACTGCTTTTTATTTGCATGAGTGCATAGGAAAAAGAAAATGTAGACCTCTATGTCCTCTGGCAAAAGTGTTGGGTGGCCTTCCAAAGCTTTTAAATGTAAAAGAAAGAGTTACAGAATTAAGAATAGAGTCTGATATGATGTAATTTTAAGGCTTTTTGAAGGAGAAAATACATCTTTTGTCCAGTGGGACACTACAGCATTAAAAATAGGAGAAGACTGGAATCTCAAGTACAAGTCAGAGCCTCGTGGTCCACGTAACTGGCACCTCAACACTGAAGAGAAGTTTCTTCCCACCTTACCAGTTTCTGAATGGCAACCACCACATCCACATAGAAATCAGAGACGCTACAATTGAGATTTAAAAACCCTCTAACAGAGTGTTCTTATTTGCTAGCTGAACCAGCTAAATACTTTTTTTTTCCCCCTCCTTACTCTACATTGGCTTAACTTAATTTTCTTGCTTTTTGTTCTGCAGTCCTTCTGCTTTGTTTCCTTGTACCTGGCAGAACTGATGTGGCATCATGACTCCCTTCAGTATGACTTTGTTGCAGACATGCCTCTGTTGTCTAATCCAACTTTTAAAGCTTTAGAACAATGTGTGTTTTTTCTTCATGGAAATGACACAATGAAATGTGTGTCACCAGATCTCTAAAATCTGTGCAGTTTGATGTGTCAGGGTCATAAAAAGAAAATTTGAAGATGATGTTCCTCAAATATACCAGTTGGTTTATAAGGGTAACAGGCATATTATAAGTACGTTGCTCCCTGAACACGAAAGGAGAAACACAAAATCAAATGGCTCTTCAATGAGGAGATATGTTGTACCTGCAACGTGAGCTTAGTTTTGGAAGTATAAATTCTCAGAATTTGCTTGTTTTATGGCCTCTGTAATCACATAGGAAACTGCTACTTGTTTATGTGCTGGTTCCTATTGCCAGGTAGGCAACTTCTTCTCAGTTCTAAATGAAAGAACATCTTGTTCTTTCTGTTCCAGTGAAACAGTACCCACATGCTCATTTACATTCCTAGATATTCATTATAATTTACAAAGAATAAAAGATTTCTGGTTTGCATAGCTAGTTTTCATAAATATAAATAAAAAGAACCAAAGCTGTCAAAATTCGTCCTTTTGGCAGCCTTCCACAGTTCTGCCAAACGAAAAAGTAAGGGTTGAAAACCCATCAAGGAGATAATAATATAAAGAAATCAGAACTTTTTGAAATCTTTATCATTCTTGTGAGGAACCAGAGACAAGATATACAAGTTTATATATTCTGAATAGTTTCTCAGTGACTTTAGTCGAAAAAGAGAATGCAAATAAGTGTAGCATAAATGTAATGATGACATGGACAATGAATTTGTATTCACACTGAGCACACTGGAGCAAGTTGCCCAGAGAAGCTGTGGGTGCCCCATCCCTGGAGGTGTTCAAGACCAGGCTGGATTGGGCTTTGAGCAATCTGCTCTACTGGGAGGTGTCCTTGCCCATGGCAGGGGACTGGAACTGAACGATCTTGAAGGTCCTTTCCAACCCAAAGCATTCTATGATTTTAGGATTCTAAATTTTCACTGCATTGTGATGTGAACAGTGCTCCACAGAATACGCCATGCACTTAGCACACATTAATGCCCTATGAACGTAATACTGGTGTTGGGAAAGCCTGCCACAGTAGGCTACCTGTTGTAATAATTTCCTGGGGAGGTTAGAAGTCAGTCTTCCCCAGGAGTGAAGTTTAGTTGAGAGTTTTTGCTCACAGAAACTGATTAGCGATTTTCAGGAAGCGAGAGCCGAAGTCACTGCAGAACTTCCATTATTTTACTGGGGAAATTTGGAGATCAGTTTTGAACAGATAGTTCAAATGAGCAAAGGCAAAAGCATTTATAAAAACAGTTTTGTTCACAGAAGCAGCCTTTCCAAACCATATGTTTTACCTACAAGCCTTTTCCTTTCCTCTAAACTTTTTTAATTAACATTCTCACTCAGTTAATGGCATTTGAGCCTAAGAAACCTGCACTGTACCTGGTAACCCAGGCTGCAAAAGCAAACAACCAACCTCTGCTAAGTTCTCTATCTTCAAAAAACTTTTCACACAGACCTCCCAGAAGCCAGCAATCAGAAACGTCTGTGCCAGTCACTCAACACAGCTGTGTTTCCTCCACGTTTTAAGAATGGCAGAATATACCAGATAGTAACCACTAAGCCTTCCTTGATAGAGAGAATTAGAGAGGGAGATCCAATAGTCCTAAACTACTAAACGAAAAGCCTAATTTGGCCAATTCAGTACTTCAGAATTTCTGCTTGGTTCCTGTCTGAAAATGTATGCACCCAGCACGACCCTAATACGATTTCCCACATGGATCTGTAAGATCTTTATATGTACTTTCCTGATCTCTTGGTACTTACCCAAGCAGCAGCAACATTTCCTTACATGTGGAAAGGAGTGGAAGATAGGTTCTCTGTACTCTAACTGCTTTCCATCTCTGACATCTTGCTGTCATTTTGTAATATGTGACCTAGACTCTGCTGCAGGGCAGCACATAGAAAATATGAATGTTAAACTGTATCAGTAATAATATGGATATCTATATGGAATCCACTTCCTTTGTGATCTGCAGAGGTACACTGAAATAATACAGAGCCTAAAATAATTCCTGTACAGGGGAGCAGAGTGAATCTTTCTTCCCTTTCTAAGTAACTGCATCATATGAAGGGCTGCCTCTATTCAGTCCAAATTGCTGTATTTCAAGGATGAGTGAGGTAATCTCTTTATATAATCTGTAAATTATTTGGTCATGTTCTGCCAAACCCCATCTGGCAGAAGGTAGGACTTTTCTATCTTCATGTTTTATGAACCTCGGCCTACGGTACTTAAGGATATTTTGTTGCAACATAAATATTTACAATACTGTGAAAAATATTCCCTTTCTTTTTCCCGCCGTTTGTCTCAGCCCTGCAAACACTGTATTGCATGGAGTGGCTGGCAACAATTAGACATATTCTCTGCTCCCTCCACTCAAGTTTTATTTTCAGTGCTGGCTTTTAATGAGAAAGGTTCTCCTAGTAGGTATCTTGTCTGTTATAACTGCTAAATACAAATACTGGATAAAAAATCCCTAAGCTTGAAAGATAACTTATTATTATTATTTAGCCTGTTGTTCTTCCTACCACGCATACCGACATTTGTCACAGTTGGATAACATAAGAAGTGGAAGCGATTTGACCTGACAGTTCTCAAATGAAACACTCTTCTAACATGCCCAGTGGCCGCAAGCTCTCCCTCTCCTTGTAAAACAGTCCAGTTATCTCCCAGATAATGAGGTCTCACCCAATGGTGCCAGTATGACGCTGTAAGTGGCTTTATAGAGCAGAATTCTATAAAAGAAGTCCAGCTGGGTAACAGGACTTGGTACCTTTATAGGCCCTGAATCATTTTATCCCTTAGGGGTTATTTTCTTCATTGGATTTTATGGGTTTGGCAACCTTTAAATCTATTGATGCAGTCTTCTGTCTTACAGAAATGCTAATGAAACCTGGTTCCAATAAACAAATACAATGACAAGAAAGATCTTCCAACTTAACTACTCAAGCAATGAAATTGCTTGTTGAAGTGCAGGATGCAAAGGGTGGGTTACAGAGACAGTCACCAGGCAAAGTGACATTCTCAGGGATGATTTGGAAGAAAACACTGAGTTGTTGCTGATAAAATAGGCCAATGTGGAATGGAAAATAATGACAGGCACAGGACAGGCGTATGGTGCAATCTGGAATTCTGGGAAGCTGAATCTGTGCATGTAAAATATAAATAAATGCAGTCAGATGCAAAGCTGCTCATCTAGCAACAAAAAACATCAGTCATTGTCATTTCTACAGAATTATCTTACCTCATAGCTATCACTGCATTTTTTAATTTACATTCTATTTTGATTTGTTTGTACAGATACTCTGTGAGGAAGTACTTGTGACCTGCTTTGTGTGAGTTCCTAACACACCTCAGACACAATGTAATTAACATGATCATGTCCAAATTTTTTTGCTGGAAGACATGAATCCTTAGGTCCTTACAGTAGATTGGTATTTAAATAAAGTCTACTTTTTACAGGTTTAATACATAGGAACACAATATGCAAATTGTTTATGCAGGGACACAGGGAAGGAACACAATAAATACATTGCAAGTTCTTTAACATCTGCTGTTGAACCATTTATTTGACTTAATTTAAAAACTTTAATGACTTCTTCTTGTATGTCAGGCAGTAATCAGTGTGTGTTATAGGGCCCAGCCCTAATGAATTAGCAGATGACCATAAGCCATGACTATATGTTTAGAGTAAAAAAAAGCAGCAGCATTTGTCTAGTATTCGGTGGTTCAGAGTTTAGTAATGAGATTGTAAATCTGAAATCAATTTTCTATATGTTATTGTCTTAATCAGATGAAGTCACTAAAGAACAAAAATGTTCCCAGTAGTTTTCAGAAATTAGCTAAATAGCCCATAATATTAGGTGTCTGATTCTATGTGGCATTCCTACTATTAAAAAGGCTGAATATAACAGCTTCATGTAGCAGGTGGCACATTTTAATGGTAAGGTCATTTAAAATAAAAAAACAAATACATGCAACCTGAGCTATGTCCAGATTTACATTTATTCTTCCTCAACGTCAAGTGCTCTTTCTGTCCTAACCATAAAGGTGATATTTGATGTGGTGTGATGTGTGACATGATCGTGACAGCTTACGTTGTTAAAACCCCATCTTCCCAGTGTAGTGAATTTGAAGGTAGAGAGTTGAGAGTGCTAATGAGTACTAAGTGAATTCATTTTACACTGACTTTCTTTGATATTAGGATTAATGCATTTGTATTAGGAATACAAGAAAACACTGAAGCTCCTCTATGGTCACAGACCAGGCACAGTTCAGTGAAAACATAAAAAAGCTAGGGAAATGAACCCAAAAGCTCCACAGTGTTTCCACCAAGTATGGGCATCCACAACGACTAACTTCCTGCCAGTGGTTTGCCAGCTTCCTTAATTCTGATTTGGAGAGACCAACTTCCCCACCAGTCTCAACCAAGGTCTCTCCTTCTGCTTTGGCAGTCCGCTACTTACATAGTCCACCATCATGTCTGGGACCATTTTCATCTAGCTGGAATAAATACACATAACTCTTCCAATTTAGGAGATAAGGTAAAAGACTTAAATCTGTGCTAAACCCTGTAAATTAACTCTGAGAGGAACTTTTGAGTATTATCGGTTGGTGCTAAAATTTTTGTTTACAATTCTTCTCCCCTGTACAATTTTGGTTTAGAATACTTCTAAGGACTTACTGTCTTCTGGTGTTCGGAGGTTTTTCCACAGTAAATGCATATTTGAATCTGTAAGAAGCTAGCTCTGCTCCCCCTTCCGTCCTTAACTATCCTAATTCAGATTCAGCTTCCACAGGCTGCAAATTTTCATTTTTTGAAAAAAAAACAAATGTTCAGAGGGTTATAGTAGCCATGTAGACATGTTAGATTTCTTCATAGTGTTCTTACCTGCATTTCTGATGTAGAAGTTCCCAGAACTGGCTCATTCCCAGAGTGTCTTTCTCTGTACCGTTTACACTGCAGGACCACCTATTTGAGGCTATATTCGACTCAGATGGAATATTTGAGGCCATTTTCTGACACTGAAAATTTCCCCTGAAATCACATATTCTGTCATCTAAAGTTAAGGAAGGATTATAATCTCAGGCCATTCTCTTCTAAAGTCACTGACCTTACAAGGTCCCACAAAACTTTTTCACCTCAGTGAGGATATTTTTTCTTGCACTATGTTCGCCCCGCACTTCTTAATTTTTCTTTCTTTGTCACTATTCAATACACAAAAATAGTATTTTTGTGTCTGCTTCCTCACAGTGCGCTCTGATGTTTATAAAATGATGGTGCTTCTTGCCGTGGGTAAAAGAAGAAAATGTTGGATATCGGTGCTATAGTGATGTTTTTAACTGAATGCTGTTTTCAAAAGGAAAGTAAAAATTTTCTACTGAAATGTCACATTTACAAAAATATCCAAGCTGGATTATGTCTCAAATGTCTGTCTTTTAAAAACAGTTCAGCTCCTTGACTCATGAACTGGAAAATAGCTAGGGTTGTAAGAAACATGATTTCATCAAAGTTCCATGATCTGAACAACAAAATCTTCTCAGCAAACCCCATCATATTTAAAAATATGAGCAAGGATATATTGTAAAGAAGAGGGCAAATCCTTTGAGAACTTTTTCATATATATTCATTACAGTAAGAAATTTATCTTGCATTGTTCACTGCTTCTAACAATGCCTTTCTGAAAATTCTTAGCTTTCAGTTAAAATTAATGTCTGTCAGACATTAGTGGGCAACAGGTAGGCAGGTTTGATGAAATATTTAAGAATGAGTACATAACAGGGAAAATTTGAAAGTAAAAAAGATACTTTTCTTGAAAAAAATATTTTTAATCTATTAATATGTTTCAGTTTCAAATCTTTCAAAAAGTTGCAGAACAGTCTCTCAGTCTGTGTAACAGAATCAGAACCAACTTTATTTGGCATAGATGCTTCAAGCAAATTCTATCTCTTGTTGATCTTCTGACATATTTCTACCTAGGACTATACTGCACTCATGAATATGTAGTTAGTAAAACAAATCTGGATATACAGACACGACATTTTTGTGCTTGAATTTACTTGCTTGTCAGAGCAAGAGAAATATGAAGCTTGCCATATTTTCTAATGCAGAAGATGCTGTTACGATATTGTAGCAAAATGCTTCTACCTCATGAATTCAGTATTTGAGCCAAAATCACTTCCCTATGCTCCTGCTGCTGATTTTGAATCAAACATATTATTTACTCATTTGAAATCTCCCAGGGGTTCGGCCTAGTTGTTCCAAATCCCAGCAAATCCAATTTGCTATGACCAAGGAAAAAACTTAATAACTTGTGAAAAGTGTGGTTTGTTTTTTCTTGACTGTCTTGCCACTGAGAACATTCCAAAAATATTCCTGCCATTAAGTTCTGGCTCTCTCTTTCCCTGTTTCTAAAACCCATACTGAAAGCACATCCCATCCTTGCAATGGCAAGAATCTAAATGCCTGTGGATTTGCTGGGTGGTGAGAATGCACTACATTAATTGAATGTTAAGTGTTGCTTTTCAAATACAAAAAAGAATTAAACTTTTTGCATTCAACATAGCAGTGAGCCACTCTGTAAAAGCAGAAATTAGACACCAGATTCAAAACTACCCTCAGCAGTCTTGCCACTTATTTTGCCCTACAGATCTAGCAAGAAGTCTTGTGCTCAACTTACTCAATAACAACCTGGGACAATGTCTATGCGGTGCAAGAGAAACAGAATATGATTACAAAATGAACAAATTGCTGTGAAAAATATCTCTGCAAAAAGGGATGCCTTGTGGTTTATTATTAAGTATTCCAAAAGCTACCTTCTTCCAAACATACCACATCAAGGCTTTATTCACAAGCCACCTAGGTACTTCATTTTGACTAGGAGCACTATATGCTGGGTAACAAGCCTTGGGCCCTAGGAAACAAGAGCAGCCTAGACTCTTGGGGGAAGGAGGATTTCGAAACAATTGTTCAGTTATGAACTAAACCAACTTGTGATGTCTCCCCTAAAGAAAAATTCTTTCCTTTTTGGTGCTGGTATTGCTATATATTTACTGAAGTCAATAGTTATTCTGACTGGTGAAGTATTTGGTGTATTAGACTTTCAAAATTTCAAAGTAATCTAATTGCCATTGGAAATACTAATTAATGTGCACCTGGTAAAAACATAACACCAACCATAACACACCATTCTGCATAAATTGGGCAAAAGGCAAAAATGAAAATTGTAAATAAGAAAATATAGGAGATAGATTAAACATAATTTTTTGCACTTACCCTGAGTTCCTCCGACTGAATTGATATTTCCTGGCCAAGAGTGAATATCTAACATTCGCTTCCTATCCAGCATAACTGCATTTCCTGCTACTGAAATAAAACAAAATTTCTTTGGATAGGTAAAGATGTTCTGAACCTCCTACAGTGGAGAATGGTACAAGTTTACAGAGGTGTAGGATTAGGTAGTTCTTTCTCACAACACAGGCAGCTACTATAAATGAGTTGGACATTTGAGCCAGAGATGTTTTATTAAACTGGTGAGTCAATTCACTTTTTTATGGATGACTTCTACAGCTTTATGTGGATCAAAGTCTTCTGTGTTTCTGAGGCAGATGTTCTTATTTCATCTGCACTTAATGCTTTCTTAAAATGCCTCTTCAGGAATAGGAGAGGTTTGAAGAATTCTCACCTGGATTTTCAGAGGCAGATAGGCACTTCTCTGAAATTATTTCAACTAAGACAGACTTCTGTAGGTGGGTGGTGAGCCCATGTCACTATTCATTGCTGCTGAAAGGGAAATTTCCCCTCACCCTCACTGTGCACCCTTCCTCCTTACCTTGCACTGCCATGTTTGTCCCAGCTGACCGAGATAGAACCAGCCCAGGAAAAGCTGGGACAGTGCAGCAGTGTGAAAGCCACCATCTGTGGTGGCAGAAGTTGTCAGGTTGCCTCAGTCATTTGTGAGACCTTTTCTAAAATGCTTGAAGAACACCTAAACACTTCAAGCAATTTGGCTTCATAAACAGTAGTATAAACTCATCCCTTTTCTTTCCTCTTTTCTTCTTTTTTAAATGGAGGAATGGCTTGGCTGAGCTTTCTGTTTGTGTCACAGCTCTCCAAGCTTTGCCCTCAGCTTTGCACCACCCAGACAAATGGTAAATCCAAAAGAAGCCACACCCATTCTGTTTTCTGTCTTTTAACAAAAACTCTGCTGGGTGCACAGGAGCAAAGCTCAGGTCTGAATAGAAAAACCTCCACCCAGTTGACACCACAAGGGAAGAGTGCTTTTTGGTTTATTTTCAGGTTCACTGTAATTTTTGAAAGATTTCCTGGGGCTGACAATCTGTTCAACTCACAGCCAATGAACACTGGCAGCATTTTACATAATTTTTCACCGGAGAACCAACTTCATGAGAAGAGAGCTACCTAACTGATACTAATGTCAGTTGGATTTTGGTATCCAGGTTTTTTTTAGGAACTTACATTTAAGAACAAGAGGCTCTTTTACTGAGCAATTTGTCGTTGCATTTAATAAGGATCACATGGCCAACACTGGTCCCTGTTATTTTTATTAGTTCGTTAAGCCACTAGTCATTTAATTACCAGGGTACTTCTGGAATGTTTCAGAACAATTAGAAGTTTCCCTAACAATTTGCAAGACACCATTGTTTAACTCTTTTTTTGAAGGGACATGCTTCTGCCACTGAAGGGGTGCGTATTGGTAATGAACTGATGGAAATGGGTGGCCTGTACAGGGTGCGCAGAAATGGACTGGATACTTCAGAGGAGGAGACTGAGCTGGGAGAAGGGAGGCACAGAACAGCACAGGGAGGCTGGGACAGAAAGAAAATGGTGTTTGATGAGAAGCATCTGGATGGACATAGAAAAAAAGCTGCAAAAGTTTAGTCCAGCTGTGAAAGTATTGCATGTGTGAATAAATGTAAGTAGAGAATGCATCCCAAATGGCTTCAAGGAGATAGATGTAGCTTGTGACACTTACAGATCTGAGAGTTGTCTTTCACAACTGCAAGTGTCGTTCTTAACAGATTTCTTATGAGAGGTTTCCCATTGAGCTAAAAAGAATTTTCAGTTGTGATGAGTGTGCAAATAACCATAAGGAACTCAGGTTGCATTCTCAGTTATATCTGATGACTGGAAGTTGAACATAGAGGAGGCAAAAACGTCAAGCTCTAGAACCCCAAGGGATTTTTGACACTTGCAAAGTGTGGGGTATTTTCAGGACTGCTTTGAAAAGCTTACTTAGCTCTGTCTCTCAACTTTCCATTACTTGTCACACGCTTATGATGTGTACAAGCTATTTCTTGCTCCAGCCATCGTTGTGAAATGATTCTGTTTGCCCGGTGATATAATTCCATGTAAGTTATCCCAAGCAATCTATACTTTTTAGACACTTCAGTAGCTGCCATCCCTGGAGACAAAAAAGCTATCTTTATTCACAGAACAAAATCAATATATAACCACCACGGTCCTTCATTTCTACTTGCTTTACTCTAGTTCCTGATTCACAGGGAGTACCTAATATTACTTCAAATTTCATTCCTTATACAATCTCTATGCCTAGAATGACAAGTGCGACACTTACTTTTTGTCGTGCACACTCCAGGAATTACATTTGCATCTATCAAATGATTTTACATATGCTGGGACTAGTAGTTGAAATAGTTTTACATTATAGTCAACTGTCATAACTGGGTGCCACCCAAAAAGGCCAGTAAAACTCTTTTAGGTTCATTTAAATGCATTTTATTTTAAGACTTGCTTTAGGAAGTGAAAAAAAGTCTATCGCACACAGAAATTGCGCTTCGCAATAAAACTCACATACACTACCTAGGACAGGCTATGAATTAAAAATGGCTAATATTAAGAAGTAATGTGAAAACCAGAAACATTATGAGTTGCATGCATCATGCATCAACATGTATTCTGAAAGATGTGGTACAGGCATAGCAGCATTTTCTGCTTCTCTAAAAATGAACCTACTTATGGCTTATGAAGTCTTAAACACACTAATCCATTTCCCATAATGTTTTGTATGCACAACTTACATGTGGGTGGACTTTATATAATATATATACCTATAGTTCTAATAATAAACAGATTGTGATGTTCCTGGGGCTGAGGGGCCTATTTAATAGCAAATAGGCCATATCTTGGTGCTTCACCTCTCCCATTAATAATATATTTAAGAACTTTCTTTTGAGTTGAGCAGTCAGTGAATCATTTAACCCAAAACCAAAAATTATATCTGAAATCCAGCTTCTTAGCAACTGAAAACAAGGACAACAACATTGAGTCATTTGTTTTTCAATATAAGATCATCTCAGCAAACTGATTTCTTGTGTATTCTATAAGGTTACTAAAGCACAATTTGAAGAGAGAGATACTGAAACTTGAAAAAACAGATTATCTCGTATACATTTTTTTTCAGGAAGACAAGCACCTGCTGTAACTTTCTACAATTCAGAAGGATTTCTGTGCCACTAGAAATATTTAAAAAAAAAAAACAAACAAACCCCATAGTAAATAATGTCCTGGATAGTCCCCTTTAAAAGGTTGGTTTATAAATGATTTAAAGTGAAGTGAGATCTGTAGGCTTACTGGTTCTCCCAGATAACTGTGTTTTTTATGCTGCTTCTCTCTTTCACTCAGCTTGGCATTTTTTCAAGATTGTTTCTGTATGCAGATGCTAATCCAGACTATAGCAATAACACAGAACAGAAAACCAAGTGTGTTACGAATTTCTTAAAAAGTAACGAAATTTTGCGTATATTAGAAAGCAGTATGAGATGTTTAGTCTTTAGAAAAATAAACATTACTATGACTAATGAACATCAGTTCTTGGAGACCATATATAAGACTAGTTTTCTCAGAAACCTCAAATGTAAATCAAGAGAGATCATTTTGGTTATTAGCATTATTAACATAGATTCCTATGGTTGACTGCATCCTCATGCTACTTTTGTGACTGTTTAATCACAGAAAGGGAACCAAGTAAGTAGAAATTACAAGAAATATGCCTATGCTGAAAATCCTTCTGGATTCTGCTTAACTTGAAGGTGACCCTGACTCTTCCATAAAAGGAAGGGAATCGCTTTAGGCTCATATTATAACTAGCACCGAAGGCATCTGTAAGGGCTTAGAGTTTTCATTTTAACTGGATAAACAGACAGATAGTCACAGGTAGTGAACTATCTTTTGCACCTGCCAAAATGTACTGGAAATCCTGTGACAACAGGTTTTTTGGCAAAAGTCAATATTTTGCTTCCAGACATGACCAGACCTAAAAAGCACAGAGGTGCTTTTCTTTGCGTTTAAAAACGCAAGGAAAAAGGCCACACAGGTTTCGGTTCTGAGAAAAATTTGATTGCTGCCTTTTGCGATTGTTTAGATTGGTTTAGATTTTACCTTGTACCAGTTTGAGTGGTTTTTTATTTGTAATAAAGCATGGCAGTCTCCTGCAACTTGTGTGTTTGCTCGTACTGTCATTCCCAAGCATCCTACTCCTCCCTGCTTAGCTCCAAACAAGTAGAAAAGGTCTAATGTGAAATGGACCTCTAGCTAGATACCAAAAGAGAAAAGAGGAGCTTTCACCAATGGTCACTTAAATCTACTTCCTTGGAAAAAATCAGGAGTACAAATGTGCAGAATGTCAACATGTTGCTGTGCACAGATCAGGGCTTGGGGAGAACCGGGTGAAAGTGTCCTCACCAGGAGGGCTTCTGAGAGTGTCAATCACATAAAGGCAAAATGAATGCACCTCTACTGAATTCTTTGAAGTTACATGGATTATAGCAGTAGGATTTATCCGAGCTTTGATTTTCAGGTTTGGCCAATCCATTTTATTTCATTTTAGAAATATTTGACCTCTTGCCCCCATCCTTCCCCTCAGCAACCTAGTAATTTCTGGGCAGCTATGTACAGAAGCCTTGTTTAAAGTACAGTATAGGATTAGGGGTAGTGGTTTTAAATGGAAAGAGGGGAGATTTAGATTAGACATTAGGAAGAAGTTCTTTCCTGTGAGGGTAGTGAGACACTGGAACAGGTTGCCCCGAGAAGTTGTTGGTGCCCCATCCCTGGAAGTGTTCAAGGCCAGGCTGGATGGGGCTTTGAGCAACCTGCTCTAGTGGGAGGTGTCCCTGCCCATGGGCAGGAGTGTTGGAACTTGATGATCTTTAAGGTCCCTTCCAACTCTAACCATTCTATAATTCTATGATTCTGTGATTCTATTTACAAAATGTAAAATTAGAATGCATTTATAAGAACTGTCCTATTTAACCTTGAAAGTGTATTTTTTAAATAGTTTGGGTTTATTCTTAAATTATTTTGTAGCTACAAAAGAGATTAGGGAATGAGGAAAAGAGGAGTTTTGGTCTTTGAAGCAAAAGTGTGCCTAGTTAGATTTCCAGAAAATTGCAGTTTAGCCATGTGACTGACACACATGTCGAATGTGCTGGACTCGCAGTGGATGTGTTGTATAACCTCATCAGCATAACACAGCCATGGTTTATACTGTTACTACGTTAAAGAATTAACTATGAAATAAGTCATACAGTGCTTACGGTAACTTTCTGTCGTTACTGTTATTGTTTTAAGACTAAAAACACTTGTGAACTCTTTTGTATATACAATTCCGGAGCCTGGATTACTGTAGTATTTGTATGAGTATAGTTTGGCACTAGTTTAAATGTTCTGGTCTACAGCATTTGTTTAGTTGCTTAGCTCTTGTCCTAAATATCAAAAAAAAACAACCCTAATTTCCATTCGGTCACTCAGTTGCTTCTCAGCAAATCAGTCCCATCGTGGATTTGGGGAATATGGAAGCAATGAAAAATTCTATGTTTGCATGGATTTCTTTTAATTCTTATTGTCACCCCAAGTCACTGTGACAAGTAAACTGGACAGTCTGAAACCCTGAGTAACCAAAGTCAGCCAGAATTTTGCAGTGGAACATCCTAGACTCTCTGCTGTAGTGACTTCCCTAAAAGGAGACAAAGATGATTTTATAGTCCAAATCCAAAATTATTTATTAAAAATAAAAATATAATGCAATAAATAATAGAAGAAAATATAAAAAATAAGATAAATAATAGGATAAAAATAGAATATATATATTGAATATAAACTCGACATAAACAAGAACATTCTACACATAAGTCTCTCCCTGCCCATCATGCCTTACTGGACAGGTCCTAGCTTGTAGACTTGATTTCAGTGGACTCAAACTTTCCGACTGACACACCGAGTCCCTCAGGAGTTTTTCTAACACTTTGCTTTCATTTGTATCTCATTTACCTTGCAGCTTCTTGAACCTCTTCCTCCTAAGCATGCTCAGGTAGCCCACCTGAATAAGGAGCAGTTCCTCACTCACAGAGGAAACAACCCAACCCAGTCATTTTCTCAAAGAACATAAGACAATTGTGAACATAAAGGAAAAGTTAAAAAAAAAATGGTTGTTGATTGGTTTGAGGTTTCTTATTAAAAAAAACAAAGAACCAGTCCAAAATGCATGTCACACTATGTTTTGTAAGAAAATTAAAGTTTTGTAAACACAGTCTGAAAAATAAAAGCTCAGAAGTAATACCCAGTTTTCCAACAATATTGCAGAAATGCAGCTGCTGAAGTGTTCCAGTGTTTCTGATTTTGCAAGCAGTGCAGGGATGTCAGGAGATGTTTGCTGAAACCCTGAGAGTAATGATCATGTTACAGGATTTCCAGGGAATTTATTTCTGGTTAATATCATACAACATCTTGCTCAAAAGATGATTGAAAGAGGACATTTCCTTTTTGCCTGGCATTACCTACAATTATTACTACTTTTCTTCAGGGTAGTTTGGCTGCCTTCAAGTTAAATTTCCTCCGCAGTGCACATCCAAAGAAGCTCTGCCCCAGGGAAAGGCAAAATTCTCTTCTGCTCTTTCCCATGATACTGGCAAACATCTATTTTACGTGCTATTCTATGTCCTGTTTTAGAATCTGATCTTATTTGCCACTCAAAAGTTTTTCTTCAAGAAGCATCTAAAGAGCTACTGATCATTTTTATCTTTTCTATACCACAGTTTTACTTGAAAACATTCCTAATTTCTCCAGCAAGAGAGGAAAATATGATGCTGTGATGGTTCTCATCACCGAAGTCAAGGTTGAGTCAGCCTTTCCATTATATAAACCCTTATTTTGAAGAGTTTCAAATTCAGCTATAAAAATTCAGTTTAGGCTGGAAACTAGCAAATTAAGCCTTTGCATGCAATGTGTTTCTTTGAATACAAATATTAAAAAACTTCACTTGTTTGACTTTGTGTTTCTTAAGTCCTTGGAAGACATGTCAAGCTACACTTAGAATTCCTTTTATATGCTTGCAAGATCCACTTTCAGAGATGCTGAGTGTTTGCAGCTCTCAGTTTGGTGCAATTGCTCAAATTTAGATTTTCAATATTTTTCTAAAATAATTTGTTCTTCTGAGTTTTATTTTTACTGCATTGATTCTCCTACAATTTAAAAAATGCTTTTTCTCCTTTCAGTAGTATATTTATACTGAGAATGTACATGAATTTCTTATTCACTTCTATTCCTACTCTATTTTTAAACAAAATGGTTCAAGATTCTTCACTACTCACGCAGTTCCAGCTTTAACAGTTAATTGCTACAGAGAAGTGGGACAGGAATAATTTAACTGACTCCTTTGTTTTTATGGTCAAGAGCTCTTATTGCAGCCTAGTCAATTGCCAAATTTTACCCAGTAATTCCTTCACTATAATCTGTAAAATGATTATTCTGGGAGATCAAGAATCAGTTTAGGTCAGATGTTGAGGGAGGTCTTCTCTGTTCTGAGAAAAATAAAATAAAATCATTTGTGATTAATGTGGAAGGAAATAGAAGAAAGGGAAAGGTGTACTTCCTGGCAAAATGTGATCATTAAGAATCAGTGTTTACAGAGGTACAGAGCAAAAATGTGTATATGCTGTATCAGACTTCTGCCTTAGTTAAGTGATGTCAAGTTTGAAAATGTTCTTAGAACATAATCTTTGTTAGTGTACTCCAGTTATTTTATGCTTGCTGTTGGTATAGTTATCTTAAGTGGAGAGGTATTTTACCACAGATAAACACCAAATCATTTGTGGACAAAGGAAACAAACCGTGAAATTAACCCTGCAGAATGGGCAAAATGCCAAGGCAGTGTAGGTTGCAATTCAATAAGCATTTAAGCATATGTTTAAGTTTATCCCTTTCCACCAAAGGACTTACATGGGCTTAACTTTAAGTATGTGCTTACACCCCATTGAAATCACATGATTGAGTGTTTTAGTGAATGTAAATTACTCCAAACTATACTGGAACAATTCGTGGAGATAGTATTTTGCAAGACCAGAAAATGTGTATTAATGGTAGATTACGGGTATGTACTTACTGTCCCCTCAGAAGTCCTCTTTTTTATACGTACATTTATACCAGAACTGCGTTGTAATGAAAAGATCTCACGTTTTTCATGTACCCATTGATTTCAGGTCTTTCCTCATCTCCTTTGCTGTTTCGAAGTTGGATGTTTTGTTTGTTTTTTAAAGAAAACTCTTCCTCAAATCATGGAATTTTGGGAATGCACCCATTTGGGGGGAGGGAATTCAGTTGTGGACTTTAGCTCTGATCTTCGGATACTGAATTCCAGAACTTTTGACCTGACAGAATAGCCAAAATGGTTATATTTAGATTCTTCACAGGGAACCACCAACATTAACCTCTCTCTGTGTCAGTATAACCATAGAGTTTTCATGTTATTATAAATATCAGTTGTAGGGATAAAGCCTCACTTCTTAATAGAAAACTATTATTTTCAGTACAATGCTTCCACTATTTTTATTCCTGAAGTTTTATATTTCTTTCTTTTGCTAATCCACATTTTCTTGCTGGCAATATCCCTGTGTTCTACTGTTCTTCAAAAAATTTGGCAACTAAGTAAGTCTTTGAAGCTGATTTAATTACATTAGCATGAGATGCCAATTAGGTATTTGTAGAAAGATTTTGCTGAGTGTTGTTTCTTGAATAGCTGAACAGGGCACACCGGCCCACAGTTATTCAATTCCAGCCAGAGTAACGATAATGTAAACTGAATCTCTTTCTGCATGTAGTCACTCCATACAAAGCATAAACAGTGGATGCACTTCAATGCAAATGGTCTCTTGTTTTAATCATTAGAAAAGATAAACTCCCAAGAAATGCCCTCATTTAGTTGTATTTTGCCTTTGTTTTTATACGAAGCCTTGGCACATTGACCGTTTTCAGGGATGAAAATTGGATAACGTAGAGCAAAGGACTGGATGCCAGTGTCCTTAAATTCTCTTCCAGCTAGGCTATTCACTCAGAAACAATATATCAAACACTATGTTTATTCAAGTTAGACAGAGATAATGAGCGAGCTCAGCTCTTATGAATGCCAAGATGACAGATTTCCTAGTTTATTTCTAGTTTTTATGCAGAGAGGTTCAAGAATGGGACTGAGAGTTAAATCTACCATCCATTCAGGCTGTTGAATGAAAATGCTCTGATTCCAATTAATGGCTTTTCTCCTAGTAATTCCCACTAAATCCCACTCTACAACCCTAAGGGCTGTAGAGTGTTCAGCAGTTCTAAAATATTCAAATTTTATTTAGGAGGCTGATTATGGATGCCAAAGTCTATCTGTGGGCACATATTTATGAAATCTTTTACCCCAAGCAATCATAATGATACTATTGTAAAAGTAAGTCGAGGTAGCCTCTCTGTACTTTCAATATATTGATATGGTTCCAGTTTAAATATTGATACGGCTCTAAAGGTGCCTGGAGTTGTACTAAAATTAGCATTTTGGTGACTGATACGAAACATGTGGAAGAATAAGGTTGCTGTTGCTGGTGCTGTTCTTTGGTCTCGGAAAGTTTGTCTCTGGAATTTTGCAGTGAAAGAATAAGGAGATTTGCACAAAGGTTCAAAAGAGAGCAAGACATGGTTATATAAATAGGAATGGCTTTTGTGGGCCCTTTCCTCCATTGCAGCTGTAGCGGTTGAAGTAAAGAGTTTCTCATCTAGGATCTCATGGCAATATCCTGCAAAGAGCCATACTATTGTATTGCACAGTCCGTTACTATGGGAACAAAAATAATTTTAGTAGTGCCTTTCAGCTGAAAATCTCGGTATTTCTAACGAACACTGAGTGAGCCTCATGGCACCTGTGGGGCAGGTCAGTGCCCCACAAGTGGGAGTGATAAGATAGCGAGAGCTAAATGACATCTTTAAATTCACAGCTAATGCTTCCTTTAGAGTGGGGTCCCTCTCTCTTGGCTTCATCCCTTGCTGTAACTACCCTTGTGGAGCACCTTTTCCCCATGAATGTGAGCTAATGTGCAATTCAGCAGAAGATTTCATGAGCTAAAAACATGAGCTGGATTTAAGTAATAATGCCTTTTATTGCTAATCACTTGATTTTTATTTTTTTTTTATTAAGAGTAATAATTAAAGGTTAAGTATTTGGAGTGGGTTTTTTGACTGTTCTCTTCTGTTTGCAGAAATTTGAAAACCGAGGATGTCTTCTAAAGAGAGAAAAGAAATCACTTAAGGTATGTTCTTAGTGGGTTGGTCTACTATCCCTTTACCCTTTTCTTAATCAGAGCAACTTCCTCTTTGTTCATAGTCTCTTTTTGCTTGCCAATTCTGGTTCTAATCCAAACTCTGTAATTAGTGTTTGCACAAAAACTAGTTTCTTATGGTTCTTTGTTCCCTGTAAGCAATGCTTCGTATTTTAGTACAGCTAGGATACATCACAAAACATATGCCAGTACCATCAGCGGTGAGGCAATTTCGTCACCTGTTGCTGTAGATCACATAGACCAACCTATCTTATTATTTGAGAGCAGCCTATCCAATGCAAGGCTTATGTCATACATGGCTGAGAAACCTACACTGATGCTATCTTTTATTATTGCTGGGGAGTACATTTAATTTTGAAACGGAATTCCTGCAATACAGCCTGAATTCTTCTTTCCAAAAAGAGCTGCCTGAATTTTCTCAAAGCTAGAAGTAACTGTACTATAGAAGTTATTTTATACTCCCATAAAAATGACTCTCAAAAACACCCCCAGAACTCCAACTGCATTGGAACTATGTTTACTCAAAGGGTGAAATGAATCCAAAACATAGCAAAAAGGAGTTACAAAACAGCGTTTTGGCTAGAATCCAAGAAATGTGTTAGCTATTCTGCAGTGATATGGCTATCCTCCCAGTGCTGACTTAAAAAAAGAAAATTGAGAAGATACTAAGGACTGGGAAAGTGATAATTTTATTTGGAATGTCATGGCCAAATTCTGAGGACAGCATGTAAATGTCTGTAGAGTGAGGAAAAAAAAACACCTCACTTCAGAATGACCTCATCCAGAAGAAATCCCACTGCCATATGTTTGTTTGGCCTGTGTTTGATACCATAAAGATTCTAAGATACATGCAGGGAGGAGGAGGGGGTGGCTTCTCATTTTTTAGAAGAAGAAACATATAATGAAGTAGCTGCAAATCTGCATCTTGATTTGTTCACACTAGTTTTTAATCTGCTCTGGAAGCTTGGTGAGATGTAAAACACAAAAACTGTACCTGGAAAAATGGACATAACCTAGAGCAACAGTTTACAGTGCTCCTTCTCCCAACTGGAGACCATCTTATACATAGCAAGCAAAGACCAAGGCACATTTGACCTTCTATAAACCTGGAAAGCAGAGGCAAAACAAATAATGGTTCCACAATACTAGGCAATTCAGTAATAGTTTTTCCACTTATTTTTGTGATCACCTTTAATGAGTTATAGGAATATAATTTGTGATGTAATTTTTTTTTCCTTTCAGTTTAAATTCAACTACTATGAAAACAATGATAAGTGGAATGCAAATTCAGTTCCAAAATATTTCTCTAATACGAGAGAGGCCTCCGTTCCCATACTCTTTTTTAAAAATGAAATTACTTATTCAGAAGCAGTGCTGCTGAGGGGCTTCCACCTAAAACACATCAAAACGTAATGAAATTATGGTACTGTCTGAAAAAAGAGGGGCAGCAATTTCCATGGCTGACAGCTGAATTTACACACGTTGATTTCGTGACGCCCAGAGTTTGGCGGCAATTGGACCTCATGGCACTGTGCCCTTGGCGCTGTAGCTCGCTACTCCTGATTTGTGCCAACACAATCTAATTTGTCTGCAGGCTTTTCCTGTGATATAGATGGGCTAATGTGACTTTAAAATCTCTATTTTCTTTCCTCAAAAACTCCTCTAAGACAGTTCACAGCACAGCCTTTTGAACTGTCAGAGGAAATGTGCCCTGAAAACTGAAGTCACAAGCAAGTGCCAGGAGGAACACTGAGGACTGTTGCCAGAGCCTTTGTAAGGTGAAAATGCAGCCTGGGGCTATATATGCTGGTTTGCTCTGTAAATGGGATTGTGCTCGAAGCTGTCTGCCAATTCATTGGAGCATTGGAGGGGTTTTTATGCCACATTCTATCATTGAACTTAGCTGTCATTGTTCCATCAAAAAGATAAAATAAAAAAAAAAGACCCACAATAAGAACACCATTCTCTGTTTTGTCTTGGGATGTTCCAAGGCTTGTCTCAGGGTAGTACCTGAATATTTTCTTTGAATTTACTGCTTCATTTCCCATTGCTCTTTATTAGTAAATACTAGAACGATGGTAGACCATTGTTTTTTTCACCAAAGTTTTTAGGTTAGAGGGGTTATTGTAAGTGGAGGTGAAATCATTTGAAGTTTTCAACTTCATGTGACCAAAGGTAACTCACAAATTAAACCCACAAACATGTTGTTTAGATTATTGGGTGGTTGATGTCAGACACTATCATTTAATACTGGAACTCCTGCACTAAAGCTAGTTTGGACCCCTGCAAGAATTCCTCTTGATTGAAACTGCCTTTGCAGGATGCTCCAATAGGCAGGGGCTGTGACTGCAATGAGCTATTGGCCCACAACATGAAAGCCAATAAGGACACAGCAGTTCTGTTGCACCAGGTTTATGCCATTCTAATTGGGGGGGAGCTTCAGAGTCTGTTAATCATATTTTCATATTTTGCCTTTTGTGAAGCAGAACTGGGCAGTAAGAGGACAAATTATCTCTTCATGTCCATAATGATAATTTTAAAAAGTGGTTACACCAGCATTTGGGAAGGTACTAAAAGTTTTTCCTATAAAGTGAAAGAGGTATCAGTGTATTTCCTACACAGACTGCAAAGGACTGGTGGAAAAAAAGAACGTACACATGTCTGTTGTCAAATTCTCCATAAAATCATGGAATAGTTTGGGTTGGAAGGGACAACAAAGATCATCATGTTCCATCCCCCTGCCATTGGCGGGCGTACCTTCCACTAGACCAGGTTTCTCAAAGCCCCATCCAGCCTGGTCTTGAGCACTTCCAGAGATGGGGCATCCACAGCTTCTCTAGTGCCTCACCACCATCAAGTAAAGAATTTCTTCCTGATACCTAATTTAAATCTCCCCTCATTCCATTTTAAACTATTACCCCTTGTCCTATCGCTACTCTCCCTGATGAAGAGTTACTCCTATCTTTCCTGCAGCCCCTTTAAGTATTGGGAGGGGGCTATAAGGTCCCCCCAGAGCCATTTCTTCTCCAGGCTGAACACCCCCAACTCTCTCAGCCTGTCCTCACAGCAGAGGTGCTCCAGCCTTCGGATAATCTTTGTGGCTTCCTCTGGACTTACTTCAACACATCCATGCCCTTCTGTTGGGGGCTCTTGGAATTCTTTGTCACAATAATGCTGTAAGTAAATCCAGTAGTTTAAACCTAATGGGTTTTCTTTTAGTACAGCAGCTGAAATGCTTTCTTTTCAAATGCATCTGGAAGAAGAGATGTGTTTATTCTAACATGTTCCAGGAGGTATGGGGCTGGAACAAGAAAGACGTGGGCGACCTGGATTGCATTCCCTCCTCTGCATGAGGAGTCAAGCTACTGTGTCATTTAAAGGCAAGTGACAAAAGGAAGGTGAGCACAGGAGGAGGGAAGGGTCTCTCGACCTCATTTTCTCCAAATCCTTTCTGCAAGCCTGTCTGCCTATTTTGCAACAGAATCATAGGCATCTCAGTGACCTGAAATTAAATAAGGTCTGGGAACTGCAGAGTTAGGTAGAGTCCTCAAGTTTAATGTTTCTCTGTTTTTAATATATGGAGGTTTTGGTATCTTGTTTTGAAAATTGTTTTGGAATTGGAAAGATGCAATGAAACTCTAATTCCTTAGTTTTAAAAATTATAGCATGTTTGATTAGATTTACTTTTTTTAGTAGAATTTCTGCATTCATTGTTTTTCTCCTCAGTAGAAAATATTCAAAATTCTTGTCATTTGTTGTATTTGTTGCATAAAAGATTCCTCTAAAACACTGTATCGATCTGGATAAGCAACCACATCTGCCCTTTGGTTCTCACTGTCAATTCTCTTCCCAGGTCTAGTAAAAAAAATTCCACTGTGTTTCCTTAGCAGTTGCAAATCACATTAATTTCAGATTATGTTAAAGCAGTGTAGCAATATGCTACCTGCATGTGTATTCTCATTCCTGCTCTGTCTCACCCACATTTACCAGGCAGCCTGGAATGAAAGAAATCCAGGGAGGAGCTCCTCAAATGCCATTTTGCAAAGTGAGTAAGATCCTTCACATATTCAGCCTAGTAAGGTTTTGCCTAACAGAATACCTGTGTCATTCATCTAACAGTTTCTCTTCCTCCCAAATTTTCATCTCTTTGTGTATTGACAGGTAGATGTTGAGACTTCTCATTGTTCCTGGGCAAATTAAGTGTGCCGATACTAAGTGACTGCTGTTTAGAGAAAAATTATCAAAGACTCAGTTCTTGTGGTTTTCTGCTCACAAGGTTAATTGCCAGAAAAACAGAAGCCCCTTTTTTATTCAGTCTTGCTTTCAGGGAAGCATGAAACTGAGAATTGGTACCCAAGTAAGCACAGAGCTCTCGGGAGCAAGGGGAGACTTGTGATTTATCTCCTAAAGAGAAATATAGGTTGCTAATGTTACACAGAAGCATAGAGGGTTTTGACAGCTTGGTGATGGAGTTGTTATGTATGAGGGCCTGCGCACGGTAAAGTGAGTAAGAAGGAAATTTGAAGTCTATGGGAAGAAATTATGTCAGGAGGGCTAACCCCACAAACTACATGGGAGTTATTGCAGTGGAAAAGGAGAATTTGCTGTTTCTGGATGGTGCCCAATGAGCCTTCTAGTTTCTCTCTCTACTTGTTTCTGGAGATCTCATCGTTCCTGTTCTCACTGAGACTCCCTTTCCAGCAATTGCCTCCATCTCCTTCCTTACGCATGCTTTGAAACTTTAATTTGAGCCTAGTTGTAATTTCAAGCATGCAGAACACTACTGGCAGAACCACCTGGTCTTTTTCTTTTCTTGTCTTTTTTTCTTGTCTTTTTGCTCCAAAATAATGTGATGGCTAAGAAGTTTATTAAAAGGAAAGGACAATTGGGTCATAAGCACCCGAGACCCCTTTACCCAACTGCAAGAGAGTGTTCAGAAAACTTCCCTGCTGGGGAAGTACCTTGTAGATTCAGAATGATGCCGTGAGTCTATGGTTGCTCCACAGTACTATGGCAACTCTAATGAAAAAAAAAGAAATCATCCTTCCTCAAAAAATCTCTCTAGGTCAGTGATCCCTATGCTGTAGCCCACCCATGACAAATTGCAAGTTTGTGAGGCTCATTGTAACCCGCTGGGTCTCACACAGCGTATTAAATAGACATTAAAAGTGTGACACACTGGAGGTAATGCTTGACATCTATGAATTCAGTCTATTCCCCTTTCTTTTGCTTACCCTTGAGATTGGAAAGCAATTACTTGTGTTTCTAGCAGAATCCCCAAACAGTTTTTAACAAATGGCAGTACCAGCCAGCACCACTAATTTTTCTCTAGAGGCCTAGAAAACTCTGCAATTCTATATTCATTTACTAATTCATTTGGCAAACTAAAAAGCTCTCATTGTTTCCAGAAATTGAACTGTATCAACTCAAAACTGCCTTTGCTTTATAATTTATCTGCTTTTTCTCCTTATGTAGTTATTAAGCCTGAAGTATTTTTTAACCTTTGCCATAATCCTTTTTTATCATCTGAACACTCTCATGGCTCTTTTCTCTCATTAGGCACATATTTTCCATAATTTTTGTCTGGTTCCCAAGTTATTCTTGTAGTCCCTGAATATAACTTCTTACTAGAGAAATTAGCTTTTGGTTTACACACCTGTTACACCTTCTATCACATCTGAGCATCAGAATGTGTGCCAAGTTTGCTCTTTCTTCTTATACAGTGCTGCTAACTAGTTCCAATCGTTATTTCATTCTTAAAATATTTTAAAACTAGGAAATAGCTAAGATTTCTTCTACATGCTTGGGGTGGTTTTTTTAACAGTATCTGTGTGAACAAAATTATTCACATGGCGATGCTGACCAGCTTGTGCTGTTATAATACTGTAATATGTTGTTAGGTTGATGGTTGGACTCGATGGTCTGAAAGGTCCCTTCCCACCTAGACAATTCTATGATTCTAATATCTAATGGCTCACCTTTGTACAAGAAATCCGTACCAGAGCTCAGAAGCAAACACCTAAACCTGTACCCAGTTTTTCAGCCTTTTTTTCAGTAGCATGAGCTGGAGAAACTGTGAAAGGAGAAAAGAAACGAGAAGGAAGATGACTGCTTTGTAAAGTAAACCACTCCCTTTGTACTTTTTTTACTTCCTTTCTTTTTCACCTTTGCCAAATATGGTCTCCAAGCCCATGATTGTGTTTGGTAAAGCAGAAAGAGGTCATGCTGAAATTATCTCTGTCAGAAAAGAGAATTAAGAATAAAGCCAGTAATGCTCCCGTATTTACTTCTGTGTTTACTTTGCATCCATAAAGCTGCAGTGGAAAGTGTGACCTGATCTGTTTTAATTACTCAGTACTAGCTGGATCTTTTCTCTTATTACGTGCTTTTCTTTTTATTGAACTTTTTTCCTGAGAGATCTTTATTGCTTCCTGAGGGCATTGCAGCTGGTATTAATTTTTGTGATTCGAATATAGATTCTGCAATTTGTTGTTACCTCATATTCTTCTGTATTGTAAAATGTCAAAGGACCCGACCCATTTCTAACCCGTCAGCAATTAGCTGGTAACCCTAAAGAGCCATGATTTCCCCTTCTGTAAAAAATTACAGTCATGTTTTACTTGCCTCACACGAGTAGTGGGGCTGTTTATGATAGAAATGTTGAGCATGTCTGTAAGCATTTGCAGGATTGGGGTCACGGTCAGTGTATGGTAAAGGAGATGGTGCAGAATGCAGATGCCATTTCATTACACTCCCAGGTGCTGTTAGGAGCCAGCAGGGAGAAGGTGTTTCCAAATGCCTTGAGGCAGCACTCAGACATTGTGAAAATCCTTATTATGCTGACAGACTTACTCTAGGGTTACATATGTACTGAATTACATGAACCTGCTCTGTTTCTGCACATCAGAAATGTATTTTCTGATTGCATCAGTGTTTCTGCTTCCCTCTTTGTAGCTGGTGCACTGAAGAGGTTACGTTTGGGTGTCATATTCCACAGAAGGTGTAAACGGGTTTCCTCCATGCCTGTAAGAATTTTTTCAGAGTTGCATGGGTAGCATTTACAGCCCCTGTTAATGATGACTATGGAGTTGTTTGTCTTCACGGAATTAGACACAATCATAATACATTTGCCAGCTCAAACAGGCTGAGGCAATAAAGCAAATTCTGCTCACACTACTCACCACAGTAATTCCCAAATAATGAGTTTATCTTACTAGGTAATAGATCTGTGATGTGTCTCAATCATAAACTACATAATGCGTGGTATGGACATAAAACACCGCTGCTGCTTGAGAAACGCAAAAACATACTCTTTAGCCTGGAGAAGAGAACGCTAGGGGAAAACTTACTCATGCTTATAAGTATCGGTAGGGCGGGTTAAAGGAGGATGGAGCCAGACTCTTCCCGGTGGTTCCCAGTGACAGGACGAGAAGCAATGGGAACAAGCTGGAACATAGGAAGTGTCATTCAAACATGAGGAAATACTTCTTTACGGTGAGGGTGACAGAGCATTGGAACAGGCTGCCCAGGGAGGTTGTAGAGTCCCCTTCTCTGGAGACCTTCAAGACCCACCTGGATACCATCTTGAGTAACATGCTGTAGGCAATTCTGCTTTAGCAGAGGAGTTGGACGAAATGCTCTCTAGAGGTCCATTCCAACTCTGACAATTCCCTGATTCCATGAAATCAAATTGCTCAAGTTCAGCAAGGAGCCAGCTTCAAAATTACCTGTTTTCATATTCTCTTTTCAAGCTTTTCCAGTGTAAGGAAAAGCTAGTTCTTTTCTTTAAACATCTTCTGGGAATGCTAGAAGAACCCTCTCTATACACTCCCACCACTTGACATTGCACAGTTCAGTCAAAAAATGTTAGCAAAATCACGCCTCTTTTGTATATAATTGTACTTGTCATACAGTTTTTGTCACTTGAAGGAAATCATCAAAAACTCCATGACAGTTGTTAGCTGTGTTGTTCTGCAAGCAGTTTCCTCCTAGACCTTGGTTAAGTGGATTTCCTAGTTTTCCACTTCAAACTGCTTATTTGTCACTAATAAGCAGTTATTTACGTGTGTGCTTGTTTTGTTTCCTCCTCTCTACAAAGAGGAATATCAATGCTTAAAAGCAAGAATGTGGGTGGAGTTTTTTCCCTCAATTTTACCTTTTGGCTGACTTTCTTCTATCCTGGCACAAAAAACTTCCCAGGGTGTAGTTCAGCCTGTAAAGTGTTGTACATAGTGCTCAAACTGTTTAGTGAATGTTATATGCGTAGGAAACTTACTGTTGGAAGATAAATCATCCTGAATTGATTCCAAAAGCATTCAGCAAGTGTGTGTGTGTGTGTTTGTTCTTGGTTTTTGCCTATGTGAATTTAGTTTTCCTCTCCAGAAACTGGTCACCATAGAAACAGCAATATTCATGCATATAGTAAAATCGGATCAGTACACGATATTACAGCAATTTGCAGTGGTGTTCAGTTACATTTTCTTCCTGAAGAATTTCTAAAACAAATAAATACGTCCTTAAGCAAATCTCTACCATCAGTGCAATAACAAAAAAGAAGACAGATTGCTTGAAGCGCAATGTGTCATGCAGTAATTTCCAAAGGGATAATCATATTAACAGAAAATACCGGTGCCAGTTTTACTTTAAGTAGTTAAATTTTATTGAGTGCTACTGTCCCTAGCTGCTGCCCTTAACTTTCTATGATGACAAAACCAACTACAGTTTGAAACTGGTTTTATAGTTCACCCTTCTCATAGGCGAACAGCTGGCAAAAAAATCATTAAATAGCAACACTTAAAATGCAAAATGTGGAGAAAAGATCATAAATATAAAACATATTTGGTTTACTTAAGTCTGTGGTAATGACTTCACTGGGTTCTCCAAAATGCAAAATAATCCCGGTCTGTGAGGCTACCCTGAGTGTTGTGAAAGTCAGTGGAATAACATTAGTCTCAGTAAAATCCCACTGGGAAAGTCATCTTTCTAGTTGATACTGTTCTAGAGCCAATGATAAATTGGGAGCATGTCCCCCAAAATAGGTGTTCTCACTGCTTTTCCTGTATATTGGGACAGAACTGTCCATAAGGTTTAATTGCCCATGACCCAGGTAAATAATGTGTGAGAAAACATTTTGGACTCTCGGTTTTACACTATTGTCAGACAAAACATTTCAACATCTTTTCCAACCCAAAACCTTTGTCAAGAACCCCATGTCCCTAGTACACAACTTTCTCTATCATAGCTTTTTTGGATTTGCATTTCTGAATTGATTTAGGCAAATTACAGGGTTCCAGGAGGCTAAATGGTGACCAATGTCTCTTCACAAGGTATAGGAATGACTCAAAGAGAATTTATGACAGAAAGTGTTTGAGGTCCCATCACTTATAATTCAAAAAACCCCCACCTCCCTATAATTGTTTTCTTGGTAAACTAGTGCAACTCGCCAGGTCAGCATGATCTATTGGAATTATGTTAACTGACTTCACAGGATGTCAGTGTGCATCTAAACAGGCTTGGAGCAATCTAAATCAAATTCAGGTAATTTTAACTACAATTGACCTTACAGGGAATTTAATCTATTTTAGCATCCCCAGCTGCAGCTAATTCGGATTGAATTTTCTTGTGTATCCCCAAGTAGACAGCTCTCTCTCTGTTGATATATCAGAATTCTGTCGTTCCAAAGTCTGTGGAAACCACTGGCAACCAACAGATGAAGAGAAAGTCCTGTAGTTTGGAAATCATAGGATTTATGCATGCAAACCTTCAGCGACTATATGTTAAGTGATGTAAGAGTCTGCACTGACAGTATATTACTTGTTACTATGAGTTAGATCCAACCTTGCACACTTAAATCTTTTTACCCCCAAAATTTTACCCAGGAGACTCTTTTTCTGAGTATTATACTTCACATGGAAACAGGAGACCTGGATCAAGGTTCCAGATCAAAGTCTGATCGGCGCAATACCTTCCACTTGAGAGTTAATATGTCTACTCCATTACTCATAAAATATGGAAAGCAACCAAGTTTCTTGTTTCATGCCACCAAGCATATCCAAGTTGCTGTATTTGTGGGATTAGGGCCTGCAATAATGGGATATTTGTTTGGAATGAGCCATATAAGACCAGAACTGAGGATTTGATATGTATTGTTAATTGTGAGAGATCTGGCTTACAGTGTATCAGGCAATTGATATGAATGTCTTCATCAGAGTAGTTAAAACTAGACAAGAGAGGAGGGGTTGCTTGCAGGCAATGCCATTCTGGAAAAGACCTCCTAGGTTTTTACTCCAGGTTGCTGACATAACAGGCAATTGCATTTTGAAGTCACACTTACAAGGTTGCCAAGTCAATCTTTAATCAGTGGCAGTTTGTATATTAAGCAAACACAGGGCTCTTTGCTTTTCAGTAAGCAACTTGTGTGGTTTGCCTATATACAGACCATGACTTTTACAGATGAGTTTGGGCAAGCAAATAATATTCTAAGAACTAATTTTAATCCATGCATTCTGCTGGTAAAATTAAAATACCTTCTGGGGCAAGTATGCTTTCAATTAATCACTATTTAGGGTTTACCGGAGTCACAGGTCATGTTACAAATTACAGAACATTTCTTCTACTTCATCCTTGAGTGCTCTAAACCTAGGATTCTACTTCTAACTAAAATAGGTGTTTATTTTTATCATTAATGCTGGCTATCATGTTTGGATTCTGCCTCTGATAAGTATTTCTATTAAGAAAACTCCACGAAGTTTTGTAAACTTTTGCAAACAGAAGGTGAAGCACAGCTATATGCTGGGCTATTGACTTTTACAGTTTTATCACCATCTGAAAATTTACTTATGGACTCAAATCTGAGTGTGAGAGAAGAAAGAAACATGACTTGAGATTATTCATGGTATAAAAGGGAGAGGGGTGTTCTAGCTTTTTTTTTTATTAAAAAAACCCGGTGAAAATACAGTGCATTAAAAATTCAAAATTCAGAAAATGTATAAGATTCAAAATATATTAAACATATTTTTTTTTAATCCCACAAAAATTAGATGCATGACCCATGATCAGAAGACGTAGAGCTTTGGTAATGTTATAAGTGTTCATGAATACATTTATAATTGTTTAAATTACAATTGTTTACCTTCGAGGCAACACTAAAAGGAATTTTCTGTAGTGATAGAAAGAGAGCTTGTATCTTGATACCTCTTTTCCCAAAACCAAAAGAGTGATACAGCTTTAATGGACTTATAAGTATACATTTCTGTGTCACACACGTTTATTGCGCAAAATACAATTTATGTTTTTAATTTAAGACAGTTATAATAGTGGATGTTTAGACCATATAGGCTATTGCTGTGTCCAAAATTCTGAGGTTTTGTGGTAGCAAGAGTTATTTGGCTTACAGTGTGGATGAAAGAACCTGTGGAATAAATAGCATCAAAAATCAACAGAAACAACTATTTTTTTACCCGTATGTTATATACATATATATATTTTTATATATGTAAAGTGTGTGTATATAGAGAGAGTGTGTACGTACATACATATACACAAATATTAACTTCTCAGCAGCTGCAAAGCATTTAAGATTTAAGAACAGAGTTACCAAATATGTACAGTTAGTCTATTCCCAAAGAAAAAAAAACACGTAACTTGTAAATCAAATAACTCAAGACTTTTGTAGGTTGATACCAAAACTGCTGACAGTCAGTTGAGGAAATGAAAGTGTCTCAGGGCTTTTTCCTCTGCTTTTTCCTCTGTCGCATGTGGTGATAGTTTCTCTTCTGCAGTATTTATAAGACCTATCACTGGGGAACAGGGAAAACAAAAGTCGTAAAATTCCCTCTGAGCCACAGCAATTTTAACTGTAATTTTAACTGCAGAATCATGATGGTACGGTGGCTTGTGTCATTCCAGGGGTTTCATCCATAGCTCACCAGAGAGAGGACCACTTCCACAGGTTTCAATGGATTTCACTGCAGGCTGTTTCTGGGATAAACTAATCAACCACTTGTCCTGGTCAAAATGCGTTCCTCATATCTGTAGGCACTACGCAGTAACATCTCTTCCTTAGCAAAGTAAATTATTTTTTCTGAGTTTGCATTTGGGAAGCTACCTGAAGTTGCCAGTGTGCCTACCTCTGCTCATGCAGAGACATTTGTGCAAAATTTCGCTTCCCCTGCAGCCTGTGGCACAAACTCAGATGTTTATTGCGCACCCTAAGGAAACCACAAAGAAATAGGAGATGCCTGTGAGCCCTTCTAAAAGAAAAGGAAATGGTTGCTCTATAGAAACACATACAGACTTTTAAGAATGGATGCTTTGAAGGCTCTGCCCACTACTTTTTCTGCACAGGATAGGTATTTGCTTCACTACGTAACATGTAACACCGCAAAACTCATTAGGTAGCATAAGAGTATTACTGTTCAGCGTCTAACAAGATCTGTCCCTGGTGGAGCTAAGCTTAATGATACTGTCAGTAGTACAGGGCTGGCAATGAAGTGTCTGCACGGGTAATTCATCCCAAATGGGAAAGCAAGGAGACATGAGGTTTTCATTTCAATTACTCCCTATCTGTGGTGGAGGAAATGCTAACCCACCTGGGAGAGCAACTTGATTTTATAGCAGGACTGTGTCTGTCCAAAGTCCTCTCACAAGAGTGGAGCAGCCCATAAATGAGTCTTGTACAACGCTGCTTGCTTGGAAAGAGGATGAAGAAATGAACAATTAATGAGAATAGATAAGAACTGTGCTGAGGTTAAAGGGCAAGACAACAGACCATGCTGATGAAGCTCAGGATTGTTTTTATAGTAAAGAAAAGCTTTCTTTCGGTGGTCTTCCTGAAATAGAATTTAAGTTTCTTCTTTCCCTATGGTGTTTGGTTTCTTGTGGAGATGTTTCAAAACGCTTGCGTGTAATTGAAAAGACAGCCTGATGCGAGCCATTAAATATGCTTGGCAGGACTTTGGAGAGGGGGCTGGCACTGTTTGGAAGAGAGAATCGATGGGGCTTCTTCATTCGTGAGCCTAGGATGATGCTGGGGTTGTAGTTAGTTAATCCAAGCAGTGATATGTGTGCTATTAGCAAAGCAGAATGCTATGAAGTGCTCTCAGAAAATTCTTAATTTATTACGTTTTCAGTTTGGGAAATCAGAGCAATGGTATGTTTTCAGAAATTCTGGCAATCATCCAGGCTCAGCTGAAATCCTGTCTAATGTATGGAGCTGTTGCTGGTGTTTAGATTGCTCGTGAATTCCCAGAGGAAATGATGGAACCCCCCTACCTACAAAATTCAAGATCATTGTTATTACTTACACTGCAGTAGTGCCTTGAGGCTCTAATTTGCATGACATGCTCTTATACAGCACTTCGACTGGAACTTATTGCCCTCTATAGAATCCAAGAGGTCACGTTTTATGCTTTTTAATTACTAATTGAACTTAATCAGCAATTTTGGGTTGTCCTAGTGTTCCGAACACGCTGCTGTCTACAGATTTTATGTTTCTGTGTGATACAGCACTACGATGAATTTCATTCTGGCCAACTTTTGCAGTATAATGTGATGAATGCATTTTTTATCTGATACCTTTTGGTTCCTAAGAAACACTTATTTCCTGCCAAATTAGTTATCCTTTTACCTGATGCTCTATGACACAAGATATACTGTAGTTCTACTGGATACCATAAGTAATTTTAGTGTTGCAATGTGTTTATTTTTTTATAAGAGGGTTTCCAGACTTGGGTCTGAACCAAAATAAAAATGGTTAAATGTCACCTATATGTGTAGCTGTTCTATTAATTGTGGAGATTGATGCTTTCAGCCTAGACCCTAGAAAAAACAAGGGCCTGTATCAAAAAAGGCACGTGCAACCCATTATTCATAAGAAGCATAGATGTAGCAACACAAAATCAGAGCTCAATAAAACAGTAACTCCTGTCCACCAAGGAGTCCCTTTCCAGTGGACTGTAAACTAGGAGCTCACAAGGCTCTGTCTGCACAGAAACTTTGGTGAAGTTTGTGTGTAACATCTGTATCTCCAGTTACATCATGTATCTGTGCACTATGCGGTCACTGTATAGTTATAAGAAAGGTAGATAGTGGGCCACTACCTATCCCCATGACTTCCCCTCTCACTCATGAGAGGATTTGCCAAAAAAAGCCAAGCACATGCTCTGTGTGGTCCAGTTCAAATGCTGAACCAGGTCAGGCAAGCGCGGTGGGATGAAATTACAAAGAGAAAGTTGCAATAAAAGAATTGAGAAGCTGATGAAAGGAAGCATTTGGCCCAGTACTGCTCATGTGAGTAATACATCCTGGGAGCAAGAGCCCAGTAACTGTTCCACTGCACTTTTTTAGCATACTTTCTGAAAAATTTTTGCTTAATCTTCCATGTAGATAAAATAAAAATTCATCCTGACCATTTTTCAGCAGGCGCTTCCCCATATATGCTCACTCTATCATCAGGATGGAAGCAAGTGCGCTAATTTAAAAAAATGAATTATTTCCCACATCAGGTTTACTCAGAGACTTTTGGAGATTTTCATAGGATGCAAAGAACCAGTCTGGTTGTCTGCAAAGTGACTTGCCAGAGCAAAAAATAAACGATAAGCAGGAGTATGATCTGTATTATGAAATAGGAAAGCAGAGGATTTCAGACTGGTGTGAAGAATGATGGTTGTGAGAGTGCAAGTCTAAAGAAAAGAAGAGGTATTACTGCTTTAAGCTTTTGAAAATGGCATACTTTAAATTCTGTGCAGGTATTACTGGTTGGCAGCATATTCTCTTAGCACAAAGTGAATGCAAACATAGGCAACTGCTTATGCTGCTGTCTGCTGCTTAGTATTTTCCAGTATTAGCCTAAAATCAATGCAAATCAATACAGCTACTCTGTTTTAAACAGTCTGTATAGTACAAAGTGAGGCCCACCACATATCTGATTGTTCCAACGGGATATTTAAAATGTCATTTCCCACATTTGTTTTTTCACAGCCAGAGAAACCAATAGGGAAATAAAACAAAACAAACACTAAAGCAAACAAAAAAAACACCCTAAAACCTGATGAATTACAGCATTTCAAGTAGACCTGTATTTAATAACGGTCTTTTGAGTTCTTGTGCTGTTAGAAAGACCTTCAGGTTCTCTTAAGACAGCTGCATACATACTGTCAGACCTTGTCAGACCATTAGATATGGCTTTGCCCTATGCTAGAGCTCAGCTGTCTCTGTTAAAGACTACTGTCTTTTTACATACCTGTGCCAATTAGTACATGTTACATTTCCTATGATATTTTTCTTGGAATAAAACTGCATTCTGCAACTGCTGTCAAGTAAGCAGTGAATATTTCCTGAGATATTTATTTGCAAATCTTGAGTCTCCCCAATCATACATAGTTTTTTTTGTTTGGCTGTTTGATTAGTTTTTAAGTATCCGTGCTTCCTCAGTGACACCAAAATAGTTTTCTCACAGCAGATGTTTCAGTTCAGGCACAATTGTTTCAATTTGTCACCAAATAAAATGTCAACGTTGGACAATTTGTCCTGCACTGGGGCTTTTGTGTGCACAGCACTATTGTACTCAATCAGCTCTTTATTAGAAATGCTCTTGGTGGTAGGGAGGTAGGGCGTAAGAAGGATAATGATGTAGAGATAGTGGGAGAGGTAAAGGCATTAGAGAAATCAAACTTAAATATGTTCATCTTCAGCTCTAAGTCTACTTGTCCAATAGGTGATCTGTAACAGATGTTCAAGAGTTTTCTATTTATAAATTTGTTCATAAGCTTTACCTGAATATTAGAACTCATCTGAGCAATCTTGTCATACTGCATCATTTATGAAACTTTAAAAGCTACATCTGTGAAATACTGTTTCTATGGCTATTGTCCTGATCTAGTTGCACTAAACTGCTGATTCATCTCATTCTGGGAAGAATTCATGTTCGCTTTCCCAGGCTGTGGCAACACAAACCAAATTGTGTTCCTTCTCTTTAGCAAACGTATGAGGAACCTTTAAAATTCAATTTGTGCGTGCCCCTCCTGGAACATTTTTGAGTGGTTGGTCATTTTGCATTAAACGTGAAAGAGAGAAAGAATGTCATCAATTAATATCAGCAGCCTTCTAGAGGAAGGAAGGAAAGTGGACCGAGACATTCTCATGGTGGCAGTGGATGGGACAAGTCCTACTTCCACGGGGCCATAAATGCCATCTCCTCTTCAGCAGGTGTATCATAGATGGTAGAGATGAAGCTGGAGAAGGGAAGAAGAGCTCTGTAAGAAACAAATCGTATGAAGTTATATTTACACTGTGCAAATTAAATAATTTGGGGAGTTTCTGCCTGGTATAAAACAGCAACAGAAGAAAACACATTGCACTGGTGTGCACCTAGAACATCAGAAATTACAGGATATTGCATGTCAAAGGACATGGCTTAGTGGTCACTTGCCAGTGTTAGGGCTTTGGCATTGGACTTGATGATCTTAAAGGTCTCTTCCGTCCACAACGATTCTGTCATTCTCTGAATAATTCATGGCCATTCCTCACAGAAAAGGGAAATTTCTAGAGGCTTTGAAACCAGTATCTTCTTTATCAAGAGTTCCAACAGTTGCATAGCTTGAAAAGTTTGTAGATTCCTAAGAGGCCAGCAATCGTTAAATCATTTTGGGGCAGGACAAAACTATAAATATCAAAGTAGATGTGGCTGGTGCCAGAATATTTGTCGCCGTTTTTAAACACTTATGAAAGGATGATACCATTATTGGCTCTATTTCTAAAAGAACTAAGGAAAACCACTGACAGAAGTGTAATATTAGACTATGGAAATGAAGAATGAAGCTGTAATAGACATACTTGTGAAAATTCTTTCCCATTGCCCTCCAGGTGAGCACGGGACAGCAACTATAGGAAGCACTTAGTGTATGCAAGCATATTTGTATGTGCTTGTTGTAATTATGTTGTAATCTCCCTTTTGGTGAGGCACAGCTGGTTGAACTATGGGACCTTCAGAAAATCTATTTAGATTTGTTTTAATTGCCAATCATTATGAGGTATAATTAAAACTTAATACCAAAGTAATCTCTGACATTACAATGTATAAAGTTCTACATGCATGACCTGGAGCTTGTATTTGGTATAGCAGTGAGTCATCCAAATGCCATTTCTAGTATTTAACAACTATTTAAAACATCCTGAGCCTTACAAGCACTTCATTAGCATTCTTCCTTCGGAAGGCCTTGCACAATTCCAAGTTAAAAGCATCCCTCCCCCTTAAAGCTCACATTAGAAAGGGACAGCTTTGCTGCAGCTGTGCACCCTTGACCTTGACATCAAATACTTGACCAGGCCAAAAGCAATACTTAGAATGATATTTTGCTACAGTTGTACCCTTTACACCAATCCCTATTTTCAGTTTTACTGCTGTCTGGGGAAAAAAAAAAAAAGAAAAGAAAAAAAAAAATACAGTAGTCCTGTTTTGTGTATGACAGGCAGTTGGTAAAACAAACATTAACAGAGGCTGTGGTATTATCCTTCATAAACTAGAAAAGTTTTCTTCTTTACAAAGATTTCTCTCTTCCACTGCAAAATTTTAGTTATCCTGAGAATATCCATCCTGTTTAAATTTTCTGGATTTATGTTGCATTAGAAGGTCATTCCTTGCCCCCATTCTCTTGCTCTGGCCTTTTTAACTGCACTAATATTAAGACAAGTTTTAAACAAGACAGGTGACCTTGTGTGTAAAAACCCGTGATCCAGGAACAAATGAGACTGTTCCTTCTGTAGCGTTTGTGGCAAGAAAACCATGTTGGGATTACAGCTGCTCTCTGAGAAAGAGATTTTAACAATAGCGTGCCAAAGCTTCAAAGCAGGAACATGCTGATGGCTGTGGCAGCCTCTAAATGTGCACTGTAACCTATTCAGATTATTTGGCTCTTCTCAAACTCAGTAAAGCCAGAAAAATGTCCACGCCCCTGACTCACAACATCCAGACCAGAAAGTTAAATAGAGAAGAAAAAAAAAAGAAAAAAAAAATCAGCGGAGATCTTGTGTCTACATTTGTATCCGAGGCCTTAACAGAGAACTAGCGTTGTTGCAGCAGAAACCCCCCAACAGTGGGTATGTGAGGGGTAAGCCAAAGAGTCTCTCTGTCCAAGGATGTTTCTTGTGGATTTACACGTGTTGATGCCATACTGGGGTTGTGGGGCTGTGGCCAAGCACAGGCAGGGCTGTGGCAGGCCACCAAGTGGGATCTATAAAGCTGGCTCACTTCTCAGTTCTGAGCAATGCCTGGAGTGGCATTCAGAAACATGTAAGGCAGCTGCATTGCCCATGCAATATATATTATTTTATCTTCAGGGCAGCAAAATTTTCCTTTACGGTTACAACTGAGAAGCCTTAGCTGCAAATGGATGGTATAAAAGCAGGAAATGCAGCTCCTTTGCTTCATAATTGGTAATCTAACTACCATGCAGCAGCATAGCCATTTAATCTCTAACGTCACCGAGAGCTGTGTGACCCTTTGTTCAGTGAGGACTTTCCCTGGAATCTGCTACTAAACTGTCTCCTTTTCCTCAGTTTTGGGGTTTTTTCCTCATCCAGTTGCCATTTCCAGAAACAGTTGCTTCAGTAGGACTGTACAAATTGAAAGACCTGGTTCTGTTTCGTTTGAGATCATGAATGCTACCTATGTAGGAAATGGGAGGCAACCTCCAGCTCTAAAGTTGTGTTGCTTCAGTCATGACAGGGACTGACATGAGAGGTATATCTAAGGGCAAGTCCTAAATTTCCCGAGTGACTTTATCAGCATCAGTTGAGTGACCGCACATTTACATCACTGCAGGCAGCTGAGATCAGAATCTGGAGCTTTGCCTAGGAATACGGCAGAGAACTGAGGAAAATCTGTGTTAAATATAGAATAAGTTAACAGCAAAGTTCTGGTTATGTCATCATAAACCAGGGAGTAAGCTATGGGTGGAATCTGATAATTCACAAGTAGCACATCTGTAAATTAATTACCAGGGTCCACCAATGAAGGCAAAGAGACTGATGTAAGTCCTGTGACTCACTGGGTTTTTATTCATGTTTCTAATATGCTGTTTCCAGCAATGAGTGCCTGGCAAAAGCACAGCATCCACCTGGGAAGCAGATTGCAGGGAAGTCCTGCTTTTTCTCCTTCCCCACTAGGAAGGTATGTTGAGGACAGGGGTGTGCAAAAATTAACCAGGGTAAAAAAGAAAATAACCTAGTTACATTTCCCGCTCTTGGAGATATGAAGAATATTGACCATGGGTAGGCCAAAGCCCACTTTGTACTTACAACAGTTGTAGCTACTAAGCTAAAAATAACAGTTTAAAAAGCTGTTCTTTAAACAGACAAATTTTTCTGGCCTCAGGCATAACCAGGAAGAGCACTGGAATGCGTATCCTGAATTGCAACCTTGATTGTTACTGAAGGTAGGAAGAAACATGTAGTCTCCAACCAGTAGAAGTTACCTTTCTAAGACTGAACTAAGTGTTAGAAGAGCAGTTATAATCTTATCATAGGAGTTTTAACAGTTGGATCTATTTTTTCCCACAAACTGTCTTCTCAAGACTTCATTGACCGTTATTACTCCNAAAAAAAAACACTTTAGATTCTCTGTTTCCTGAACCTAAGATAGTACAGGAATGAGTGGCTTGGTAGTGTTGAGGGAGCCCTGCTCTTATGACTCGGAGACATCCCTCGGAGTCACACCTCCCAGGACCGTTCTTCAGAGCCCAGGCCTGGGACAGAAACCCCTTCAACCAGACTAATTCTTCATGGTCCGTGCTAGCACTGGTTCAGTCGTGACTGGCTTGAAAGGAACAATTTCCTTCAATATTTTTTTTTGAAGGAACAGTCTCCTTTAATTTTTCAGCTGCACTGAACTTTGTAAAGCTGCTATCTTCTTGGGCTTATATTTGTGTGTCAAATATGTATGTCTCGGAAACAGAAAGGTCAGACATCAGCCTGACCTAAACAACTAGAAAAGGGCACGGTTAACAGCCCCTGCCTTGGCCAAAGATAACTGTGGGTGAACCTTCAACTAAAGTCACCCTCTCCACACATGTTTTATTGAGTTAATTTGATGGTCTTAATACACACAGAGACTGCACAAGAAGTACTAAAAATTTATCATTTCCTAATGATATAATTAATTCAATTTTAACTACTGTATATTTGAATTAATATACCCACCACATTCAACTTTAAATACCTATGAATGTTCTGTATTTTTTTTTCCCAAAGGAAAACCCCTTCTTCCAGCTTTTACAACTCTTCCATTCTTTTCACCAAGCATCCTAAATGGGCTGTATGAACCATGAGTTTCTGCAAATATTTTCTTAAGGGGAATATTAATAGCATGGTATCTTCCAAGGCCTCTTGGAAGGTCTTGATTTAAAGGTCAGCAGAGTGTTTTGCTGACATAAGCCTTCTTTTGTTTTCACAGAAGTGGGAAAAAATAAGGATAAAATAAAAAGTAAAATAAATAGGGTGGTGACTAACCAGGGATCAGTATGGCTAATGGGGCGCCTGCAGAAGGCAGCACTGGAAATCAAACGCTGTGATTTCCTGCTCTCTGCTATTGGCTGTGCTCTTTAGGGATTTTCTTTTTCTTCTACTAATCAAACAATCTTAATTCCAAATTCTCTTTTAGATGATTCTGTAGTATTGGTGATATACTCACCACACTCAGGAATGATTCCCTTTAGCCAGTCTTCTGCCAATCGGAATGTTTTTGAATGTGTTGGAAATATTTTGATTATAAAAGCAAAATCATGTATGGCAAGTTACAGAAAACTATATGAGAATATCATAACGTGTGCATTATATCATAAGTGTATCATGATAACTGCTATTTGGTCAACAAACTAACGAAAGAATTAATTAAAAATACATTAAACCACTAGAAAATACGTATATGCTTGATCAGATATTTCATGTGATGCTCTAATGTTTGTCTTGGTTTGTGATGCTATTACAACTTTAAAACATCATATTTTGTTTGTCATTTTGCAGTAGATGGATTAAAGGCAAAATAGCCTTACTAATCCAATTTGTGTTTTACCATTTGTAGTTTTAGGTTTCTCTATGCATTCTTTTGGTCTTGTAAATGTGGGGGAAAGCAGGAGTGAAAAAAAACACGAATAGAGAATCCTTTTAAAGGGAATATCCTTTCAATATATGAAAATGTAAGGATTTCTTCAGTGTATGGTTTTATAGCGTTAGGGTTTTTGTTCTTCTGGGTGTGTTTTGTTTTGGCTTGGTTATTTTTAAGAGCTTGAGTTAACATGCTGTGAAGTTTCTCTGATTTCAGAAGGTGTTCGACCTCAGGAGTTGAACTCCGTAAGTTTTACAATGCAGATGTAATTTTATCAATAGCACTTTCCAGTGTGGACAAGCCCTTAGGGTAGCACATTAAAATCACTAAATCTGCTTTTACTTCCATGCTCTCCCTGCTGCAGCATTGTAAACTGCAGCACAACGCTTAGTTGTTTCTGAATAGTTCTTTTTTTCAGTGGTAGTTTTAGAGTGGGGACATTTCTGTTCACACAAGGTTGCACAAGATCAGTTAGATTTGACACAAAGTTCCTTCAAGACAGTGTGGTTTTATATTTTTCTCTCTAGAAGAAGGACACCAAGTGCTGTTACGAACTGAATGACATTCGTGCAGATATCTAGGCAGGCGAAATCCAGACACTTGTGTTAAACAATGTTATTGAAGGTAATCAAAGTGTGTGAGCCAACATTTGATATCTAATAAGCACACTATAGATAGCAGTTCAGGAACTGCTTCATGTCTGCTCTATTCATTTAATGCACGGAGACTTCTTTGAAGGAGAAGGAAGGTGTACCTGGGAGAAAAATATTAACTCTGGGAACTATTAAATTGACTGCCGTGCCGTCCCGTCTCTTCTGACATGATAATAAAATTAGGAAGTTTTCATTAGAGAAGCTGCTCCAGTAGTTGTGCTCCCTGCTCCCTCCCCATCCAAAACTATTCCTGTGTTCTACAGGAGGCTGTTTCGAGGCAGTGTTGCTCGGAGCCATGGGGAACAAAGGGAACTTTTAAGAGTATATTGAACTTTCAGTACTAGATCCCATCAGATTTTAAGAGAGAGAGGTGGAAGCGTCCCTGTGGGAGGGATATCATCTGGCCTGTCTGTTCCCAGGGCCCAGATGGAGCTGAGATTTCATCCCAGTGGCTGTTTAAGAGTTAATGCTTTGTAAAATCCAGTTTGTCTAAAAGTTGTTCTTGTCATGATGACTCATGTTAGACAGGTCAAACCTGCACATTTACTGCAGTTTAGGCTCACCATGCATGAATGTTCAGTTTCTGCATGCTTCAGTGTCTTTCAGGAGTGGGGCAAAGCTGTATTTTGCAACTGCAGCACATTTCATACTTTAACCCAAATTTCCAAAAATGATAGGACTTTGAAAAGGCGCATTCCTCCCGTTTGCCACAGCCTGACCAGAATTGGAGGGTCTGGGCTTCAGGACTGGTTTGTGGCTGAAAACAAATCCGGTACATTCATACCTTCCAGATGTTTGCGGCAGTTTCACAAAACACTTAAAAACAATCAATATTTG
>VXBW01006651.1:328530-426561 GCA_013400375.1 Thinocorus orbignyianus | reverse complement strand
ATTATTTTTTTTTTATTTTTTTTTTTTGGTGTGTTTTCTTTTCATTATTCTTTCCCCCTGCCGTGCTGCAGCCGGGGCGGATGGCCGGCGGTGGGCGCAGCTGGCCCCGCCGCCTCGGCACCGGGAAGATGCTGGCCCTGGGGCTGCTGGCCGGCCTCTCGGTCCTCAGCCTCCTGACTTACGGCTACCTGTCCTGGGACAGCCTCCGGCTCGGCGCCGGGCAGAAGGAGGCGACGAGGAGCGGGTTGGGAGAGGGGCCGGAGCCCGGCGACCCCGGCTCGCAGCCTCACATCGTCTTCATCCTGGCTGACGATCAGGGATTCAGAGACGTAGGGTACCACGGCTCGGAGATCAGGACACCCACTCTGGACAAGCTAGCTGCTGAAGGGGTTAAACTGGAGAACTATTATGTTCAGCCTATGTGCACACCATCCAGAAGCCAATTTATCACTGGAAAGTAAGTTCGTTACTACTTCGTCGTTCCCCTCACCGGCTTAAATGCTGTCGAAAAGAGCACAAACCTGGCTCTGCACACCTCTGTCTTAGCCTTATAGCCTTTCTGATTCGCTTCGAAACCTTGAGCAAAACAGACTTTCTAATATGTTTGAAATAGCAAGATGAAAATTGGTGCTCGGCGAGCCAATAAGGATTCAGCACTGTGAGCTACCCCTGTGGAGGGCTATAGTACATTTACGTTTACTGCAGTAATAACATACGTGCTAGTTGTCAAGTAATGCTGCTGTTACAGGGAAGCGATCTGCTTAGGTTCTCTCTGCAAGTTCAGAGTGGCTTCCAGGAGGAATCAGTGCTGGGGAGCTGAAAGCGTTGTGTTCTCTCCAGTGCATTCATTGCAGCTGGCACATTGGATCACGGGTCTCACTGAACCTTGCCTTAATGCGAGTCCTCGATGGGGGTTATATTGAGTTTATGAGATGATTCCCCATGTGCCACATGGGGATGAGTACGGGCAACCCAGGCTCTCGGTCAGGATTCTCTGAGCTGTAGCATCTTGGCACGATGCTTTTCCCACTTTGCAAATGATGAGAAACTTTTATGCCACTAAAATAGGTGCCTCACCAAAATGGTGAAAGCGGTGGGTTGGTATTGTATACTTTGCCATCTCTGGTAAATTGTGTTTTATTGTGGTCTGTTAAGTAATTAACCAATTACTCAATCTAAGGGCTTTCTTACAAATGAGGTTTAATAAGGATTAGGTGGGGGGGTTATCCATTTGAACTGTAAGAGCGGTTCCCAAGTAACTCCATGTGTGGACACATTTACTCTGGAACAAAACCACCTTGTTTCTGTTTAGCTTAACTCACTTTGACAGGAACAGAGAACTCTTAAAAGAGCAAAAACAAAACGAGAGGAAAAAAAGTTACTTAGTTTATTTTCTCCTTTCCTTCAGTATAAACAGGAACAAGGCGATGTTAATACTGCTGGTAAAAGAAACACATGTTTAAATAAAACAAGCAACTGGCCTGGTGTCTTGCATCTCCATATGGTAGAGCTGGAGATAATTCTTGGCCTCAGCCTAGTTCCCAGACTACTTGCTGGACCAGGGAGGTTTTCATGGAGACCTGACGCGTTATCTACATCAAGACTTCCCCGCATTAGGTGTTTTTTTTCTTTATGTGCAGTGTGCAGTAGAAGTTATTTGGAGACAGCTACTCACTCATTCACAAGAACATAGTTGCCCTGTGGCAACTGAAGTAACGGTATTGGAGGGAAACGTGCATCGTAGTAGGGTTTAATGCATCTCAGTTGTCATTAAAGCTGTGCAACAGTTGGGAGGAAGGACCTGGGCCAGCAGCGTGAAGCCAGCCAGCTTTCTGAGGACGGTGGTTTGGGAACCAGCACTTTGCAAAGCGAATGTTGTGCTGCACAGCAGTGACTCAACCAGCAGCCGGAGGAACGGGACGATGGGATTCCAGGGGAACTGGGATGCTGTGCTGGCTTTCAGAGGCTGCAGGAGTTGTCTAAACACAATAAAAAATAGCAGTGAAGTAAGGAATAGCAGGAACTTTGTTGAGCTATTTTAATTCTTTATTAAATACAGAGCAGTTTTCATGTAAATATATACTAATAGTAAACGGTAGACGTGTTCTGTGGAACCCTGCTCTTTTCATCAGCTTGTTGGGCGGAAATGGTTCTGCAAATCTGCCTACTTTGGTTTTGGAACCTTTTATAGGAAAAAAGAAAATTGCTTATACTTCGTTTTTATTTTCTTAGTCTGCTGGTCTAAAACCCTTAGAATGTTCTTTTTCATGTTGTTCTACTTTGGGAAAAAGGAGTAGCAGAGAGAACCGATTGCCTTGCATGACTGAGAAATAAGGGAGGGAACAGTGAGGGGTTAATAGCCTTGGGGACAATATTAACAAGGCAGATACAAAGGATACTATTATCCGTGTTGGCTGAAGATAAATGCTAGCGATAACTACTATTAGTGCTTTCTTAGTGGAGGTACCTTAATTAAAATGCCAGGACTCAGAAACTTCTGATCCAGGAAAAGCACTGGTATTTCTTGAATTCCAGAATTAGTTCTTTCAAGGCCAAAAGCCTGTTCGTCCACTGGAAGGTGACCTGGATACTCCATCCATAACTTGTTCCAAACATGACCTGATTGATCTATAAAAAACAGAGGGACTTATGTAAACCAGACTCATTGGGGAACACTGACTCACGTTGCCAAGTGGAAGTTAGACCTCATGCTCCAAAGTCTTTGTATGTCTCCAGGCAGCCCCTATAAGGCTCGTGCTAGTAAAGAGACCCTTCTTTTGGTAGCTATCCTGTGCCAGTGAACGAGCACAAGGAAGGTGGTTGGAGGTGACGTGTTAAAAGGTAGAATTAGCTCTTTTTTCCCCTTCCATGCCGTACCACACCACAGCATAGCAGCTGGTGAGCCTGTCCTACTGACCTCCTACTTCCCACTCTTTGCTTTCTCACGTTCAGCACTTGAGGCTTTAGCCTCTTTTAATTTCTTGCTTTCCACCAGCATTACCTCTTTCTCCACTCATCCCATCAAAAGCTACTGCTTTTAGGCTAGTGGTAAGGCTGGCTTCCACAACTTTTGATTTTGGGCTTGATTTATGGGTGTGGGGAGGGGGCTGCAGCTGAGCTGAATCTTGGGAATGGAGAAGGAAACGTGTGAGCCAGTGGGCTGAGTGCCATCTGTAATGTGCTGTGCTCTGATCTACCCTGCCTGCTGGGAGGTGAGGGATGGGGTCCTGGGGATGCAGCTCAGCTAGCACTCTTACAGCTGGATTCGGTTTGGAAACTCATCCCCGGTGTTGCTTTTGTTGGTTTGAACAGACCAGTGGCCTGATTATGCTCAAGAGGTTATTGACCTAGTGATAATTTATAGAAAGACTGTTTGTTTGGTTTCTGGGTTTTTTTTGTCTCCTAAAGGATGTGACTGAGCATAAGTTGTCCTCCAGACCAATTGCATTGCGTGATACAGTATTTTTTGTGCCTTTCTTCTTGAAAGTAATAGGCGTGCCTCCATAGAGTAACTAGTCTTAGCTGACTAGCTCAAGACACTTAGCTTTAAGCTAACGATGAGGCAAAACCTGTCCTACACAGGTGTGAGAATAAAATTGCATATGTGCATACCGTGTGCTGACCATGCTGGAGTATCCTTAAGATACAGAGAGGCATGAATGTGGTACAGAATGCAGCTGAACTAAAAGACTTCTTTTTAATTCATCCATGAAAGAAATGAAAAGTAAACACTCTGTTGTTGTTTATGTTATTGGAATTTACATAGGAGAAGACTAATAAAAAAAAATAGACTTCAAGTCTTCAAGTTCTCCTCTCCTAGGAAATGGGGTTAAGAGCACAAAGGGACCCTCAGCTGGGGCCCAGCAGCCGGCTGGCCGAGTATTTACTGAGTTAGCTCCCCTATCTGGGTGCTTAATAGCCTTGATGCTTTTTCATTGAGTCAATGATCTTGTAGACCAGTTTGGCAGTGCGACCTACGATGGTCTTGATTTATGAAACAGTACAGGTCATGTCATGTACTTAGAAAATCTAAGATTATTTGTGTGTGAAGTTTCCTGCATGTGCGTGTACGAGAGTTGATTGAGTGTAAGATTGATTTGTTATGGTCACATGTGGTATTGCTTATTTAGATGATTTGTTACATTTTGTTATCATGAAGAGTCATCTCCTTTTTAAATGAAGAATTATTGAGGCATAGTCAGTGTGTGGACAGTTTCCCAGAGTTTTTTTAAGAAATTTTGAAAGGTCATGGCCAAAAGGAGTATTCCTTTGAGCTGGTGAGACAAAAAGGCTGTAAGCTTAGATGAACATCTGTTAGGATAGCTGACCCAATTCTATAGAGGGTATTATGCAATGTAGTTGTATTTGCTGGAGCAATACATAATTTAGCAAAGGAATTTGAGAAATAAGACTGACTTGATTAGAAAAAAAGGAATCTAGACATAATATGCCATAAATGTTTTTGGTGTTATGAAGGCAGCAGACACTTACTTCATCTTCAGGACTCCCAGAAGACCACCAGACTTAGGACCATTATGTGCATGGGAATCCCTCTGGGCCATAGGAAGGTTCCTAGGCAAGAGTGGGGGTCTCTGTAGAAACCTATGCACAGCAAGAGGTTCCAGACCACTCAGGAGTCTGAACTCCCTTGCACAGTCAATGCTTATGATTCATGGAAGCCCGGTGCTAGTCTCAAGAAGGAGCTTTGCATGATGGATGGAATGTGGGGATGGAAGATATGGAGAAATGTTGAAAGTCTGGGGAAATAGAAGGGTGGGTTTTTTTCCCTGGGATAAAATGAAATATTGAGTTTCCTCATCCAAGGCAGACAGAAATAGATTGTATAATCAGTAAGTATAATCAAAGTGTTCTTTTAAAGTAAATAGTTATATCTGTTCTCTGATTATAGAAATATTGATGTGTAAATATATACAGCCATATCTATACAGTTAGTATGTGTTCTCTTGTAGGCATCCCTGTGTAGCAACATAGTTCACCATTAAAAATGACGGTGTCTCAGCAAACTAAGTTATTTTGACAATCAGAAGTAAACTAGAGGAAAGTTAAAGTACTTTGAATTGAAAGCAGTGCAGTTGACTTGCAAGTGAACAGGAATACTGTATTCTGTGGGCTCAGGCTTCTTGCTAAGCCTGCTGTTTCCCTTCCTCCTGGGTGCTTAGAGCTCCAAATTGTGGTTTCAGCAGTTTGGTTGCTCTGAGAAGGATCCAGGACAATGGTGTGTCACTGGGAAGTTATCTTCTGCACTTTGAATTGAAACAAAGGGTCTCAAAGACTTGATGGGAATACTGGGAAATGTATGTAGCACTCCATTATATATATATTCCCTATGAAGACCTGCAGAATATCAGCCTGAGGTATCAAGAAATGGTGTGATACTTTATCTGCTCTGAAGTAGAGTCTAGGCAATCATTGGTCTGAGTTTAATTCTGATCAGTGTTTCCATTAAGAACCTGCATGATGACATAAAATGTTATGATTAAACTAAAACTGGAGGGACTGGCAGCGTTAAGGGACTGTAGTCACATTGAAAATCATCCTGACAAATTAGAGAAATAATCTGAAAAAAAAAGCATAATTAAAGTCAGCAGTGATAAGTAGAAGACACTGTTCTGAAGCAAGAATAACTTTGCCAGCAGAGGATGGTGAACAACACTTAGACAGCATTTCTTTAGAAAAGTAGCTGGAATTATAGTGAATCATGCAATGAGTATAAAGTCAGCAATGTTGTGCCGTTATCAAAAAGGCAAACATCATACCAGTTTGTGTAAACAGGAGATCCTAGTAGGTACCAGAAGCAGCCCTTCTGCTCTACAGCTGGAGCACTTGTGCCCAAACTTGGGCATTGCTCTCCAAGAGCAATGTGCATAATTGGATAGTGGCCAGCTAAGGGCCATCTGATATCTCAGAAAGATAAGTGTGGGGGGGGAAAAATCGTAAGAAATTGACTTGTTTAGTCTAAAGAAGAGAAAAATGAGAAGGGACATGATAAGTCTTCAGTATTTTAAGAGCTATGCGAAGAGAAAGGGCATAGTGTGTTTTCAGTGCCATGATGAAAGTCACGAGAGGCTTTCTTGAGTAGAGAGAAAATTTCAGGTTAGATAGTAGGGGAATCTTTCAAATGCTAAAGACTGAAATAACTGGCTTTGGGAAATTGCTGAGTTTTTTCATTGGCAGTCATTAAGAACAGACAAGACAAATATGTCAGGAATGACATAATGTAGTTGAATCTGTCTTGGGGAAAAGAGTTGAACTGGATGGCTTCTCGTCCAACTCGTAGTCATCTGTGGCTCATTTGAAGTACATATTAACAACAGAAGGCGAGCTGAAGGGAAGTGTTCGTAAAACATTTTTAAATGCTAGAAATTATATCAGCATTCATTCTGAGAGAAAAATAGTCTGTGTTAAAGTTTCATTTCAGTTTTCTCCTAGAATTTTGTGCTCTCCATATCCTCATTTTCTCTGAAAATGTGCAAGATTTTTTCCCCCTAGGCCTTCATAACTTTTGTGGTATGTAATTATTTATTTCTGCTGGCTTCTCTCAGGACAATTTGTGGGAATGCTGCCAAAGATGTTGAGGTATCTTTTTCCATGATCTTGTTATGTCTTTCACTTAGGATGACATTGTCCAGATATATATATATAAATACACACACACAGAGCATACACAGAGAACAAATAAATAATTAGATGCAAGGACTTCCTTTTCTTGTTTTGTTCTGCCTCTGTGCATTTCTCTGTTCATTCTGCAGAAAATTAGATCCAGGTACTGAACTGTTCTATGGTCTTACGTTATAAGAAGTCTGTCGATATCACCATAATTACTAACGCACTGTACAAAGGAGGAAAGAGTTGGAAAGGAAACTACATGCGAACAATAAAGATTAAAAAAAAATAATGTGGAGGAACTAGCAAAGTGTGGCACAGGTTGTGATAACTTTTTCTTGTGTCATTTTCTGGTAGTTTGATAGTTTAGGCCTACTGCTTATAAGACAAGTATGGTGTTATTTGACATGTATAACTGACTAGATAGTGGAAAGGGATTAACGTTTTTTTTTTTATTGTCCAATTTATACAAAGTACAGTAAGTTAAAGAAACTTAGGTGGAAATAACTTGCAATCACAGATTTTGTAAATTTATCAGTACTCTGAGGAGTTTAAGTTCTAGACTTTTAGCCTGTGGTTGGTTTATGAGGGTTTGTGTGTGTGTATGTTTTCTTTGTTTGTTTTTAACTGGGAAAAAGAAGTTATATTCCCTGGAAAAGTTGGCCTTAAAATAATAAGGAGTTTTGCTCACTCAGCATTGTTTCTGATATATTTGCCTTGCAATTGATGATGCCTGTTGCTGCCTATGATGATAACTTGAACAAGTGGCAGTAGTGGACTCCTGTTGTAACAACTCTCATGTTTTAGTGTTGTTCTTCCTTCCTTTAGGCAAATCAAGATGGGAAACTGAGATGGACATCTAGAAATAAAATTGTGTGGTAAAAAAAATAGGGTTTACTTTCATGTCAAAGGATTTAGACCAAGACGATCAAGTTAGGTGAGACTTAAAATCTGGACATATTAAATTAAAATACTTCACAATTCATGGAAAGAATTGCCAGATTTATGAGCTGAAGGTCAGGAGAAGGGAAAGATCTGTCTATTTGCTTGTTGTCTTTGTGACGCTTTTATTGGTGACAATATCAGAGCTAGGGGTTCATTTTCATAATTGTATGTATCTTAGTTTTGGTTTTGAGTTTTTTTTCACTTTTGGTTTGAAATCAATTTTGTATTTGTTTTGTTGAATCAGGACCTCTGCACATATTAATACAATATTGTATTAAGGTAATGGACATCTTAAAACTTATTAAATGTCTGATCATTTTTGAATCCATTTCAAATGTACCTCTTTTCTTTTGTGTTCCCATGATGCGTGCTTAGCAAAGCAGTCCTCAGAATTGAGGATATTCTAATTGTAGTATTCCATATCCTTAGAGTAATATTTCATTAAAATGTGCACAGGCAAATAAAAATCAGAATAAAATATGATACATGAAAATCATAAGCATTTATTTTTCATTACCACACATCGAGAGAGAGTAGTGGATGAGAATTAAATCACTAGATTTGTGGAATGTGTGGTTATCTTTTGATAATTTTTTTTTTTTTCTTTTCGACAAACTACTACAATATTTTGAACTTTGGGAGGTTAGATGTATTTATTTTTTCTTGTGTTGTAGTGATTGGCATGAATCAATTTTTATATGAAAAGTTGATATTTTTTTGTAGAATCTGGTAATTTAAATTAAATCTAAAATGGAAACACTTAGTAATGGATATTATTTGATACACTTGAGCAATTGCCTCTTCAGTGCGTGACACTTCATGCTGCTTTTTGCATGTTGGACTCCAGGCTAATGGAGTTCCTTGCATTGTGAGGAGCTAGCACTTTCTTAATAATTCCTAGCTGTAAATCTTTGAGATTTCCCATTTCCCCTGTATTTTTTGCCTTGTTTTTTGTTTATTCATAATCATATTTTCTATCTTGAGGTAATTTTAGAATGTGTGCTTAAGAATAAGTGAGGTAATTTCACCAGCCTTAATTCATTAGGTTAATATAAATAGTGAAAAATAAACAAAGATTGTGCCTGTGTGAGTGATCCTGTGTAGGATATGTTTGCTTTCTCTAGATCAGTAGTCTTTTTATGATACTTGCCCAATTTATTATCGTTCTTACTTAAAAGCCGTTAGATCTGGCTGGTGACCTCAGTTTGTTTCTGTAAATGTAAATCGGTTGGCTAAAATACAGAGTTCAGAAAGAAATCAAGATAACACTACTGGGTAACAAATTAAAAAATATTAATATAAAAGATGTTTTAACCATTGATCTTTTGACTTTTTGTGATCTGTGATGAAATAGAAGAATTTTAAAAAGGGAACTCTATTGCACGTGCTGGTTCATAGTAAGAAATAAGTTAAACATGTTTCAGGATTCTAGTTCAACTGCAATTGCAATATGTTAATTGTCAGCTGTCACCTGCTTATTAATTCCAGCTTTTATCACCATACGATCGTGCTCTAGGTTTGGAGGGAGTTAGAAACAAACCTGGGACGATGAAATGCTTTTTAATGTGTTTCAAATACAAAATTATCTTCCCAAAGGCGTATATGAAAAGACTGTTTTAGATAACAAGCATTAAAGTAGACATTATTATTATTATTGTAAGTATGCTGTGCCCCTAGAGATTTGTTTTCAGCCTAAGGGCAGAAAATCAATGTATAGGAACCAAAACTTTGCCTTATTTTTCTTACACTGTAACAGCTGATTAACAAAGGTATTTGGGGCATGGCAGCTTTCTCACTGTCATGACACACAGTATCTGTGGATGGGTGATTGTGGTCCACAGAGGAACTGCATCTGGCACACGGGCAGAGAAAAGAACTCTCAGCTCCTGGCACCAGCAAGGGCACAAAGGAGCTAATCATGATTTACACCTGATGCACCAAGTGGGCATTCCTGTCCCACGTGGTGGAGGAAAAAGCACTCAATGCCTCCTTCGAGAGTCATAGAAATATATTTGGTTATTAAGATTTATAAGGATAAGTATGGACGTGCTTATTCCAATATTTGGAACTTATAAATGATACTTTAAAGTACGAAAGAAGGGCCCACAGTTCTTAACCTGGGCTTGCTATAGCTTTTATTTTGCTTTTATTTTTACTTTTTGGAGAAAAACAAATTTGGGATATTAATTCAGCTTTTTGGATTATGTTTTAATTCCCATACATCCATTTATCAGAATATTAGCTGTTTTCTAAGTAAATATCTTGTGTCTGTTTTCAGATTCAGTCTATCTTTCTCTTCATTCACACATTTTAAAGGGTTTCTTCCCTGATAGAGAATATTGGACCATTATAAGATAACATTATGTCTTTTTTCTTAACATTTATAGAACATAAGTGGGTACCAAGGTACTGCTGTAGAGGCAATCTCTGTGATAATAAGCTCCCATAAGAAATTAGTCCCCTTCTGTTTTGAAGAAGGAGAAAATTGCAAGTTTGATGGAACATTACATTTTGAGGAAAATGTGATGCTGGAGAGTGTGGAGAAAGTTAATCTCGGGGCAGGGGGAAGCAATGTAGTATCTTTAGACTAAATCTACTGTAATAGATCTAGTTAGCTCACTAATTGTGCCTCTCTGAATTTAATAAGCTTTGTAGAAACAATACTTACCATAGCATTTTATATATTTAGTTTCAGTTGTCATGTATTAAAATCATAGAAAACCGGGTTTGAGGGCACCTCTGGAGATTGTCTAATTAGGCCTCCTGCCAACTTCTATTACACAGCAGGGACACACTGACTTTATAAACTCTCTTCTATTGTTTGTTTCCTCCTGGAAATAAGAAAATATTGCAAAGCATACAGGAAATTGGAATCTAGGCTGTTGTTAGGGAATTCCCTAGTTTTACCAGGTTATCAATTTTAGTATACTGAAGAAAACTGTTTCATGAACTTTTTCATAATTACATTCATACCTTTAAAATAAGGATGTTGTTTTTTTCCCGTTTAAGGGCCAACTGATGCAATTTATTTAGTGAATTTGTTAATGACCACAGCATAATGACAGCTCCTTCCTTAACTGTTCCATGGTCCTGTTTTTGAGAGAGTCTTTTTATCAGGGAGTGTAGTGGTAGGATGAAGGGTAACGGTTTTAAACTGAAAGAAGGGAGACTAGATTTAGATTAGATATTAGAAAGAAATTCTTTACTTTGATGGTGGTGAGGCACTGGAACAGATTGCCCAGAGAAGTCCTGGATGCCCCATCTCTGGAGGTGTTCAAGGCCAGGCTGGATGGGACTCATGGGAGGTGTCCCTGCCCATGGCAGGGGGCTTGGAACTTGGTGGTCTTTAAGGTCTCTTCCAACCCAAAACATTCTATGATTCTATGAAAGCTGTTATAGTATGTTTGCTGATTTCTCTTAGAGCAGAGGTTTTTGACTTTTGTACTTACTTTACTATCATAATTGAAAATTCATTCTGATTTGCAGTCTGCTTCTAGAATTTTCTGTTGTACAGGATACTTTTCTTCAGTTTTCTCACCACCTGATAGAGGAGGCGAGGCTTTGAGACTTGAGGTTTGTGACTGTGCAGAAAGCAAGGCTGAGGGGAAGCTCATCCTTCTATTCAGCTATATCTGGGCAGGAGCAGACAAGGCAGGAGCAGGTCCTTCAAGAGGTGCCCATAGAAAGGAGAAAAGGCAATGAGCACTGGTCACATCAAGGCTAGATCAGGCTGCTCAGAGAGGTTGTGTCATTTCCATTCTTGGAGAGATTTGAAGTAAACTGCAGAGTGCCCTGGGCAACCTGATTTAGCTTGGAATTAGCCTTGCTTTTGTAGGGGGTTGGACAAAATGACCTCCACGAGTCACTTAAAGCATGAATTATATCGTTCTGATTTCATTTGTCACAATGAAATTCCTACTGGAGGGGAAGAAAGAGCAACTTCTGTGTTGTTTCTCCCACTATAGAAGTACTCCAGGCAAAAATAAATAAATAACGTATTTGGAGTGTTTGCCTGTTTGGTTTATGGCCCTCGACCAGTCTGAACACTCGCTCTCCTGAGTCATCGCAATTACAGCCCTATTAAATCTTCCTTCTATAAGAGTACGGCATACTGGTAATAATATAAAACCACTAAATTTAGCATTGTATCTCAATTTCTGAACAGTTGCCTGTACTTCTACCAGATCTGTGCTGGAAGTACATACATTGCTAAAGGCAGAGAGGTGTGTACTTCACTGAAGCGGTTATACAACTTGTGATATTTCTTCCTGTCTTCTCAACTTTTTTGTTGGTGCTGTTATGGTATAGAATTCATTGTAAAAGGAAGGCGAGAATTCGAGCCAGTATACAGTGCAGAAAGAAGATAACATTTCCATGCTTCTTAATATTGTAACTGTACAATTTTGGCCCTTTTACATTGCAAAATCTTTAAGGCTTCATGTAAGTTTAAAGAAAATGAACCTCTGTGATAAACTGAGGAATGTTTGGCCGTTGTGGTAATGCTGCATATATATGCTGTAAGTGATGCAGTCATATGTAATGATTAAGAGCTTGGGTAATACTCTTTGGCACTGTTAGAGCCCTGTTGAGTCTTTACTCTGTCACAGATTTCATTTTATAACCTTTGGCAGTAATGTGCTTCCCACAGTGAAACTGCACGTAGCCTCTCTTGGAGTTTTAAGGTTCTCTGTTGATTTGTATCTTTTTGCCACCTGAGACGATGACATGGTTTATGTATCAGCTTTCCCTTGTTCTCACCTTCTGTTTTCATGTTCCTTGCATCCATTTGAAATTTTGTGACTGCGCTCTCTGGTGGTGATGAGGCCTTGCAGGATGCAACTGGCGAGGGTTGAGCTGATGGCAAGCTGGAGCCCAGCAGCAGGAGGCTTCTTGGCCTCCATTTGCAGGAGTCAAATATTTTCAGAGATGTTTTCCACAGAAATGCTTCTGAGTGCCTTGAGCTCAGAGCTTTATCTAGACTACATTATGTTTCTGCCATGCAAAGCACTGGCTGTTTTCCACCAGGGAAATGTAGCTCAAGTGGCCTGTTAATGTCTTCTATACTAACCACAAGGCTCTTATCTGCGTCGCTACTAGAAGCCAAGTGGCTTTCTTCAGCATCCTTTTCATTCTCTGACTGCTGATACTAAATGTGCCCTGGAAGAGCACTGGAGTTTAGTAGTCTGAATTCTAGCTGTTATCTCTTATACTGCATCAGTTAACTATGCACAATCTTTACCAGTAAGCTGATTTAACAACTTGCTTTATGGAGATGTAGCTTTTCTGTGCAAGTCATTATGGTGCTTTTGAATCTGAAAAACTGTCATGTCAAGATGCCACTTCCTTATTCAACATGTAATTGAGTCATACCGGCTCACTTCAGTAACAAAAGCAGATATTTTGCTACACTTAACCATGGTGAATCAGCTCAGGTAAGGCAAATTTAAGTTTGTGAGGCACTTGGCTTGTTTTTCTTAATAAACAAGTCACAGCAAGAGACATCTTAAAAGAAAAAAAAAATCAGAATAACGCATTTTGGTGTGAAATGATTTTATGTCATAATTGGGTTCGCGGGGGGAGGCTTGGTGGGCATTTCTGCTTCTTAGAAAATGATTGATCTTCATAATAAATGTATTTATTGGAAGCTAATACAGGAGGAAAAAAAAATTGTAAGCAGTCAGATGACAAAGATTTTACTTTCTGGCCTTGGGATCATTTGCCCAGGTTCACATGTTTGAAATCTTCCCCATAGGGTCAAGGCACCCATCACATATAAGCTAAAATGGACAATCCCTCTTTCTTTGTTAAGTTTTTTCCTGATTTTTGTTTCTCTTATGATGTGTGTGTGGTTTAGAAAGTAAGATGAGGCACAGGCGTGACGGTAGGGATGCTTGTGTGAGAAGAGGTATTTTTTTCTGTTAACACTGAATGCAGTTAGGTTGATAGGAAATGTAAATTAAGAATAAGTTCCTGCATTGGAATCATTTATTTAAAATATTATATGGAAAATACAAATTGAAAACAAAAAACCCAAACAGTTTTGATGTTTTTATATTCAGGAATTCATGTCAAAAATTTGATTTGGTATTCCTGGTGCAAAGTTTTGTGTAAGAAAAACAGTGGTAGTTGAAAATAACATGGCTGGTACCATGAAAAGCAGCATTTTTGTGTGAGTTCACCTCTTGGGGAGTAATCAAGCTATTACGCATACCCTGGTCCTGGCATCTAACCTATGAAATGAAAGCGCCAAAGCTGGGACTAAAGCTGACTATATATGTGTAGTCAGTGATGATAAATGGACATCTCTGAGGAGGTGACTCAAAACACCCTAGTTAAATACTTATAGTGTACAACTGCTCCCCCTGCGTGTAAAATGTGCTGAATAAAATCCTTTGTGCCCCACCATGCATGCTTTCTGACAGCTAGAGAAATAAACAGCAAATGAAGAGCCATATCCAGCAGAGTTCTGCTGGATGAAGTTCTTTCAAGGACAATGGCAGTTTTATTTACTGGGGCTGGGGTGAGATGGTAGTTAGAGCATATTACAAGGATTACCACATCTGCTCTGGTCTAAATCTTCTTTTGAGTCACCTTTATGGCCTCAGCATAACTTATCCAAGCTTCAGTTTGCACATCTGCATCAGTGAACCTTATGATGTTGCTGTTACAGGTTTGGAGCAAAAGACGTTATGAAATTCAAGTATTTATTAACTAGACCCAGTTGCCAGTTCTTTCTGCAATCTACTGTCCTTCTAGGGGAAAAGCACTATAATAATACTAGTTCTCTGTGCAATGCTTCCTACCCATTGCAGAATCATGTAAATGTCTAAGTTGGAAGGGATCTTTAAGATCATCTAGTCCAACCATCAACCTAACTGTCATTAAAGAAAAAACAAAAAACAAAAACAAAACAAACAAAAAAAACAACAAACAAACCAAAGCACCATCACTAAACCCTGTCACCAAGCACTATGTCAGCTCGTCTTTTGAATACTTCCAGGGATGATGCCTCAACCGCTTCCCTGGACAGCCCATTCCAATGCTTTAATAACCCTTTCAGTGTAAATGTTTTTCCTGATATCCACTCTGAACTTCCCTTGGTGCTTCTTTGATCTCTTTCACAGTATTCCCAGAAAACATTTGAGCCTTTCAGGCTGTTTCAGAATCAGTTTTAAACCATTGAAGCCTCCCAAACATCTTCCAGGCTTTCCTGGGTACCAGGTTGTCCTTTTGGAACCTTCTCTCCACTTCCAAAGCCAGTCATTTTGACTGCCCAGACTTAAATCCATTTTCTTCATTTCCTTCCTTATCCTGTCTCCAACACCAAGCAAAAGGGAGCCAAACCAAGTCTTTTCCATAAGAAAGAGTCTTATCATCCTGTATTTTAGTTCCTCCTCTAATTCTTCAGGTATTTTTTGGCTGAATAGCAAGCTTGATCTATCTTTCAGACACAACCAGAATTGATGTCCATGTTAATCAGTTACCAGCGTACATGCATGCACCTTTTGTACTTGTAAGGTAAGAACATTTATATTTATCTTTTCAGAGGATTTTAAGGCTGGATTAGTTACAGTTGATCACAATAGTAAATACACTTTAAAGAGTATCATAGGTAATACTCCTTGCATAGTTCTGAAAATATTTTAAAATGGTTTAAAAGCCTGCTGCCAAATGAGGTTTTTCTAATAATTATTTGATTGTTACCCTGTAGCTTGCTATCAGCAAAGTATTTTAAAACTGGAAGAGAAAAGGTGATACTACCAGGGACAAGAAGGAACTTTACAAAGGTTGTGCTAATCCTAAGAATGTTTGGAAAGAAAACAAACCCAAGGCACTTGGAAACAGTTCAGGGGTTTCTAATTAGATATGACATGATATGATATGTGATGTGATATGATAGATAGGCAAGATTATTCACCTTTTTTAAGTTCACCCTTCTTTATTCAAGCCAAACCACGCTTCACTGATTTACTACAAGCCGTGCAATTCAGTTCTCTGCTCCCACCAGCTTGTCTTAGTCGAGGGAGATTTGTTACACTTGGATTCATGATCTGGTAGGAGAACAAGGTGTTTTCAGAACAGTAGATGTTCTTCTTACAACAGTGGCAGTGGTGGTACTGTCCGGGGTTCGGCCCTTCTCTGAGGTGCTTGGCTTGGCTCGACCTGGTTCCCGCAGGCGCTGCCAGTGTTTCAGCAGCAGGGAGGAACTCGTTGTTTTTATGCTCAGAGAAGAAATTAAATGCTGTGCCACTTGGACTGGGTTTCCTCAGCTGTTCTCTGTGGATCTCATGGCTTTTGCTGCATGGCAAAATGGGGTCTGTTTAATAGAATATCAGCTGGAGTGACTGGCTTCCACACAGCTAGTGTTCTCCAGATGTTTTTCTTTACGACTCCTGAACTTTGCTGGCTTGCTTCTGGCCAGTTAGGAATGGGGAGAACAAACTGGCATTTGCTGCTTTGTATCCATAGAGATACCTCTAGAAAACAGAGGTTTAAGAAATCTTACCTAGTCCATCCTACTTTAGGAAATTGTGACAAAAATATTATTAAAATATGTGGGGATAACTTGTTCCTAAAAACCTTCAGCAAAGATTTCCACACCTTCCCCAGACAGAGTTAGCTATAATTTCAGTTATACAGCTTTTAAATTGTCGAAATTCCATCTTTCTTGCTGCAGTTTAAGCCTATGATCCTTTGACAATTCCCAAGTGAAGAACTTACTTTGCTACAAAAAGGCGATAAATTTCCTATATGTCTGAGGTCTATTATCACATCTCTGCTCTTCTCTGAGTAAAATCAGTTCTCTCCATCTTTCCACACAGATCTTTGTTTATGTACCTCTGATGACTCTTAACGTTGTCCTCTGGACTTTTTACTTCTGGGCCTATTTTTCATGAGAAATGACACACAGAACAGGACACGATGTTCCAGTTCAAGTTTGACCAGTACTGCCTTGATATTTTGTTTTAAATCCCAAGGTTTCTAAAATATTTTCACTGTTGAGTAATTGGAAGGTAGTACATCAACTCCTTTACTGGCGTGTATTTACCTCAGCAGAAAATCTGGCCAAAGCATCTGTGTATCAACGAGTATATGACTCTTTTTTCCACTGCTGATGGGTAGGAAATGTCACAAGAACAACAGATCTTGTACTATTTTTACCAGTTAAGCTGTGATCTCCAAATTAAAACAAGAGGATTATCCTTATGGGTTTGTTCCTGTCAGAACACCCACGTTCTGGTGCAGAGCAGGTCAAAGTGCTCTCAAGCTGCCCCAAACCATAAGAGATAACAGCCAAGTTGGAGATGTGTTTCCTCTCTGCTCTGAATGTTTGGATATGAAGCAAATGCATTTCATTTTCCTCTGACAGACATTAAAAACCTTTGTTGGCTGTTTTATTGTCTTACTTTAAACAGGACATCATATGTTCTACTTAACCAATCTCTTTTATAGATCTTTTATAAGATGATGCCTTTTTTCACAATAACAAGTCACTGCTGACTCGGCTATGGGTTGGGTTACCAGTAAGCCCCAGATCTTTTTTTTCCTGTGAGAAGATAAGTTTGTGCAGTTGATTGTTCCTACCTAAAGCACTACTTAGCAGTTGTAAGTAAATTGCCTTCTGTTTAGTTCAGGCTACTCTTCTCATTCAAGTTCATTTTGAATTTCAACTCTTCTCTCCAAAAGGCAGTGCCGCAGTTCTACTAGTGCAATTTCAGTCTGCAAGAGCAATGACATTTATTACGTATAAATTTCACCTTAAAAACATTCATAACCTATATGAAAATAATCAATATAAATGTAATTAACCCAATTGCTTTCATTTATTCCTCGTGGATGTATTTTAAGAATGAAAAAGCCCGTAGCTTAAATATATTTATTCCAAATTCTTCATCTTAGAACTTGAAACTGAATTTGCCAAATATATTTCCAGGATTAGTTATGAAATCATATGGGCATTTCGTGGTATATTTTTCAGCCTTGGGCTTTTGGAGTCTTGAGCATTTGGTTTGGTTTTGTGGTGTTGTGTCTTCCTTCTCTGTATATCCAGTTCATCACACAAAATAATTATCTCCAGTTTTGGCATTACAATGTGAAATGAGCCATGCCGTGGTCAGTGCATCCTGCTGTGTTAGAGTGTTACTATTACAGAGTGCTGCTGTGCTGAAGTATGCCCTCTGCAGTTATGAAATGAAGACAGGAATGGGCTGATTGTCCAATCATAATTTGTTTCTGTATTTCTTTGAAGAAATGAGGCGAGCGATTACCAAGATGAGTGGACAGAACCTCCTCTGTAGCCATGTTGTTGGGCTGAAGCTGGCAGAACGTGGCTGGTGCAAGCCAGGAAACCAGGCTGTCCTGGTCTGAGTCCCAGCTGTGCACTTCCAACAGTGAGCAAGGAAGGATTTGTCTTTTGCAGGTTGTAATTTCCCCATAGGTGGGGCTGAACCTTGTGGCTCATAGACCTTCAAGATAAAGTTGCTTGAGTATATTTCTCCATGAAAAATTGTCTGTATTGCAGATCAAGGTGATCGTAAATCATATTCGACTAATATGCAGGTACAGCTCTGTATTCGATAATACAAGGACACTTGTACTTTTTAATATTCTCATTACTTTGGTCTTTCCTCAGCAGAGAAACAATCTCATGAATTAACAGACACTGACATATGAAGGCATTTCGTTTTTAAGAAAAAAAAGAAAAAGACCGTTTGAAGCTTTCAGGTCTTTTGAAGTAGACATATGGTGTTTAACAGCAAGGCCAATTTCTACAAAATTACTGTTGGGGCCTCATTAGGTTTTAAAGATTAGAGATGACCAATCAAGTATGCTCCAGGTGTTTCCTCTACTACAGCTGATACCTATTTTTATTAGAAATATGACCTTTATTTTCTTTTGAATCATGTCCACCAAAATGGAACTGTCACTTATTATCAGCAAATGGGCTTTTGGTTTCAGGACTAAACTATGCATAATCTTAATTGTGCATAAGAATTTCTTCTCCTCCTCTGCAAAGAACATGGACTATGATGAAGAAGGTAGGAAAACTAATCCCTTGCTAGACCGTAACCACCATTATATCACAAAAAAACTGAAATTTGGTTTCTTCATTTAAATTAGGATTACTGGAGAGGGCAGTGTCTGTTGCCCAGCTGGGGATTCCTGTTTTCTATATGTTGGCAGATTTTCTGTCTTTTTCCTTTAACATTAGTAAAACAACCTTGTGAATTGGCCAGATTCTGTGCACAGTACTGTAGTTTAGGAAAATTCAGTGTTACTCACAGTTTTCAGAAGCGAGTGATGAAGATTTTAAACCTTGGCTATTCAAAATAAAAGGTGCTAAAGAAGTACCCAGCCCTTTAAAAAGTCTTCCTAGGAGAAAAACTTCCATACTCAAAAATACATTACTTCTACAAAGAAATACTGATGTTTCCCTGCAGTGATGACAGAACAGTCTGTAGAAAAGATGTCTGTTGGCCTTCTTAACATATTGTCTGACCTAATTTTTGTAAAGTGCAACTACTGTATTAGGAATTGTCATCCAAATGAAAATGGTAGCAGAAAAATTCTAGTTTAAAAATTATTTATACCAAATGATCATTCACATAATTCTAAGTAGTTTTTAAAAGAACTGTTTTGTGTCCAATTTAAAAGGGAAGATAACAGAACACTGAATGCCAAGTAAGGTTTTGATAACTAGAAAAAGATTAGCAAGGGAGATGTGAAAGTTTTCATTTTCTCTACTACCATTCTTCTATGGAAAATAAATTTGCTGTCTCACTTGAACTTTCAATCTGCTGGCAACAAACGTACATGGCCATAGTAGTTGGCTTTAAAAAAAAAAAAAACCTCCAAAAAAAACCACCCATCGTTGTCTAGCCTAATTCCCTTGGCTTGCATGTGGGAAATTCTGAATTTAGCAAATGGAACGAGTGTGATCTGAATCTTCTCTGTTTGGTAGCAGTTGATAAGTTGTGTCAAAACAGCCCTGCGTACTTGGAATTAAATTCTGCACATTTTTGAAGGAAACACTTGCAAATATTACCACGCTGCAAAAGTGTCTGAAACAGTTGGTGCTGGTACAACACTGGCCAGGCGGGAATGGAATTAAAATATTTCCCCTCTGCCTTCTGCTCCAGGCTTATCAGCTGCTAATGCCGTACAGAAACTGTGTCTGTCTATAGTTCACTGATCCAAGCTGAAAATATTTTCCTGCACAGTTTTCTTTTTCAAAGAAACCTTTCAGCAGTTTGGGCTTTAACAACCATGCTTTAATTGCAGTCAATTTGTCTCACCCCAAAACCTCCAATGCATCAAAATCTGCTGCCCTTCACGATTAATAACTTCACATCAATTGCATTGACTTGAATGGAAATACTCCAGGTTTACAGTGGTCCAGTGCAGACCAGTTAGTGACTTAACATTGGAAAGTATTCAGATTCTCAGTCTAAATTAACTAGATGCAGAGCATAAATTTAACTTTGTATCCTTTAAAAGTATACTAAAATATTTTGTGCAAATGGCCCAAACACCGCAGACGTTTCAATCATTTCTGTTAGGAAACCCCAGCAAAGGAAAGAGTTAGCATAGAAATGAGCTCCAGAAAAGTTTACTATAAATGTAAATCACTGTAAGCAAAGACTTATTTCAGTGCTTCTTGCAGTCTGAAAATGTAATTTTTTTAAATTTGGGTTCTGGTTTTTATTTCATTGCTTTTGCCAAAGGCAGCCAGTGGCTGTACTTCATCACCCATCCCTTTGCTGGGTGTGCGGGTCACGCTGAGCATGTAACTCGCGTGGGAAAATGTGGTCCATGTTTTCCTCTGTGTTCCCAATCTATCAAGCAAGTGATGCTCAGTCAGCCTCGGGGACCAGGAACTCAACGTGCTCAGCCCACACCACCTCCTGTCATGGCAATGTCCTCTCCATACCTGAGGAAAGGGAGAAAAAAAGAGGTGATATACAACCATATAGGACACATTTATATTTCCTACAGTCATCATGACTCTTCAGATGCTCAGGGCAGCATTAGAAAATTGGTCAAGAGCCAGAGGTACAGAGCGGTGTGATAATGTCAGATATGTGCACCTGTCTCATGCGTGCTACACACAGGAAAAAAAGCAAGCAAATGGGCTTAGCCAGAGGTAGAACCTCATCCATCTCCAGAGGTGAAGTCTTAATTACATGGTTTACCAATTTTCTTAGTTGTAAATCACTGCACCCTCGTAGTACTTGATGTACATTTCAGAAGCATCCTTTTTCCATTAGTGTATTTTTACATTAATATATCTGTGTTGTGTTAGCTGCATGAACTTTAATTTAAGACCCAGTGATGCTTTTACAAGATTTCATTTAAATACACACACACAATTTTGCCAGAGTTAAAGAAAATGATATTACTTCTTAAAATAGAAATAATTATTAAACATAAAATATTATTTCCTGTTTAATGAAAAAGATATTCCTTATTAAAATAGAAATAATATATTAAACATAGAATGTCATTCCCTTAAAGCTATAATTTGGTATAGCATTTAGAAATTACAATGTGGATTTTCTTAAATTAGTTGTTTATTTAATGGACTGTCTGGATTTATTTAGATTTGTTTTACAGAAGTGCTTGGCATGTGAAGACAGGTAATATACAAAAAATGGAGAAATGCACACACACAAACACACAAAACTGAGTGCAGCTTAAATGTATGTCCCCTCTTGTTTTCTGTTGCCTGTTGGGACTGAGGATTGTGGCGAAAAAACTGGGTGTTCTGAGCTCCCCTGGTACAACTGGAGATTGACATGGCAGAAAACATGACAGGGAGAGAACAGATTGCTTCCCGTCACCGAAATAGATGATTTACCCTATTTACTATGTATGGCACACAGTCATTAGTCTTTGAAAAAGAAAAGGAGGGAAAAAAAAACAACTCAAATCTTCACAGGCTGCGTGTGTTTGCTGATACCACTTGCTTCTAAATTTGCACTTCATCAATTCGTTATTTAAGGAAGTGAGGAAGGAAAGAAGCCATGTCTTAGTTTGTGTAGGTGGATGATAACGCAAGAGCTGGCGCAGCAAGAGGACAGCCTGGGGTTGAGCCAAGAGCCGAACTTTTTCTAGGAGGGAGAAGGTGTTGCTTGGGATTGTGCAGGGCAAAGAGCCCCAGGAGCAGCAGTAGGGGTGCTGGGTGGTGATGGGGGGTAAATGGCAAAAGAGCCAAAATAGGATAAAATGGTTCCAATGTCCTCCCCTTTCTGTCCTTTGTTGTAACCCACCCACCCTGGATTTGTGCTAGGATTTTTTGAAAACCATTTTCAGAGGGATAAAGGACAAGAAATCCAGTATCTGTAATTGTCATCACAGATGTCTGAGAAAGTCACTAAACCATGGAAACTGCAGCTACTTCAGTCTTAAAGCTTTGGCCCTTCGTAGCTGCTTCTGTCAAAGGATTTCACACAGCTTTAACAACATGAGTAACATTGGCTTCACAATCCTCTGGGAGAGGAGGAAACTGAATTATCATTCTGGTTTGTTGAAGTGAAGAGCTATGAGGGGCAAATTCATTTCGGTTTCAATATGACTTAAGATACTGATACAGTTACCTTGCTCAAATCTCTCCCCTTTCCAAACGTGTCCCCAGGTGCAAGAGGGAGCAAAAAGGAGTGCAGTTTTATCTTTGCCAGGTTGGTATTAGCTTCAGCTATCTTTGAAGGTGGGTTTCTCTTAGGACCAAGGCAAATTTGCTCTGGGGTGGCAGGGCAATCTCTGAGAGAGGGTAAAGAGAATAAGATCTCAAGAGGATGCTGCTATTTAATAACAGGCTGGGATCCTATGTACTTCATCCTACATATCAAGGGAAGTTTGAGACAAATTAATAGAGAAATTCTACTTTTCCTGAATGAGTATTTGCCTCTTTAGCTGCCAATTTACTTTAGGATAGCACAGTGTTTGATTATTTTTTTTTTCAGTTTCTTTTCTAGAAATTAAACTATCTTCAGGTAATAAAAGGCCATCAAGTGCTTTTTAAAAAAGCAGCTGAAAACATGGCCATAATTAGGAAGAATTTTGAAGTAGGAGTTATTGAGTCAGGAGAATGGGAATTTTGTAAGCACATTCCTGAGGGAGTGAGTGGGAGAAATCATTCTTTCTGGTGAGAGCATGAAATAATATACATGCATTTTGGGGTTTTATTAAAAGGTATAGTGTGCCTCACATGATTCCACTTGTTCAGCAAGCTAATTTAAATCTACCTTTTCCATCTATGGGCTAATTAAGAGCTCCATAGTAGTCACACATTTGAAATTTTTAATGTTGTGAGATTGTTGAGTTATTTTTCCTGTCTCAGTAACAGACCTTGGAAATTGAAGATTCAAGGAGAGAATAAGAATTTTCTTTTATTTCCCATTCCAAGAGAAGATAGCAAAAAACAAAAAAATATTTTTTTTTCAGCTAGACAAGCAGAAAAAAAACAGGTGGATGAGAAAAATACAGTGCTTTTTACTTTGTTGGCTCCAGGATTCTGTTTCTTACCAGCAGAATATGTGCAACTATATTAGAGGTTGTGTAAATATCTGATCTGTGCCTGCCTCAGTCAACCTCCTGATTTAGCATTTCTGCTTGTAGTCCTTCTGTGGTAGTAGAACTAGGGATATTTTTCTCAATTTTCGTCTTCTGAGATTTGAAAAGTGTTCCATCTTGTACTGATGCATGAGACCTAAAGGAAAACAAGAGTTTCAGGTGGTGGTGGGCTTTCATGGAATCGTAGAATGGTTTAGGTTGGAAGAGACCTTAAAGACCATCTAGTTCCAACCTTCCTGCCATGAGGTATATTTTTAAACAACAACAAAAAAATGTCCTGCAAAAGACATAACAACCTCTTAATTTCTAATGTTAAAGAATATGATTTTGAGACTGGAATCAGAATCAGGAACCTGAATGCAGAGACTTGACTTTGTCTGTCCAATATCCCTTGTAAGTCCTGTAGCTGTCAGAAAAAGGAGTCTCTTCCTTTCTTCTTTAAGGTTGCTGCACTATTCTTTGACTGGGAGAATTGTCTACAGAGCTCTTACCTGCAGTGTATGTTGAGACCCTGTTCAGTGAACGTGCTAAAAAGAGCAACTGGTAGAGATGTGGGCTTCTTCTGATCTCAGGGCACAGTGCTAATAATAAAGGCTGGCATCTGTCTCTTCTAAGACATTGTTTAATTTAAACTTTTGGTATTTTTTTTCTGCTAAAAGATTGGGTTTCACTGGATTTTCTCCTGTATTTTTTTTTGGATTAGAATATTATTTCAATAGAAAGTTGACCAGTATTAATTGCTCTGACTTTTCAAAAGTGCTTTTAATGTGCTGAATAAGTCTAACACGCAGTGGAAAAGACACAGCAATGCAAATATCCATCCTGCCTGTCTAGTGACAGGCTCTTTGAAATGTGGGAAACCTGTAGAAGGTGCACCGAGCTCCTGAAGCCCTGCAGAGAGCAAAATAGGTGAACTCAGGGAAAGCCGTCACGTTCACGCAGAACAAAACCGTAGAAACCAGAGCAGAAGGTAAAATCAGAACTTCTCATACGTGAAGCTCATATTAGTTTGGTCCCAGTGACCCAGTAAGGCTTTTATTCCAGCACATAAAATCCTTAAATGTAGCTGATGCAAAGAATATATATATACTCGAAAGAAATACTGATGAGAGAGTTTTTTGGAGCAAATGAAATAGAAAGGAGATTTGTTCATAAGCAAGTGCTCTAAATCATAGTAAAGCTAACGTCTTAATTTTGAGTTCCACTCAGAAGGAGTTGGAACACATATTTCAGATCTTGTAGAGGGAATGCAGGTAATCTCAGAAGGAAAGTAGATATTTCCTTCCCAAACCAATCATACTAACTTAGATTCCAGAGTTGCAATTGACTGTAATTTCAAGCATGGGATTTTTTCCTTCATCCCACAGGAATGAGAATGAAGACAGAGAGGAAACAGTGAGGGGGAGGAGAGGGGGGAACTAGGAAGGTTTTGAAGATTCTAGGAAGTGTGATTAATGCAGACCTATTCAGCTGTGTTGGACTGAGATACTTTGATGTGCTGTATAAAATGCCTTGTATTAGGTATTTATTTCTGCATAATACTACAGAACCTCGTGCACTTTATGAAGCACTGAACATTAGCCTGGAACAGTCTCACAAGAGCCTGTGTTTCATTGTCATCTATAATTTTAGATATGCAATAGGATACATAGATATATATAGCCATGGTCGTCTTTTTCTGGTGGAAATCAGGGTTTATATTAATTTCTTTTTAATTGTATCTTTGGGATTGGCTAACTTAAGGTGTATAGAAAAGGAATTAAATGTTTGAGCTTTACTGCTTGTAATAGATCAGAATACAATTGCCTCCACACAACCTTGGTATTAAGTAGGAATTTATTTTCCTTCTAGTTGAAGTGTAGCATTGGCAACAAACAGAATTACTGTTGTGGGGGTTTTGTTGGTGTTTCCTTTGATTGAAAAGGATGATAACTTTCTCATAGCATATGAGATACAATTTCAAAGAGACAAATGAGAATCAGTCAGTGGGTCAGAGAAACATGGTTCAAAGACACATAGTTCATAAAATATTTATGTACTGTTATGAAAATAAAGGGGAAAGGGAGCTTATGTAACATACCAAAGAACTGAAGAGCCAGCATAAAACACTCTTTCACATCCCACAACTGAATCTAACTTACATATTTCAAGAGAAGTGTGTCCAGCCATGGCTTTTCTGCAACTGTCCCAGTCTGTACACCATTTCAAATACAATAATTTGGTTCTTTGGTATTCTGTTGTTCCTACACAGATGCATCATTTCCGAGCTATGCTAATTTGGGACCAAGTTCAGAAAACTAGTTTGACACAAGATTATTTTTTTCTGCGTAATAAAGCCATCTGCAAATGAAAAAGGGGCAGGAGGGAAGCAAAATCAGAAAATTCAGTGGACAGTTTAAACTCAGATGACATTCCAAAAAAACAGCAAACCCCAAATCCCCTCCCAGTCCCCCAGAACAGAAAAGAGACCTTAACTTCCAAGCAATAAAATCCTGAGAAGTAATGATGTTGTCTGTTAGCTAGCTCATGGTGTCCTTTACACTGTTATTACATATCGTTCTGTCTAGATTAGATGTTTTTCAAATTTCTTTTGATTTTTAGATAGGTAGCTATTTGTTTTTAAAATAATGCATTTATGTAACCATGCATACTGCTACCTTTAAAATATTATTTACTGAAAATTGTAACGTTTATGATACAGTTGCAAACTGAACTAATAACTGGATCAAGCCCTGATGAAACCACTGAGTTCCATTTTGATTCTAATGTGATTTCTGTGGAGCTTTCATCTCTCTTGTTTTTTTCATCTCTTCTTCCTGATATGGGGCAGCAGTTGCCGTTCTTACCGGGAGAGATTGATGCAGTTTCCCCAAATGACCGTCAGCACTGCTTCCCCCTCAGTTAAATAGATTCTATCAGAAAGATAGAAGAAACTTAATTTCCAAAGTCAGAGCCAAAACGTATGTTTAGCCCAGACTCTTCACTCGCCAAGGAATGTGAGTTAGGGCTTTACAGATCTTTTGCTGCTATCCCATTTTGTTCCTGCTGACTCTTTTGCCACCTCTCTCGCATTTTGATTTGGAACATGCACATGCGAGCCTGGTTTTGAAAAGCAGATGTTTGATTTTAACACAAATAAAAGCTAAGAAGTCAGTCCTGCAATTTATAGCGCACTGCTTGGGAAAAGCTGGGCATAAAACAAACTGTTGAGGAATTTTACAGTCATGCAGCCAGATTACTCGAATTCAAAATATATTATGTGCTGAATATTGAACAAGTCAACTGGGACAGCTAGTGAAGAACTGGTGCGTTTGGGCAGCGTGGTTAAGTTGCACAGGCACATTTGCAGAACAGGTTGAAAATGTCTTTTATAGGGTGCACCCACTCTTGTGAGAAACCTGGTTAATTGATCCTTGATAAGCCCATTGCGCTGAGACAGCATTGGCAATGACTTATTAAGCTCAAGTTACACTTAGTAAGGAAAAACAGTACAAGAAGTGTCAGGTTTGGTTAATGTAGGTGGATAAAAATCTGTAGAGAAAAATCATCAAGAGGCAAACCTGTTGTAGTTTGTAACTGAAAATCAGAGAGCATCATACATCCAAGTTCTTGATTTTCTAACCTTTCCTTGTGTCAGGCTGCCTTTTCAAGAGCTCTCTTGTTTTCCGTCTCTGGGACACTGACCCAAATCATGGACTTATGCCATTGTGGAACCCCAGGGCTCTTTCTGCAGTTACACATTTGGTGCTGTATTACTTCTGTGAGATGCTACACTTCTCCCTGTCTTGGAGTGCCTATAATTAACATAGAGATGTTGATTTATCTGTTTTGTGCAGGGACACTTTTACACTGAAAAGGGAAAGCTGTGTAAATGAGTTATATATTGTTGTTACTATAGGAAAATATAGATAAGAATTTTGTTACTGACTTAGCTGACAGGCTCCCCAAAGGTTTTACAGCTTCTTCTGGGCTGCTTCCCTCCTATGTGACCTGTTAGAGCTACACTGAGAAGACAGATTTGTTTAGTGAACAGAACAGTCTTGTACAAACAAAACTGAACAATGTGATGTTCTGATATTTGGCAGTTTTATTAACATCTTCACGTTCTCCCAAATGAAGATAGCTCTGTGGTATTGTCACAACTCATCAGCTCTCTGTGATACTGCACAGTTGTAATGCAGACAATACTATACAATGTCAGCAAATTACTGTGCCTGCATTCAGTTGTGTCAATTTTCTCCTCCTTTAACTCTTTTAGCTCCTGAAGAGGAAAGAAATATTTTGTCTTCTCATTCATGATAGATATGAAGCATGCCTGATTCTTATTTTCCTTCCCTCTTTTCCCTTTACAATCCCCACTATTCCCATATTCCTCTCCCCACACAGAGGTGAATGTGGAAAATAACAAGAATGGACTCTAAGTGATGATGCTTCATTTGTTTGGCATTAGAGCATTTTGTTAATTTTGATATTATTCCTATGATTGTTTACCACTGAAATCCATTATTTCACAGCCTTGAAAGGACATAGGTGATTTGGGAGCCACAAGTTATTTGCCACTGATAGAGTTCCATTTAGCTAATTGTGCTTGAAAAGGAGTGATGGGTTATGGCCTTACTGTTGTCTTTACCAGCAAAACCTTGGCTTCCACAAGAAGCCCAAAAGTTGAAGAACACATGTGTAGGAGTTGCTTTTCTTTGATGATAGTAATTTTGATTTGGAACCTCTGAGAAAACAGAATATTTCTTTTTTATTTCCCTTTTGCAAAAGGAAGGAATAAAAAGAGGAGCAGGGGGAGGATAAGAGAAAACTATAATATTCAGATATTCATTTAAACAACATACAGTTCTACTGGGTCAAGAGGATTACAAGTCAAAATACAAAACAGTGTACTGATCTCCTTTGGCAGAATATGCATTTTGGACTGTGTGCATATTTTGTTCTGATAAAAAAAGCTGTCATGCTACTTCAAGGACCCAAATGTCATATTAGACCTCCCCGTGCACACACAGATATACTTAAGTTTGTACCCACCTTAACAAATTGTGTTGCTCTGGGTGGAGTGTAAGGGTTACAGAAAGTCTTGAAGGGTTGAATGTTTTTAGAGGAAGTTTAATAACACAGATTGGGAATCAGTGTTCTGATTTGAATGGAGATTTAGGGACATGCTTTTGGGAATCCTCTTAGGGACCTATTTGTGTCTTTAGCTGTAAAAACATTTACAGATTGGTTTCAAAAAAATTTGTGACATTGCAAAGACTGGAAGAGCACTTAAGCATCAGTTCAAGAAGAGGAAGTTGTTTAAACCCATCTCATTCAAGAAAGCTCTTCTATCTCCAGCGAATTTAAGCTGTTGTGAAAGGTTTGTCCATACAAAGGGATCTTCACAAGTCAGAGCTCTACAGCTATCTAATGCAACGAACACTTTGATAAATGCTAAATGTGTTTCCCTTTCCTCATCAGTTGTTAAAACTAATGTTTCTCCAGCATTCACTACTTTTCTTTTTAATTCCCTTTTTAATTTTTAAAACAGTTTTAATTCTCGTGACTCCAAAAGAAATCTTTGAAAAAGCAAATGCCTCATATTCTAAAAGATCACAGTTTAAATTACTTCAGTTTTTCTTAATTGTTTTTCACTTACAATATTATGCTGATTTTGTCTTTCAACTGTTGACATTAGTGATGGAAATTCATGGGCTATGACAATATGTGCAATCAATTAGTAACACAACACCATAATTTATGCTCACTCTTTCTGTATAATATACATATGTGGGATGTAGTGAACTCGAGATTAAGAACAGCATAGAGCTGAACAAGAGAAATATAAATGTATGAGCATCTTTTGGGTTGACTGTGGTACAGAACAGGTTATTATCAACTGTTCATCTGGTGATAACCCATTTGAGAGCCTTAGAGCGTGGAAAGGGCAGCTTGGTCCAAAGTATTAAAAATAAAAGATCTGAATAAAGGCTCTGTGAAGTTGGTGAAAACGTCTTTCTTGGCTTTGATGTCTGTATCAGGCCAGTAATCCTGTCCACCTCTGCCAAATTATGCTTTGCCTTGAAATTCTTTTACAGTACGTAATATTATACATATAGAATAGTGATAGTATACCTCCTACCTCAATACGAGTGATTTACATGTTCAAGAGAATATCTGTCCTTAAATCACTTATAATAGGGTATGCAATGCTAATACTGCTCTATTAAATAAATGCTTTCAGGTACAGGGGAAAAAGCCCTGCAGAAAGCAGGCGTACAGCAGTGATGGTACTGATACATAGGTTCCATGAACGTACGAGGATTTGTTTAATATATCGAATGCATACTGCCAAAACTTTGTGTGAGTCTGTTTTACACCTCACTTGTGCTTATTCAGCTCACTGCACTACATGAGTCATTCTTGTGATGTTTTGTCTGGGATCAACATCACCTACTAACATCTTAAATAAGGCATGGTTTCATTAATATATTAACATTTTATGGCAAATATTTTATGTAGGCTTTGTTTGGTTTTAGACATAGTTGCTGTACATGTAAGAAACATAGTTTCTAGATTTTTGTTGGACTAGCAATGATTAAGCACCTGTTTCCATTCACCTCCTGTCTTATACCCTGTTTTCCTTCCAGGCCTGTTGCACTGCGGCCTCAGTTTTTGTTAGGCTTTGGGACACTCAGAACGGTATAAATACGAAATTACCGATCGTGAGAAAGGATTAGAGAGTGCAGCGGTGACATCCAAGATAGCACTACTTGTTTTGCTAAGCTGGATTTAGGAGGGAAGTAAAGAAGCATTTATCCAAATTACTTCATTATTCAGTCACAGGGAGGTCTAGAAACAGATGTGCCATTAACCTCTGTCTCTTATTAACTTGAGTTTTTTCTCTTCTTCCATCCCTTTAGCGTAGGAGGCTAAAGCAAAGGGACAAGTGTAGGAGGATGGTGGGAGGGGGTTTCTAGTGTCCTGTTTCCTGGTATCGTGTGGCCACCAAACGTGGGGGCTGCCATCAGTCACCGAAATGGACAGCTTTCTAATTCCCACATGGCAGCCTTGCTTTTTCCTAGCCTTTGTCTACTTTGGACAGGGCACAGAGATAGCGACCTGCGTCCCTTGGGTAGAGAAGGAGCAAACAGCCCTAGGAAGCACCAAGCTCCTGGCTTTCCTCTGGCAGTATCAGAGGCAGCTGTGGGAGTTGGATCTCAGGGTATTTCAGTATTTGCTCCTGTTAGAAGGGAAGAGTTGCAATGAGCTGGGCGCTGTACATACCGAAACGACTTTGGTCCTTTTGACTTCCAGCGTATGGAGAAAGAAACTGATGACCACATCATTTCAGGATATCTGGGAAGAGTTCAGTTTTTCTCTGTGCTTTTATTGTGTTACTGAAATTTTAAAATCCCTACAGAAAGACATCACGTTTTGAATAGAGACATTTTACTTTCCTTTTTATACCACATTATACAATATGTAATATCCCTGATGTTTTAGTTAAAAGTTGTCACACGGATGACTGACAGCCCTGAAACACTGCTGCCCACTCCTCCCTTCCTTTGCTACAAAAGCACACCCACATCCACATCCATGCAGGGAATGGCAGTGAAAGCATTTCATTTCCATGTTGAATCTCCCCTGTGAATAAACAAAGATGTTTCATTTCCCCATGTTGTCAATCAGGAACCTTTTATCTGGGACCCAGGTTAATAAAATACACCACCTTAATCTGTTATTTCTTTGGGAACTCCACACTCAACGCCAGCTGCTTCTTGAGCAAAAATGGTCTTGAATGTTGTGGTCAATTCTGAAAAATGGATTTTAATACTGTATTTCTTAAGAGAATAGGGAAATAAGAAAGAAAATCCAGTAGCGCTAACAAAAATCTGAATTTAATGAGGAAGCAGGATCTAGCCCCATAGCCAGCAATACGTGACAGAATTAATACATAGCTGCTGGCAATCATGGTAAATAAGTAGATGCTTGTAAGTATTTTAACAAATCCAGTTACAAACTGGTTTTAGCAACAGAGTGAGGCTCTTTTGCATCCTGCCAGTGTGTTTTATCAGAAGATTAAAAAGCCCATTTTGAGCGTTATCTGTGTTGTACAACAGACACGATGCCAGCCCTGCTTAAAGGGATGAGAAGCACAAAAGCCTTAAGAAATGAATATAAAAGTGTCAGAAGGACGAAAGAACTAGAGGTCAGATGCAACGCTCAGGCTTAAAACTATGCAGGACCCAGAAGAAAGCGTGTCTCTTGGCTCGCAGCTCTCTCTTTCAAGTCAAGGTTATTCCTTTTGCTAATGATTCAGTGCCACTGCTGTTGCCAGTAAACGTCAGCCTAGAAAACTATCTATGTTGTGGATAAGTCAGAAGGCTTTTTTTTCTTCAATACAAGTAAAGCTGCTCTTCATATTATCAGGGCTGTAGCTTCTCTTGGAGAATTAGTTCAAGTTCTAGCAGAAGCTCTGCTAGATTTCTGGCTTCTGCCTGTCCTGGGATACCCGGGACAGACAGAAGATATCCTTATCTTGTTGATGTTAAAGATCTTCAACATGGAGGCTCTGGGTGGGCATTGCAGTCATGGAAAACCTAAAGTTATGTTGCTTAAGTGGATTTCATGTTATCACTTTTTCAGTTTGGAATAAACCTTTGTTGTTTAATATGCAACCGGTGTGTCAGCAGTATCAATTACAAGCGTCTAGAAATGTTTAATTAAGCTTCAACATCCACGCTCAGCTATGTCGCCTTGCTCTAGGTGGATATCCTGCTGTGTTGCATCACTGCGTGAGATACGGGAGATGAAGGCAGAGATAATAATTTCCTTTTGATGCAAATGCACATTTTACAATAATGTTATAAGATAGACCACATTAAGCAGAACAAATAGAAAAGCAAAGTTGAGATGAAACAGAAATAATCATCCAAGATTTTTTCTTAATTAATCAGCGTTCACAATTAATCTCTATGCTAGAAAAGGGGTTTTATGCGCTAATTCATGGACTCATTTTGATAACACTGAGAAAAAAATTGTCTGAGAGTATTCAGCTGAAATTGATGGAATTGATGGAATCCTTCTATTTGAGTGGGTTAAGGGGGCTAGAATCTGTTCTCTCTTTCCTGTAATAGGTGCTTTGAGACAGTTGAGCTCGTGACATATCACAGAGCAGGCTAATAGGAATATTATAAATACCGAAGAGAGACCATGGCCATTAACACTTGATTAGCATACTCTCAATAATAATTTATCTCTAATTTTAAATTAGAGTCTTAAAGACTAATCTAAACTTTCAGAAGAAACTTAATGGCCTATGATATACTTAAACTCAATAAAGCGATGAAACTATGACATTCTCCAATGTCATGCTCAGAAATGGTATGTTTATGTAGTTGTTCAGTGGTTAATAGAAAATTATAGTTTTCACCATGTTTGGATGTTGTGTGAAGGTATCTAAAACATTTAAGATGTCTCCAAAGCTCCAAATAATCCTGATTTTTTTCAATGTCTTAATGTTCTTAAATTATAAAGCAATTATGTCTTTCAAATGATATCATAAAAAAACATGATATGGTGGTAATTAACCTATTTTTTACATCTTGTCATTTTGTCCTCAGTCATCCTTGTTGTCAGTTCAAGGTCATTTTATAGCATTTAGATTGATATGGACTTTACGTACTGGATATATGAATAATACATAAGGCCAATATTAATGCAGAAATAGTAGTACATGGTCAAAGTGGGTACTTTAATTAAAGTGTAAGGTAAGAAAATAACTGTTTGGCTGCTGCCTTAAGGACTGCTATCAAGTACGTCATTTCTGTGAAAGATGTCTTATGAAGTCCAACCATAAAATTAGTATCTTTCACATCCCTTAGGTGCATTCACTGAATAAATTCTTCTTATACAAAGATGAACTAATCTTCCTAAACAGTCACAGAGTTATGAGTTTCAGCCTTGAGAATTTTAGTTGAAAAATATTTCACACCTGAACATGGCAAGTTGGTGGGTTATCTCTGGTGATGTAAAAATGTCCGTGTTATTACCAATTAACATAGTCTTTGGGGCAGAATGCTTCCATGAGGCATGTTGACGTTTGCTCTATTGTAAGAATGACTGGTCCAGGATATGAATAGTATCTGAGATGGTGTTATCTCCAGCATAGCAGTGAACACACCAGTTAAAACAAAGGCCACTCTTACCCACTGCTGAGGGGTTATGTGCTGTAGGACAAGAGAAAAAGCTTTTACAGACTGATCTGGGCCATGTCCCTGTTCTGACATGCTGGTTTTGCTCCTGCCTCATGCTCCTGCTTGCAGCAGGGTCTGCAGACAGCTTTTTGAAGTACCCAAGGGGGAAATTCTTCTGCGTGCCAATTTATGGCTTTTAGACTCCATTTATCCCATTTTCTTCTGTTTTTTCCAAGACTTTTCTAAGATTTTCTGAGGTTCTTCTGGGACTAAAAAATTCATCCCTTATTAATGAACTGGCACTCTTTTGCTGTTTGCTTGCCGTAACTTCAGAGAAATATGCAAGGATGGTCTGTTTATGAGAACTTCTCTTCTTGCTAGTGTAGCTCCAGTATGTTGAACTCCCAACACTGCATTTCTTTTCCTTGTAACATGTTGATTAGGTGTAATATCCGATGGGATCTGTTTTTGCTGAGAGCCCAGAATGTGGTGGCAATGTCTGGATTTGTGGCTGGCATGCAACATATTTAGTAAAATTGTTTTCTTCTCATGTCACTTACATGTAGACATGAAACCGAGAGCGCTGATTATGCAATCACACATATTTCTCCCCTCTTTTTTCCAAATGAATAACATTCAGTGATAAAGTTGGAACCGTTGTGCTCTATTTCCACAGCTGCAGCAAACTGGGAGCAAAGAAAACAATAGTTGCATATACACATCTGCATTCCAGCTGCCGCCGACTCCCACGTTCTCCTTTATCCTTCTCATACTCCTATTTGAGCAGATAAATTGTCTCAATGACAGGAAAGGTTAGTGGCGGATATGCTGCCAGTTTAATAATGTTTTGTAAAAAATAGGGATTAGTGTCTGAAAATACTAATTGCAACTTAATTTGTGGAGTGATTTGAAGCTGAAACTTCTGCTTGTGTTTCATTAGATGATTTTTATTTTTCCTTGCCCTTGCAACCAGGGAGAATAACCCTGAGGAAATGCAGATAAAGGTTGCTGTTTCTTTTCTCTCCCAGCTTGGTTCCACAGTCAGTTATATTCCTTTTAAAGCTAGCAATTTTAGAGACAACAGTTTCTTTCCTGCTGTTCACCAAGCTCTGCCTCGCTCCCAGGGTGCCCGTTGGGTCAGCAGGAGATGGGGAGATAAAAGAGAGCAGAGCCAGTGCACAGCTTTGAGATGCAAAATTTGTCACAATATACAGCAACAAAAACCTGTATTTTCTGGTTTGGTTCTCCAGCTTTCCAGCAGCAGGGTCCATCGCTGACCAAGGCTTCTGAACCACTGCAAGGGTTTCACTGGAAGTCCCTCTGGTTCTTGTTCTTGCCATTGATAAATACTTATTTTTTTAGTGTAACTCTGGGTGGCGGATGATAAAAACACATTCACAGTATAAGCCATATAGTGGTGCAAGGACATTATACAAATGACCAAATGTCAGGGCTTGCATGAGATCGGAGTTTCCAAATGACTTTGAGGTTGAGTTAATGCATCAAAATCCAAATGACATTTGGTTAAACAAGGATACCTCAGCTCCTGTAGGTCCTTGGAAAAAGGTAATTGGAACAAAGCTAGCATTATTAGTCCACAACTAAATTGTTACTTCTTTTCTGCTCTTTTTCTGTGTTTGATGGAAGAGCTTTAGCTGACTTAAAAACATACAAAAAAAAACCCATCACATCCCCAAAAAACTTCAAAGTAGAGCAAGATTCAGACTCTTTCAAGTGCAACATTTGCAGCAGCTCTGCCAGAGTTACAAAACAGTAAATAATTGGAATTAGACTTTTTATGTAAACACTTGGTTTAGAAGTTTTTGCTCTGATTTATGAGCACATAAAAATTCAAGGAATACAGCTGAAGATGAAATGAATGTGTATATGTCTGTGTGTGAAAACCTCAGTTTTGTGTTATGTGAGCCAACACAGTGAAAGTCTACAAAGGTTCAGAGCTCACATTTTGTCTTTAGTGTTGCATTTGCTTCTCTGATCTGTCTACATCCATAACCTGCCTCCACCTCCAAAATCTTAAAATTATAGGCTAGAAGATAAAAACAGTTAAATGATCATAGAATGGTTGGGTTGGGAGGGATTTTAGAAATCATCTTGTTCCAACCCCCCTGCCATGGGGAGAGATACCTCCCACTAGACCAGGTTGCTCCAAGTCCCATCCAGCCTGGCCTTGAACACTCCCAGGGATGGGACCTCCACAACTTAATAGATTCATAGAAGTTTTTTCTGGCACACATCTAACAGTAGCAGAAGACTTGTACAGAGAAATGTTCTGAGGAGGTTGTTCAGATTCCCTTGGGCTTCCCGGTCTGCACACCTCTTTTTCTTCCAGCAGGAAACCTGAAGCAATGGCATGCAACCAGGGCTCATCCCAGTGTGCATTCAGCCAGGTGAATAGTTGGGAACCAAGATTCTAGAGACCAGAGGGATCATGCCTACTTCAGAAAATGGACAGTCTTTGCCTCCCTTAAATTTCTAAAAAAACAATTTACGCAGTGCTGGTCAGGCTGTGGCACAGTATTCTGTATGCCACCTGCTGCAGCAGAGCTCGTCTGTGCCCTCCAGCCATAACTCATATTGGAGTGAAGAACTGTCTCCATACCCTGGTAATAAATTTTGCTCCTCTTTCTTTTTACAAGGAGGTTTTCTTCTATAAGTCGTGCACCCACCCTCTCAGAGGAGTAGCTCCCTAGCTATAGTACCATTTGTGTGTATCAGTAAAAGTGTTTCATATCTAATTAAAACCACTGGGACAGTATTGTAGATATGCAAAGTATCTTACCTGCAATCTTAAGCTGGGAGAAGAATAGGCAGCATAAGAATATACATCCTTTCTACCCTTAACTTATATTGTTCTGCAAAAGGGTATATTTTGTGACAGATCATGTTCTAATGTAGAAGGCATTTCCTTTACTCCTCGGTGTTGTTCAGAATTTTAACCAGGACAAAATGCTGCACGGCTGACTGAAGAGTTATTTCCATACCTAGAGCATCACTCATGTCCATGGCACAAACTTTGATTGCTTACTTTGGTCCTGTTTCAGCCAATTACCTGGCTGAAATCACATTTTTACTTAAACTATATGTTGAACTGAAGCCTTGGCTGTAACTTTGGAACCAAGTATCCGGAACTTAAGACAGAAAAAAACACTTTCTTCTGCACCGCTGCTCAGCTGCTATTTTTGAAAGACAGACTGTAACTTACAGAGTATAGGCTCAAGGCTCTTTAAGATTGTTTCTGAGAAGCAAGAAATATATGAAATAATTCAAATATTGTGTGAAAATCCAAATGTAGAAAATGCATCCCATGAACTAGTGCACAATTGCCAGAGACCATCAATTCTGAGGAAACGTGATTGATGGAGTTTAGCTGAACCTGGTTTTGTCTAGAACAGGGATTCAAACTTGCTACCGTAACAAATGCGGAGATGTCTGCTGCTGGCTTTTGCTCTCATGGAAGCGTGATAAGTGCAAATTAACAAGGGCAAGACTTGTTGCCCATCTTTAAGTTAGGAGAAAACTGGAAATAAGTTCTGAAAGCTTAGAAAACATCAGTAAGTGCAGTTAATGCAGAACAAGAAAGAAGCGCTGCGGCTACAGGCTATGGCTTTCATTGTCACCAATCTGAAGGGATTGTGAATTGGTGCTTGCTGGCTGCTTTGGAGCAATTCATGTCAGGCTGTGATAGCTTTATTTGCGTCTCACTGAAATTAGCTTAGCTCTGTCTCTCTGCCCCAGTGCCTTCTGTATCAACCTGCCCCTTTTCCAGCTTTGCTCTATGATTTTAGGTTTTATGGCAAATATTTCTGACACACCATCATTTTTGTGTGACTCTTTCACGTTGGTCCATGTTTGATCAGGAATTTTGCATCTCTCTGCCATGGTCTGCCCCAGCCTGTTTGGAGGGCTGAAAGCCAGATAGCTTCTGGCCAACTTCTGCTTCCCTCTCGAGTGTCTTGCAGAGCTCAAAACAACTTGGAAGTAAATGAGAGCAAATATGTCTGCCCAAAGGAACAGCTTTTTCAAACTATTCATGTTCATGGCCTCCAAGCAAAAGCCTCCATCCACTATAAAAAAGTCTTAATTATATCTATTTTCTCTTACTGGTCATTGAGTCCTGCTTCTAATGATTTGCTACTGGGAAGTGGGATGCTGAGGGGTTTTTTCTCTCTTCTAACCTTGACCACTGAGGACTGGGAACCTCCTAGCAAAAATGTCACTCATTTCTATATTCTTTACTCATCTGGAATTTCTAGCTGCTTTGCTATACAAAGTTTCAGATAAGATGCAAAGGCTATTATTTACCAGTCCCTAAACTACTTTGTAGGCTGGTAGCTACTTCCTATATTTTATGATTTTTAACAAGGACATGCATAATTATCAATAATGATCCCATTAATTAGTACGGCATGCCTGCGTTGGTGCTACCTCTCTGTTTGCAACTCCTTCTCAGAAATGATTTTTTTTTATTTGAAATATTCTTTTCTAAATCCTAGGCTGGAGTTCATTATTTCAAATTTTGAGAAAATTTGTTCAACATATCCTGAGCTATGCAAGCATAATAAAAATACATTTTCCACATGTACTAACTAGAACTCTGCTAGCAAAAGTTCCTGAAATTAGAAACTTCAAACTGCGCTTCTTTGTTACTCTTCAGTAAGTCTTAAAAGAGTCTCAGTTTGAAGACAATTGATGCAGTATTTTAAAATTATGAAAGCTTAAAATCAATAGTTTTCTACATGCACATTACAAAATTAGAAACATCCCAGCTTCTTTCTCAGTGCAGAACCCACCCTGAAGTTAAGGGGGAAAATACTGAATAGAAAACTCCGTGGGGAAGCTTTTCTCAAGGAAAACTGGTTTGGCCTACATATGTTTAAGACTGCATAAGCACCATGGGGATGTGAGGCATGCCAGGAGAATCTCTTTTACTAGACAGACCTTCAGTCTTGCTCTCTGCTTCAGGGGAATAGTAGTGAAAATGTGCAAAGATTACTGCCATTGATCCACTTTTCTACTTCGGTTCGCTCTCCAGATGAGAACTGGGAAACTAATTTAGCTTTACTGAGGACATCAGAAGGGGAAAATTAAGCCCCCAAACGTTAATGCATTCCTCAAGCTCAGGTCCAATTGACTTTAGTGTCCCCGTGGTGATTTACAACCAGGAAGAATCTGGCACTTGAATGTACAGTTCACCTTTAATGACTTAATGGTCTCTGCACCTTGAGATTGAAGGTAGGAGTACCATAAAAGCTGCTGGCTTTGTGTCTTTCTAGATTAAAACAGGAAGGGAAATAATGTTGGAAGGCAGTATCATGAGCTCAGACTCAGGATGGAGAATCGATTTATTTATTTATTTTCAGAAACCTCTGAAATCTTCCTCTCAGCATCGAAGAAGCAAAAGGCCCATGAAGTCATCAAGATACTTCCTTTGGGAGTCCCTTGCTTTTAAAGTTTCCACCACAAACAAGTAAACAAAGCAGTGCAACAATCAACTAGCCTGAAACAGCTGCCTTGGCTGAAGCATTTATCACAGTGTTTTTACTGTAAACATCTGAACAACTTCCCTGCTAGTGAAATAGAAACAAGGGTAGAAAAAGCACAAATAGCCATCCCCATGTAGAAAGGATAATTAATTTTCAGTTATTAGCTGAACATTTCCCATATATTTTATTTAGTTCCTTGTTGTGCGAGTTTCAAATTTCTGGTATCTAACAGAGAAACTTGGAGGGGTCAAGTCTTCAAGACCTATACTTTATACAGAATATTATCAGTGTATTGCCTTTATGTAAATACTATCCATAAAGGTCAAAGTCTACAAATCTGTAAAACTAGATTCTGTGGCCTGTCAGCATTTGCTTGTATTTAACTGTTGACTAGTGGTGTAATTATTATAATGAATTCCAGACTATTCGTGATCATAACTTGCTTTCTGCATTTGGGATTAAATTCAAACAATTTACTCTAAAGAATTAGCTAATCTTGTGGTGGAAAGCGATGAAATCTATACCATGTATTTCACAGACTTTTCATGGCAGTCAGTGGGCTCATGAGTTTATCTTCTAGAGAACTCCCCCTAAATCGGCATCTGCCTCCTATTTCCTTTATGTTTTGCCTTCTTTTTGGTTTTTTTTCTTCTCTTGTACAGCATAAATACAGTTTCAAAACAGTCATGTTGAGACATTTTTCCTATTGCTATTAATGCAATTTACTTCCACATAATAACTGTCTTTTGCTCAGATTACTTTGTTTTCCCTGAATGGTCTGCAAGTCCTTTGGAATAAAATACTTTCACTGAAAAAGTAATATTGGTACATAATGGATCAATTAGGAAGGCATGTGGCACAGAAAAGTGAAACAAATCTTCACCATTTTTGTAATAGTAAAGAATATTCTGGTAATTAGAGGTTGATATTTCTTTGAAACATTTCTATAGTTGAAATATTTTTACATAAAATTGATTATTTTGCAGATCCCTTTTTACATATATGAATATAATGATGCATATCTATTTAGATGTGTGCATATATGTATATTCAGAAGCATAGTTATGCCATAAATAGCATAGGCACATGCATATGGGAAACACACCAAAGTCTCACAAAAAGAGGCAGCGGCAGAGGATTGAAGCAGGACCCCTATATGTGCATTGTAGCCAGCATATTGAATAACTTACAGAGGGGACTGCTGAAATAAAATGCATTGCTGTATGCCAGATATTTTCCCAAGAAGAATATGTATAACTGAGATGAATTCTTGATATTTTTTGGTTCAGCATTTGTCAGATAAACGGCGTAGGAATTTCATGCTTCGATATATAATTGAAAAACCCTAGCTGGGGAAGCCACGTGTTATTTATGAATTCTTTATGAGAATTAACTTTGTATGAATATCATACTTTCTGCATATACTTTGTCAAGAGGCTCGTTGGTTTGCAATGTGTTGCAAATTCTGTTGCCTGTTGCCAGCCAGGAGAAGGGTGGAAGGATCTCTATTACAACAACATGGCTTTTTTAGAGAAAATTCTGACTTCCAGCAAAAGTGTTTTTTCAGGGGAGAAACTGTCTAGCTGGGATTAGGGGTTGATGTGAAGATAGAGGAGGCTGTCAAGGATTACCAAAGCAGAAGCCATTTACTAAAAAACAGGATGGGGGCAAGGACTTTCTCAGTTGGGTCGTAGAATCATAGAATTGTTCAAGTTGGAAGCGGCCATAAAGATCATCCAGTTCCAACCCCCCTGCCATGAGCAGGGACACCTCCTGCTAGAGCAGGTTGCTCAAAGCCCCATCCAGCCTGGACTTGGACAGCTCCAGGGCTGGGGTTTACATAATATTGCCTCAAATAAAGGGAATTTACTGAGAGTTTAACAAGATGGAGGAAAGAGAAAGGGAAGGAAATTAAATGTCTTGCGAATATAGTTCCATGAGGGCTATCAAAGATGGAGTGAGCTGAAGTATGGGGCACTACCATTTGTCAGCCTGATTTCCTTATTGTAACTTACCTGTTTTAAATGGAGAAGAATATTGTACTTGGATCATGGGAAAGATGTGGGTATTTGTGTGTGCATGATGTTTCTTTTACAGAAGCAAAGTGCAGATCCCAGAAAAGCATAATTTTGAGCGTATCCTTAACTACTGCGGTATCTCCTGGGCCAGCACCAGCTTGTGAGCATGGGGACAATTGGATGGCAGGGCTCCAGACCCACAAACTGGTGACAGGAACAATGCTCTGAGAGAGTGCCAGAGAGCCAAAGGAAAGCAGCAGCATTGCAGCTTTCTGGGTACAGGCTAGCTTAAAGCAGAGGAGTGTGACACCCAGAACTTCTGCAATAAATTAGTTAGACTAGAGCTTCTGGTTCTGTGGAAATGAGTTCAAGAATGAAATGGGAGTTACACAATTATTACAGATTGGCAGGCATTAAAGACATCTACGGTGCCTTCTAAGATCTTGGCCAGGAAGGCATATAAAAGCAGTCTTTAAGTTATTTATGGCCAGGCAGAGCCTAATGTTTTTAATTTTCTAGATAGCTCAGGAGGCCCATCAGATTGGCAATACTAGCAGAATGTGTCAGGAAGTCTCAACTCCTACTACCACAAATTAATAAGAAAGTGTTTGGGTGGAAGATTCACAATATTGGTGAACCTTGCTGTTCTATTAATTACTGAGAACTTCATCTATTCTCACACTCTTCTTTGATTTACAACGTGCCATTATGTTTTATTTTTTAGTGTCAAACTGATATAGACGGATTTGTCCTTGATTTTTTGATACTTACTACTGCCCATACTGAATTCATTTTCTAATCATATGGAGGCCTTATGTATTCTTTACACATATACTGTGTGGCACTGAGAATTTATTATCCTAACCTTTAAATATACTGCTGTTACACGCTCAAAGTCCGGCATATTTATATGCTGTAAATATGTTTACCACTAGCAAATTATGAGGCATTGTAAAAATTGTATTTATCCATGTAGTCTTCTATAATCGTTGTTAAATGGGGACATGTGAAAACTTTCTGTGGAGGAAAAAATCAGTACCTCAAAATATCTGTGCTCCTGTATATCCAGGTATTTTAACTAGCTCAGTTCATGGAGGGAAACATTTGATGGAACAGCTAGGCAAGGACAGAAAGTGACTGCAGGACACAAGATCCAGTGATGAAATTATTGCTTCCTTTGGAGTGATCGCCCATACTGGAACTGTGTATGCATCTTACTCAGGTGACAAATGCTGGAGCATGGGATTGTAGGTGTTCCATCATGTGCACACTGATGACTGACTCCGTTGCTCTAATATTAGTAGCATCTGCGCTCAGTCATAGCCCACATGCCGATCGGATGATGGATGACTCTCATAAGGAAAGGATAGCAGAAAGGTCTGTGAGCTTGACTGCCGACTTGAAAATAGTAGTGCCCAAATAATAGTTCATGGACAGCACATCGTTTCTGAGATCCTTTGGCCTTGCTCAGAGCTACAAGGAAATTAAAACGTTATAGATTAAGGAGGGAAGTGTGTGATGCTGCTGTGTCATGTTTCTTGTTCAGTATTGTTACCCACTGGCCAAAGGAGGGAAGGACCACTCTCAAACACTTGTGAGGCGAAACAGATGCTGTTCTTCTGTTTCAGCAGATCTAACAGTATGACCTTGTTAGCTTTTGACACAGGCACTTCCAAATACTTCCATAGAAAATTGCTGTATGCATAGGAATATTTTCTGTCACAGTGGGTGTCCATGTGTAAGGGACTGAGCATTTCTTTCTTCCCACTCCGCCTGATGCCTGTCTCCTCCCTGTCCCCAGGTACCAGATACACACTGGCCTCCAGCACTCCATCATACGGCCAACCCAGCCCAACTGCTTACCTCTGGATAACGTCACGCTACCTCAGAAGCTGAAGGAGGTTGGTTACTCCACGCACATGGTTGGCAAGTGGCACTTGGGATTTTACCGCAGAGAATGCATGCCCACGCAGAGAGGGTTTGACACTTTCTTCGGCTCGCTGTTAGGCAGTGGTGACTATTACACTCACTTCAAATGCGACAGCCCTGGGATATGTGGCTATGACCTGTATGAGAACGACAACGCAGCCTGGGATCATGACAACGGCATCTACTCAACGCAGATGTACACACAAAAAGTACAACAAATCTTAGCTTCACATAACCCAAGGAAACCTATTTTCTTATACATTGCTTACCAAGCTGTTCATTCCCCTCTTCAGGCACCAGGCAAGTATTTTGAACATTATCGATCGATAAATAACATCAACAGGCGGAGGTACGCCGCGATGCTCGCTTGTTTGGATGAAGCCATAAACAATGTAACCCTTGCTTTAAAGAAGTATGGTTACTATGAGAACAGCATTATCATATATTCTTCAGATAATGGTGGGCAGCCGATGGCAGGAGGAAGTAACTGGCCTCTCCGAGGAAGCAAAGGGACCTATTGGGAAGGAGGCATCCGTGCTGTTGGGTTTGTCCATAGCCCCCTTCTGAAAAACAAAGGGTCTGTGTGTAAGGAGCTTGTGCACATCACGGACTGGTTCCCCACTTTGATCACACTGGCAGAAGGGCAGATCGATGAAGATATCCAGCTGGATGGCTATGATATATGGGAAACCATAAGCGAAGGCAGACGTTCTCCACGGGTGGACATCTTACACAACATTGACCCGATTTACACCAAAGCCAAAAATGGGTCCTGGGAAGCTGGCTATGGGATCTGGAACACCGCGATTCAGTCTGCCATCAGAGTGAATCATTGGAAACTACTGACAGGAAATCCAGGATACAGTGACTGGGTACCTCCACAGGCCTTCAGTAACGCGGGCCCCAACCGCTGGCACAATGAACGCATCTCCTGGTCAGCTGGCAAAACGGTGTGGCTTTTCAACATAACCGCTGACCCATATGAGCGAGTGGACCTCTCTGCAAGATATCCAGATGTAGTGAAGCAGTTGTTGCGGAGGCTTTCACAGTTCAATAAGACTGCAGTTCCTGTTCGGTACCCACCTAAGGACCCTCGGAGCAACCCAAAGCTGAATGGAGGAGTCTGGGGTCCATGGTTTAAGGAGGATGAAAAGAAAAAGAAATCGGATAAAAGTAAAGGTGCCAATAAGCAAAAGAAGAACAAGAACAAGAATAAGAAAAAAGCAAATCGGAAAAAAGGGCAATCGTTACACTGCCGTTCACGCCTTGCTAGTGGATAGACTCTAAGCACACTCTTCTTCCAAGTCAGCTTGGTCCAACTTTCTTGAACTTCTGACAGCATAAACTAGAAATGCTAGCTCTGCACTAGGGATGAAAGTTGTCGTCTTTTAATTTTTTTCTCTGATTTCACCAGCACAAGATATCTCAGCACTCTGCCCTGAGTGTACGTAAGGGTCTTTGTGACAAACTCTCCTCTACAGGATGAATGGTGCTCACCCGTTGCAGCTACATTCCATATAACAATGATTAGGTGATAACACCTAATTTCAGTAAACTTATTTTGATAGACAAATGGTGATTCTTCGCCTAAATTAGTTGAAATATTTGGAGAGTGTGGAGATGCAAATGCCAGATGTTCTCAAACTGACTGATGATTCATAGAGAGAACAGAGAAACAAAACTTGAGAACCTCTATGGGTCAGAAAGTGTTAGTCACCAAACTATGACACTTTTTGACACAGCACAGCAAAACCATGAAGCCATCAGAGTAACTTTTTAGAGGTGCTGGGGAGGGAGGCGTGACGGGAGGAAAGCTGCTTTGAATTAGATTTTGTCTGTCTTACATAAATCAGAAATGTTTTTAAAATTTCCTAGATGTGCTAGGCTCCCCCCATTTGCAGTAAAATCAGAAGGTTGTTATTCAATACACATGAACAGCTAGCACACACCATGCATAATTTATTATAGGCATAGACAAAAATCACACCACCAAAGTGAATGTAATATTTAAACACTTTAAGATAACTATACAACAATATGTAAAAGACATAATTTATTTTACAGCACAATACTTATTTCTCTTCCATTCAAACTTTCATTACTGGGTGATGCAAGGTACCCCTTTGGGTGCTAGGGTTGTCTGAGTTTATTTTTCCTTTGATTTTTTAATTTTATTTCCATTCTGTCATTCAGAGTTTTATTTAACAGATCCATATCCTCAGAGTACTGTAAAACAAGAAAATACTGTATACACTGCTAGGATGAGAAAGGAGAATGATTCAGGTGTGTCATTTCATTATGTATTTGCCTCCAATTATTTTGAATGTAACAAAGTGATTATTTAATTTAGTAGTCACGTGAATATTTTTTGGTTTCTGTACAGAAGCTAGGCCATCTTTATGTTTGGGGGAAAAATTCTACTTTAAACCTTTTATTTATGTATCTATTAAAATAGTTTATTTTTATGGCATTCATAAAAGTAGCCTGCCTCTTTTTTTTTGTATCAAAGATAAAAATTCTGTCCTTGTTTATTTTAAACAAACTCAGTAAGCTTTTTTATTGCTCTTATTTTTGGTGCAGGGGTGATTTTATGACATGAATTTGCTCCTGAAACAGAATTTCTTCTTCCAATATGTATATAATTTGAGACACGGTTCAAACTTTGCCCTTTTCCAAGGTGTCTGCATGAATGATTAATGGATGTACTGACTGCATATTCTTGGTGAACTGTGATAGTTGATACAATACATATGCACATATATGTTTCAAGATGAATTATGTTAAGTAAAATTGATGATTCATTTGTTAAATAGCTATAACACTTTTTTAAAATTCCAAATAAGCATGCTTTTCAACTACATCTGACTTGACTCAGAAATCACATATGTATAAATGGATTACAGTTGAAAAATTAAACATTTGTAAAATCAGTGCACACTAAAATCTGAATCATTTCCAGTGCTCCAACACTCCCTGACATATACTGCTGAAACCTAGTAAATTGCATATTTGGAGCTATAAAGTAGAATAAGGCCGTAATTAATTAATGCTTAGAAACAAGTGAGTCATATTTTAGAGTTACTCTTGTTATGGGTATACTGGGGAGAGGACAGAAATGGACTTCTTGAAGAGTTACCTGCCAATAATAATTATGAAAGGATTGTGTGTATCTAGCTAATTATTTGGTGTTGTCACAATTATTTGGTGTTTCATCTTGTATGGTGATTAAGGCAACTAATTAATTTTCTTAGAAATCTGTCTAGATTTACTTAAGATCCAGACTATTCAATGAGTAATCAGGAACTCAAATGTTCTGTAATTTCTCACTTTTTTTTTTTTTAATGTACCATTGATGTTCTTAAAAGAGATAATAATAACATCTTGAAATATTATACTCTGAAGTTTGATGTATAAAATTCATGTTTTTGAGAAAATACATGTTTTTTTTTCTCTTTGAGAAAAAAGTCAGAGTTTTTAAGTTACTCTGGATCAGCTATCAATACAAATTGTACAAACATAGAAATTATGACCTTTTTATGATGTACTTTTTCTCGTTTGGGAAAGAATCTACATTCAGCAATAAACATTAGGAGAGAGGTGAAAGAAACAGAAACTGATTTTGAAACATTATACTGTCTAGTTCACAACTTAACACATAAATCATGATGTTTGTATTTGAAATGCCCCTGTGTTATACACTGAGTTCAGCATTAGAAAGGAATAGTAATGTTTCTAACTTTCTATGGTCATTTAACAAAGGCCAAATTAGATATGTAAGCTAAAATATACATAAAGAAGGACTAAGATATTTTAATTTATTTTGGCATAATAGAAACAGGGCACTGTAAGAGTTTTACCCTCATACAATCAATGATTGCCCTTTTCCATGAAAGTTTTATGATTGCTTTGCCTTTTATTGGACTGAAGCCACCAAAAAGCATTATTCTCTGACAGTGTTTTATTCTATAATTATTTGTATCTGTTTTCTCACAGGCAAAATGGAAGTCCTTGAAAGTAATTGGTGCAAAGCAGAACAGTGAATCAGTTCTTGCATGCCTGTATGTTAAAAAACTGTGCCACAAGTGTAAGTGTTGGTAGAGTACACAATGGGAGTACATTTTCTAAGGTTCTTCACTGGCTCTTAAGCTGATTCCCGTGAAATTGATACTCTGCTCTGGTATGGGGCAAAAGTTAGATTTACAGCGAGTTAGAAAATATCCACAATTTGGAAGCCTTCCTGAATCTTTTGGTGAAAATACTGTGTTACAGTTTTCCTGTCTGCTCTCACTTCGTACTTCTTTTTTCACTCCAGCGATACAATGGTCTCTAGTTTTTGGTGATACCGTATAGGTCTCAAACCTGACTTTCTGTTTACAGAGTTGTAAGTAGTTCATACACTCTCGCAGCAGGATTTCACAGGTTATTTATGTCTCAGGACGTGTTACATGACCAGTCTCAGGGAAGGTATGATAGGTAAACACTGCAAACAGTTCAAAAAAGGTTACTAGCCTTACTGAAAACACAGAGTCCTATACTCTGAAGGAAAACCCACAGCCCTCCTAATTGCAGGGCGAATATTACCCAGGCTGATACCTCTGTGCAAAGGCGCTCTTGAAAAACAATTGGTATTTGGTCTAAGTCAGTAACTGGTCTCTCAACCCACATTTTTAAGAGATCTACAAAAAGGCTGAGTCGGGGCGGGGGAAGGTGGGGAGGAATTATTTATTCTTTTTAAGTTGTCTTAAGCTTTCTATTCTCCACGTGCTATATGGGTACAAGAAAAAGACAGATCTGATAGTAACTCTCCAGTGGGGTCTTAGTGCCATCCACACCTTTGGGAAGACCAGCCTGAGCAGGGAGACAGTATTTCTTCCTTTTCCATGTATTGTTGACAGCTGTGATCCTGGATCATCATTTCTACACCAAGACAACCTGAAGAATGAGACAGGTAACTGCAAGGAAGAGAGAAAGAAAGAAAAACTTGAGAAACAAAGGAAAAACACCCAACAAGAAGACAGAGGCAAGGAAGCCTTGCTTTGTGACCTGTGCTCCCTGAACATAGTATATCATGCTAAATTCCTATTTAAAACCTTGTTAAGTGTAAAAAATATTTGTATTGTCATTTTCAGGTTTTCTCAATTTTATTCTGAAGCTCTTTGAACAATTTTTGTAATGGTTAGATAATTTTGCCACATTAACTTTTCATTATTGTTGTTGGGTTGGAGACAAAACAGTGTCCTGGCCACAGATAAAGACAAGTGGAAAGAAGTGCCAAGAACGGTAAGTAAATCTAAAATGGCAGTCTTTATGTATGGGTCAAGAAGTGAGTTGCAAGAAGTGAGGGAAAGTCCATGCAATTGTGGAGCACAGTCATGGAATATGAGTTATCATAACTAATGGAGTCATTAGTGTCTGAAGGCATCCAAAATGTCCCTCTGTCTGCTGGGATATGAAGCTTTTTGGAAAGTGAATTAGGCCATTAAAACCAGCAACTTTCTTCCTGGAAGTAATGGGTGCTGGTTGGATTTCAATCTGATGGAAGAACATTCATGTTTCCTTCTGTGCAGGATTATACATAATGGGTTATCCAAGGCATCACCTAGACAACATTGAAACTTAGGGTTTCATGTCCCCCAGTGCTCAGAATAAGCTGCCTTTTCTACCTCCATGCCTTTCATGCGTTGCACGTTCAGCAACCAGCACTCACACTTTTACACAGCCATCCACATTTTGAAAATTACCTTTTATAAAGTGGATTATCTTTCTGCAACAGAAAGTGAGACAGCAGCAAAAGTTGAAACGTGTGAGGTCAGATACCAGGCTGCAGCATTCAGGGAATAAACTAGGAGTGAGTTTGCTGTTAGAAGTTCTTTCAATTAACGTTTTCTTAAACTTCAGATTTGGTTGACAGAAAAGAATAAGAGTAGCTTCCACAACACAATTGGACAAAAGAAATGAGTATGTCTGAATTCTACTTAAACTACGAGGAGATACCGAATTCCTCCCAGTGGAAGTCTTCAGTGCAAATGAGGGTGCTGGGTCTACCAGTTTCTACTCCAAACGTTTTTCAGAAAAATCTCTGAAGAAAGAAAAAGAATGGAGGAAAATATCATATGCTATGGTTTTTAGGGAATTTTTTTTCCCAGATACGGAGATCTATGAACAAAGGATTGTACCTTTGCTGATTATTGCTTTGCATTACATGCAAGTCCTTGAAAAAATACTTGGTAATTTTCAATATGTAACATGCAGAGACTAACTACGGGCTCCTTTTGTTGTCTTGCTTTAAACCGAGTGAATATTAATCAGCAATGTTCAATCAAAGCAAGTAAAATCTAGTTTACTTCATGCTATGTATACCGTAAATTCTAGTATCAATGTTAGGTCCCCTTTTCCAAAAGATAACATCAGCTCAGAGAATGACGCTGGAACATACAATATACCTGTTGATGACTGACGTAATGAGCTGTACTCTCAGGACAGCAGTAAGTTTTCTTTTGCTGCTCTCGATTATTTTTTCTTCATTTCCAAAAACAGGCAGAGAATGCATATTTTCACATTAATTTAAAAATAGATAGCACAAGCTCCACTTTAGCATTCCTGTTCCATTCCTGTTCAGCAGAGCACTGAATAATGTACTTCATTTCATGTCTGTGGGACATATGTTAAGATCTTGATAAAATGGAGGGGTTGTGTAAAAGGCATGCCAGTGTGAAAGTACAAAAATGTTCTCTCCCTGAATTACACTTGTTTTCACCTCTGCCAAGCAAGTTAATCGTAATAGATTTAAATACAGTTAACAGTTAACAAAAGAAGATCTGATTAAGTGCCTGGATTTTAACTCATGTTGCAACAAAGGCATATTCGATTATAGGGTTAAAACTTATTTTGAAAATTCCACTTATTTCAATTATAATCAAGGCAACGTTGCTAAATTTTAGCTTGCGATTGAAGTAACAGAACTGATTAATCACTGTTATTGTGAATTTCCATAACAAGTGGAGAACAGGGTCCTGAAATGTCATACCAACAGAGTCTGAAAAAGAATTTTTTAAAATTCCTTATCAGTCTCAGTAAAAGTCAAGTATTTAATGACCTAGAATTAATTAAGGCCACGATGTTTGTTGTCATTCCCTAGATTTGCTTAAAAAGATCACTTTTGAGAATTACTTGGCAAGGCCGTGTTTATTCCTTCTTTAAATGCAGGTGTGCTTCTCTAGTTAAGGTTAGCCAACAGCATGCAGGAGAAAGTCTAAAGTGCTCTAAAAGTAGGAATGATTCTTTGGTGTTAGTATATGGAGTGCACTTTGGAATAGGACGTCAAAAGTATCAGAATCCAGTGCATTTGGAGAGATTTGCCAAAAGCTAATGTGATAGACTAATTAATTCCTTCTATATAATGAAGATATATTTTTATTTTTAAGATGGCCAGAGAAGGAGGGGAAACATGGCCTTGGGAGAAGATGAAGAGTACTATGTTGTGACTGGTATCATAAATAGAAGGAAGAAATCGCAAGTTGCTTAAAAGGAACATTTTGGGATAGTGAAATGAATGCCATTAAGGAAATACTTCATCTATCATCATCTGTTTTTCTTTTAAAAACACAACCTTCAAAGCTCTGAATATTGGCAAAACTTTAAGGCCAAGGGTGTAACTAGTAATATTTTACCTTTGAGCAACCCTCTTAAGTCTTTCTCTGACAGTATACCTTTTTTAGAGTGATTGGTTCCAGTTTTATTTGGGTTTTCATTAGCATATTTCATTACCTTTTATCACTCTAGGCAGAGTGAATATAGTTAATGTTGATGAAGAGCATACTTGAGCTTTTTGGTCAATGTCGTTTATCTTTACCAAATTGTTTAGGCTCTCTTGCTAAGTAATCTCATAGCAAGACCTATTTCTAATATACTTAAATAATTGATCTCGTTACTGTGTAGCTATGGCAGATTTGGAAATTACGTGTACATTATCTCCATTCTGTTTGGACAGCAGAGGAAAGTATCTGCAGTTCGTAAATGTTGCCCTCCACAAAGAAAGTTTTGCAGAGACGCAGGGGGAGAGCACAGCCTTGGCCTTCAGCCCAGATGACTTCAGCAGCTTGCAACCTTTTGTCTTCTAACATGGTTTCTTTGAGGTTTTTACTGCCACAATATTATTTTTCCTCCTTTTCTTTGAAAGGAAAAAGGCAAAATGATTAATTTTGCTTTCGACATCAGCTGTGAAAGCCTGCTTGGAAACCCCCCTGTGTGGAATGGGTAGAACGAGAAGAACAAGAAGTGCCTGGTTTGCGTCAGGAGGAACACGCTGTGCTGCTTCCACCCCCACCGCTCTCCTCAGCCTCCCACAGCACCAGCTACCCAGTCACTAACAGGAAAGTCATTAAACTTCTTAGCATGTGAGTATGCCAAGATCCAATAGTTATCCCAGATAATGAGCAAGTTTAGATGAAACGGTACCCTTTCTGGTTCCTGTCCTTTCTTTCCAATCATTCTCCTACTTCCATGTGTTGACTAAGCTCGGGGGATGGTTATATTAAAATCAGTGGAAGATTTTCTCTATTACAGTTTCAACAGACTGAGATCTTGCTGACATCTGTTTCCTTCTCATCCATGCCAGCAAAGACCAGCATGAGGACTTGTACTAGAAGACAGTCCTTGAAGTCCAGCTAAAGTCATACCTTTCTTGTCTAAGTCATGGTTGTTCCTCAGAGGCACACAGGAAAGCATTTCATATAATGTAATCCTAAATTCAGCTAAGTCCATAAACAAATGATGACTGTTCTCGTCGTGTGTCTGTTTAAACAGTAGACTTGTTAAATATACAATGTCTTTCTCAAGACAGAAGCTTGCCAGGTTGCCATTTCCTATACTTTAATTCCCATTTCATTACTCAAACCTAGTAAATTCTCTTTAACTAGAAGATGACTGTTACTTGAGTAAATATGATGAAAAGCATCCAGTTCTGATTTAAAGCAGAAAAATATGAAGAATCTGTTACTTCCCACTGTAAATCTTTTCAAATATTTAATATCTGAGTTAAAAGCATATACACCTTTTTCTAATTTTATTTTTTTCTAGTCTGGCTACAGATTCCAGCCTTATGTTACCTTTTTCCCCAAGACCGAGAGCCCTTTGGCACCTGGTGTTTTCCTCTTGTCATTGTACATCATTACAATCTTTAATTTTTGCAGAAGCTGAATGGATTGAGTCCTTAGAGTCTAATCGTTGTATGACACTTTCTCCAGTTCCTGAATCAGAGTTGAGACTTTTTTGCAAATCTTCTCCAGTTTTTCAGTAGAATATGAAAAACGTGGATATCAAAAGTAAATACAGTATTCCAGTATTAGTTTCACTCAAGCTATATATAGGAAGAAGTATCACCTCCTGAGGAGAAAGGACAACCCTCTGCCTCTAATTAATTGCATGTCCTTTGGGACTCTCAAATTGATTTAAGGTTTCTCACGACTCAAACCATTCTCCTGGTGTGCTTTCATTCCTTGTTAAACAGTGCATCAGTCTGTAGCTGGTTTCAGTAAAATGTATTCTATTGGAGAGACTGATTTTTTCTAATTCTAATTCTAATTTTTGAGGCAATCCACATCACTTTGCAGTTGTCCTGTCCTCCTTGTTGTATATCACTCCAGCAGCATTTTTGTCACCTGCAAATCTTGCCTGCAGTCATTTTGCACAGGCTGGACCCAATACTCCTTCCCATGAAAATACCTCCTTTTAATGATGACTTCTCATTGACATTGGTGGCCCATCAGGGAGCCATTGCTAATGCAATTTGGTGTATGCTCTGCTGGTGCTGTTGGAATTGTTTTAACCTGTTGATTGCTTGGTTCAAGTAGCAAAACGTTTTGGCATCCAGGAGTTGTGAAAGCCTAAATCTCGTGTGAGGGAAGGTAGTTGCAATGTTCAACCTCTGCCCTGCAGCTGCACTGAGCCTAGAGCATCCCCTGCTGCTTCAGTCCCAGGATGGCACTCCTAGTCAAGGAACACTGGCTGTGTAGTTTATGGCTAGTTTTGTGAGGCAATCTTTTACTCCTTAGGTGTTGTTTATTCTTATACAAAAAAAAAAAAAAAGAAGAAGAAAAAAACACCAAAACGAACACCCTCAAAAAACCCCAACCAAACAACAACAACAAAAAACAACACCCCACGTCCTGTCGTCGTCCCGTCCCCCCCCAAAAAAAAATACAGAACAAAAGTAAAAATCAAGTTTGAAACTGTCTTTGGAAAAGGATTTGATCTTTTTTTCACAGCAGTTCCATTCTTCGCCTTAACCTCTACAGCCATTTTCTAAAAGCCCCCAGTGTAAAACAGAGGCTGAAAATGTATAAGATAAAGAAGATACAGAATAAACTCTTTAGTTATATCCCAAAATATGCTAACAGCAGCCATGCCTATAATGTCAAATTCAGGAAAAATATGGATGTCCTCATCTAAGGAGTAGATTTTCAAAAGTCACTTTTTCACATTTCATTATTCCAGAGGGTAAGCACTGTTTAACTCACACATTTTTAAACCAGATATATTTATTCCGATATAGCCTTCAGGGTAGCATGCATAACTGGAGTGTTACAATGTTTGCCTTTTCCCAGTATGTCTCGACATCCTCACCATCATCCCAATGGACTGGGAAGGTGAAGGTCACATTCTAAAATCAGCTCCTACCTGTGCCCGTATTTCAGTTGGGAGAAGCCGGGAGCTCCACTCAGGTTGACTTAATATTTTGCATTCTAAAATATGTTGCTACACCCGACAAGGTGAGTAATATTTTCCCTAAAACAATATCAAATATATTTGCAGAACTGTCTTTTAATTCCAGAATTTATTTAGTCCGTAATCGCCTAGTGATATTATTTCCCCAAAGATCGTTAAGATAATTAATTTATTAATATTTTTTTCACCAAGCACTTTCTGAAAATATAAATGAAAGTAGAGCTGCACCACAAGGGCATCAGTACTGCCAGAAAACATTAACTGCTTTAATAATGAGAGTAGGCAGATCTGAGAGTTTGCAGTTCCTGCTGTTTACAGGTCCAGGTGAGATACTGGCTTCAATGAGCGTTTTGTGAATGGTACTAAGGCAGATGTGGCACCAACAAACCAAAATTGCAATCTGTTTGTTATGGGGAGGGTGGATGGAAGAAAAAACACTGTAGGTGTAACGTGACCAACACCCTCTTTTATTCCCAGAGGAAAGGACATGCCAATGGCTCTCTGCTGCAGTGTCTCCTGAGACCGAAGAATTCCCAGGGTGCGAAACCATGTTTCTAGTGCTGTCCTTGAGATCTACGCATCCAATACTGTAACCGACTTATATTGTGGTTCCTTAGTTTACCTTAAAGAAAATTTTTTATTGTTTTATGCTACAATTGCCCAACACTACTTCCACCGTGATATTTTAGGTATCTACCATGATACTTATATATATCATTAGGCATATATTGTTATACTGATGTTAGCATTCTCCTGATTCATCAGCCCTCAAGCTCTCATTCTTTTCTAGAGATTTTTAAGTCTTGTTTGTCTTTCTCTTCACTTGCAATTTTAATATATTTTCACTAAAAGCAGAAATGCTTTTCTTAATTCCGGATCTGCACTAGTCTTGTAAGTGTGTTAGTTTTTAAGCGATGGAGATATTTCCTGATCCGCAATATGCAATAAACAGGTTACCCTGTGCAACTAGATGGAAGAATAAATTGGTGCTTTTGTTAGCTAGTTGAAGCACAGGCTTTTGCTAAATTATCCAGAATGCCTTTGCCTGACCATCTGTTTCAAACGGAAATGAATCTTTGGCTTTAATTATAACTCTCTTATGAATATTATTTTTCTTTTCTTTTCTAACCCAGTCTGCCCTTTTGGAGATTGCTTGAAATCTCCTTGTATTATATGAAAGGGGGGTGGAACAACCAGAGTGGCTGATAGTGTGATTTCAGATTTTTTTAATAGCCTTCCTGTTAATGATTTTAAATTTATTTATGGACTTGCTGCAAGTTGAAGCAAAAATCTGTGGTACCAAACTGTGTTTACAAATTTGCTGCAAGATACCATGTTATGGAGCAGTCTTAAGTACAAACATGTTAAACCATATGGAAAATCCGCCTCAATCTTGCTAAATTGTTCCAATGTTTAATTACCCACATCATTAAAAGTGTGCACCTTCTTTCTAATAATTTTTTCTAATTTCATGGTCTAGCCCTCATATCATGCTATAATTCTGTACATGTTCCCCATGAATGTGTGCATAGAGTAAGACCAAAACAAAAACCTTCAACTTTAGGTGCCGTTCTCCAACAAAGAATTATTCATCTCAGTAAGGATTTGTCATTAAAGTGCTTTGTGGATTTTCTTTCTTTTTTTTTTCAAAGAAAGGATGAAGTAATTATTTTTCAATTACACGAGGCACAGCATGGAGGAAATGGAGAGCTCTGGGGTATTGGGGTGGTCTTACTGGTGGTGAAATCCTCTCTGGAGCTCTTGCCTTTCATCTTCCCCTTTCTCTTCCCCTCGTAGAGTGGCTTCCTTTTCATTCATGTTGTCAGCAAAACATTCCCCCTTTGTGTTCTTCTGGCTGGGCTGGCCAGCGTGCCCTGTGCACCCAGTACATTCTTTTCTCCTTCACCTACCCAGTCTGAATCATAGCACTGTCCTAACTTGTATCTTCTGTGGTGCAGGGCAGCAACTCCTTATTATGACCAAGAAGGAAAAGAAAAGCAAAACAAGTTACACTTCTTGGCACCTTTTCCAGCTCCACTAGAGAACTTGGCCCTTGCTAGTCAGTAAGAAGACCTTGAGCAAGCAAAGGAATTTTTTTCCTGCCAAATTGTCTTCCTGAGCAGAAGCCAACTTGTAGCAACACAGCGTGGAGATGAGTCAGTGAAAAATGGACTTGGGTAAACAGTTTTAAACTGAAAGAGGATAGATTAAGATGAGATACTAGGGAGAAATTCTTTACTCCAAGGGTGTGGTGAGGCACTGGCCCAGGTTGCCCAGAGAAGCTGTAGATGCCCCATCATCAGTGTTCAAGGCCAGGTTGGATGGGGCTTTGAGCAGCCTGGTCTCATGGCAGATGCCCCTGCCCATGGCAAGTGAGCTTGAATGATGTGATCTTTAAGGTCCCTTCCAATCCAAAGCACTCTATCATTCTAAAGGTGAGAGGTTGTCTGATTGCTGGGAAGTACCACATTACAGAAATTTCTGCTGGATCTCCAGAGACAGCTGCATTTATTTGTTCAAGAACCACTGAGATGGTCAGGTACTTGAGCACTCCGCATTGAAATCCTAGATTATGTGCTGGTCTTCTGCTCATAACTTTTACCCCTGCAAATTTCAGTTCCCATCCCTCCTCCTCATCAGCTGTTGGTGCATGTCATCACCACACAGGCCTACACACAGCACTGTTTATAAAAAAGTTTAGCTCATTCTTCTCAAAGGATTTCTGATTTAGAAGTGTGCCAGATTACCTTTGTATCTTCTTGGAGGTATTTTCTTTCCAGAATGACCAGAGTAACTTTTATCAAAACATACTTTATTCAAATGGCTTCATAAAATTCTTAAATTAAAGCAATATCTTTTTTTAAATAAAGATAAAAAGAATTTTAAATTATAGATATTTCTTATTTCTTTTAGCTAGCTTTCACTCTACAGAAGTTGATCCAGAAAGGGCATACTTAGGATACTTGCATTAAATAAAGACCTTTAATTTTTAGGAGAGACATTTCTCCACTCTTCCCTTGTAGTTAATTAGACTATACTTGTTAGGGCCATTCTAAATGTACATATTGTACCAGTATAATTTGTTGATGTGATTTCGCACTAGTGTAATTAAACCAATAAGTCATCTCCGTAATCCCTTCTACAGTGGAGTAAAGGTGTTCTATAGTAACATTGAAATAGTTTTTTTCTCCCATTATACACAGAATACAGATAGATGTACCTATATGGGCTTCTTTTGGGGGCGCAGATATTCTCTTTGCCCTCAGAGGGCAAATTGCCCTACTTCAAATTATGGCAGAAGGCAGAGAATCCTTCCTGCACGCTTTAAAAGTGCTTGACCATCAGAACACTGCTGTGTTACCTTTGATTTATGTCATTCTGCCTGCCCTGTAGTTTCACGTGGCGGTTTGTGCAGTACTTCTCTCCGTGCAGACCACCCAGACCTTGGATGCCATGTCCCGTATTCTGTCATCTTAGCACTCACTGCCACTGCTAAATAAGCCCAAGGTTTTTTTTCTCCTGTAATATTTCACTCTTCTAAGCGCTTGTGCAGAAAGTGTATCTACACTTAATGTTTCATACAGTTTCTAAAGGAGTCCTAAGAAGGTTTAGCTGTTGCTTTACAGAATGATGGAGGCAAATATCTTCACCCTCATCCCTTCCCCCTCATTTCTGCCCTATATTCCATGAGTGAAAATGATTCACTATGATTCATTCTCATTCCCTCCCAAGCTGTGTTCTTCTCTTGAAAATACAATATTTCTTTTCATATTCTCCATTAATACTGTGGCTATGACTTCTTTCTCCTGTGTTTCTCAGAGTTTAGCAGCAGCTCCTGTAAATAGGCATCTGAGGAGTATGAGAGAAAAGCTGGTATTATATCTGGAACTGACTCTCTGCACCTCTTGGAGAATAATATATCAGCTCTTGGCAAAAGGAAACATGCTCTAAGAATTGTCCAGCTGGACCTTAAAGCTTCTAAGTTATGAAATGCAGACTAATATGGTTGGAGAAGCAAAAGATGGAAGTTATCTACAGAGTTCTTTTCATCTCTCTGCAAGTGAAAGTGATGGCTTTATAGGCTTGGCCTCTGAAAAAAAAAAAAAATACATTACTGACTGCACAGATGTCATTGGCTTGTGTAAAGCAGGAAAGATGTTGATGCTTCATCCAGTCTTTCATCTGTGTTTGAATGGAGACCTCCAAACAACTAACGCATTCATCTGGATTTTTACACCAGCAGATGACTGTTTACAACATGTATTCTCAATCACTGTCTATGTGTATATTTAGTACAATAAAAGAAATTTGGGCAATAAAAGGGAAACCAAGGGACTTGCAATCATTATCATGTGATGTTAGCAAAGTTGCACTCGCAGCAAGAGAAATAGTTGTATTAAGGAAAACTGGCCTGGAATTTGGACACCTCTACTTTTCCATTCATAAATTCTACTAAATTGATGGCTTCTGAGTGTCTATTGCTAGTGTTAGGCCCTCTCTATGCAGCTGGTCCTTAGCAAATGAAACTTCGAATATTTGTTTCAGGTTCCAGCTGCTCTGCTTTGGGATGTGAGAAGTGTGCTCAGCCTCATTAAAACCGCAGGGCTTGGAAGCTGTTCTTGCCTTTGAGCCACAGACAATATTGCGTGTGGGATTCAAGGGCTGGAGTCACTCCCTGGCATGAAGACCCAAAGCCAACTCCAATGCGTCTCCATGGCTTTTCAGCTGCTGACAAAAAAGGTACTTTAAAAAAAAAAAAAAGTCAGAAGTTAAACAGATGTCCTCAGAGAAGCTGAAGATGGAAATATTTCTCATGTGAGCAGTTGCACACACAGAGAGCAGAGGCTGCTTTGGTGGGTTTCTCAGGAGACCGGCAGCCTTTCCTACAGGTGGCAGGGAGCAGAGCTGCCTGGCTGGTTTCTGCCTGGATTTCTATGGGTAAAACATGATACAGAGCTTGGTGTTGAATTCTTGAGCACATAGAGAACAAAGTCCTACAGGACTTAATTCCCCCAGGGTAAGAGTGGATCCTACTTTTTAAAAAGATGGATGAGCCAGCTCTGCTACCATGCCACTTCCATTGCTTCCCACCATGAGCAGAGATCCAGAGGCTGTTTCAAACCCAGGAACTGTAGACTCAGGGACTTTTTTTTTTTTTCTCTGAGAGGTCAAGTCGCCGCTGCTAGCAAACAGCAGATAAAGCAGAAACAATTTCTGTGCCACTGTTGATGGAAGGCAGGGAAATCAGAAGGAAATATTAAGTAAGAAATTATTTGTTGGTGAAGGGAGGGAAAAAGAAGGAATCTTTTCCTTTAAGCTTGTTCGTTTCTTGAATTTAACACAGCTAACCTGAACAGCTAACTCTGTTTCTTTTTAACTGTGCTTCTCGTTTGCTTTCGCATTGCTTTCATCTAGAGTGTGAAATTCCAAGTCACTGTGAAAAGCTGCCTTAGGAATATTCTTGGCAATGCTGCAAGCAGAAAGTACAGGAAACCTCACAGGAGAGTTTGTTCCAGCAACACTGCCATCCACATTTTGCAGCTGCAAGGATATTCAAAGCAAATCTAACCGCCGTCTTTTCCCTTTTACAGAACCTTGCTGAGGTAGGAGTACCTGGGACCAGAAAAGTTTAATTAAGTTATGTTGCAATCAAGACCTGCTGAAATAGAAGGGAAAAAATAAATTAATCCACAAGAACAGTTTCACAAAGCAAAAAGGGGGCAAGATAGTATAACCCAGTAACTGCAGGCTGGCCACCAGGGAGAGATTATTAAGGGCAAACATGTCTCTGCTGTTTATTGTAGCCACATTTGGGAAAGCTGTGGAAGTGAAGAAGAGCCAGTTCAGGAAGGAAGTTATGAAGAGGAAGGTAGTCTTGTCTCTCTCATCTCTCCACCAAGTCTGTTCCAGTGGGCCAGTGAGGGTTTTTTTAGGATGTGCTTTTGGTAACTGCTTATAGATTAACTTTCTGAAAGCGTATTTAAGTAAAGAAAGAGCATATACACATTTAGGGTGTTGACCATTCCTATACTCTTACAGGTAGCCTAATTTAGCAACTAAGCTTTACTGCACTGGTATATCGGCTTCATCAGTGAATGGAATGAAGTCTATTACTGATACGAGATCCTAAGTACCATCTTAAGCTCACACTTCATCTAAAAAGTCTGTGAGATGGAAAGGGTCCTGACTGCCCCATTTTGACCAGGGGGTTATTCTTCCAGAGAAGACACAATGAAGGAGACATAAGGCCGTACTATGAAGACCCAACTCCCTCTTGAAGAGGCCAAGCCACGTTGACTTTGCTGTTAAAATGCAGAGACCTTCAGTACTGAAACTGCGTAAGAATTTAAAGGGCATAAATGCAATGCAGAACTTTATGAGCTGATTTCACTCTGCGTTTAAGTGCTGTCTTCCTTGAATGACACCAAAACTCAGCTTTGGCTTGAATATACGGGGCTACAGTTTTCAAAGCTCCTCAGGGTGCCCCTAAAGGAAAGGTAATAAAGCCAAAGAAGTACTGAGAAGTGTACTGGCATAATTGCTCTTCTGTTTGGTTTTCATCCCACTTTCACTTCAAGTTTGCAATATAACTAACACTTTTTAAGTTCATTACTTTTTGACTTATTTTGCTCTTAGGCAGTAGATGTGTTATTTATTTATTGGTATTATTGAGTTTTCTCAATTCTCTATTGGAATTGACAAATATCTTTTTGTAATCCTGGCAACTGTTAATAGCCACATAACCCTAAACTTGCTATTTAATTCACTCGTGTTCATTTAGGAAAAACCGTGAGAGGGGTCTCCTGCAGTCTAGAAAAAATATCTGTATAGCAGTGGGATTGTGCGTATGTGTAAAGAATGAGGCATATCAGGAAAGAGTTTATCAGAAATTTTATCAGTAATTTTTATGCAGAAGTCTGACTTACTATTTTCCAGTATGTAATATTGGAATAATTTCACTATGCAAATTAAGTGGTGCGTAAAACTTCTGTGAAAATGCAAAGATTTGGCTCAATAAACTAGAATGCTCTACTACTAGCTACAAAAATGCAATAAAAGGTTAAATGCTAGGCTGGTGAATTTATTGGAAGTAAAGTGTAATCTCTAAGTAAGAATGACTGTTGATGGGCTAAAGTCTAACTGGGACAGTGTTCAGGAATAAAAAGCTGGCCTCAGCATTAAGAATAAATCACATATAGAAATAGAATTCTGGTACAGTTCAGTTCCAATTTTTGAGGATACAACACTGTCTCCAAAAAGGCATCCTGGAGCTTGTCTTTATTTTGTGATGCCTCAGCTCCAGTTTAATTCAGAGAGAATGTAACTAATAGCATTTAATTATAGCTACGTCAAAGGCTTGTGTCAAGCTGTGCAAGACAAAATGGAGTATAAGTCAACTAATGTGCTTCTGAGACAACATTTCCAAATAGATTATACCTAAGAGAATATCTAAATGCAACCTTAATGTATTACCAGAATTGGAGATACAAATTTTTTGCAACAGATTACTTTCAAACAGAAAATAGTAATCATGTAGAAAGGGAAAGCGTTAACAAATACTTGATTGCACTAAATACTCCTCTTTAAAAATTTTCCTGATTGTCATGACCTTTTCTTTTTCTCACTTAACTGATCCGCATGTTATGAGTTACTAGTTGAATTGGGTGTCAAAACAAAAACAAAACACCCCCAAGTATTTCAGGATGACTTAAGTAAAAACAGATGACAGTTAGAAGATAGCTATGTTAGAACAACAGTATTCATTATTGAGGAAATAATATATAGCTAGCTGTATAGAGCACTGGGGAAAACACTGGGAAGAGGGAGTATACATTTTTTCCACTTGTTACATTATCTTCCAAAAAAATAGTCACATGCACATACTACGTTTGCAGTAAAATTGACACATGGAAAATAAAGGTCCTGTAAAAGTTTTAGCATTCAAAGAAAATTATTTCTTGTGCACTGTGTGTACACACGCACACAAATCACCAGCAGCCAACTTTTGTTGCTAATAGTAACTTTCCTTACATTTTTTTAATAAATATGAAACTTCTATGCTCAAGCGGATAAAAAAAAAAAAAAGGAAGGCGTATTCTGTGTAGTTATATTTTCTATAACTGAACAGATACAGCAAAGAAAAAAAGTAAATTTATGTGTTCAGGTAAAATAGAAAATATGCGATATCTTTATGCCCTTCTCTTATTCATTTAACTTCAAAACCAAATTCAGTTCTTTCTCCTGTAGTATCTGTCCCAGGAGCTTCAGGGTAGGATGCAAGACCCAACCTGTAGCTTTCCATGCTGGCTCTCGCTGTAGTTTGCAACAGTTACGTATCACTGTGCATGGCATTTAATACGATAAAAACTCAATAATCTTGCTGTCTTTATAAAAGTTGAGTTCCTCCTTCTAGTTTTCCTGAACCGTTGGATTTGGTGACTTCTTGTAGCGTTGAGTTCCACAGTGTAGTTACTATGGAGAGGTATTTTTGAGTCAGTCCTGGTTTTCACGCTTTTAATTTAATTGAGTATCATCTTGTTCTGGGGCGATGAGGTGCAGAGACAGAAGCTCCTGAGTCACCGTCTTTATTTGATTTGCTTTAACATATCCATCTTGTGAGTTCTCTTCAGAAAGCAGAGCTTCCATCTTTATCTTTTTTTATAATTTTTTTTCTAGACCCTTAATCACTTTTCTTCTCTTACTCCTCCTGCTTCTGTAGCACATTTCATGACACGAAGTGGCAAGTGGGGTACAGCCTGGCTGCTGAAGGCTGCGTTGTTGCTTCATATAAAGGAATCGCAACCTTTGTTTTATTTATTCCTTTATTTCTTATGCATCCTATCATCTTGTTAATGCGTTTTTCACAGCTGCACACTTTTTCAGAGACTTAGTAATCTTATGAAGAAATATCAGTGAGGTATAAAAACAGCTAACTGATATAGAAAAACATATAATTTATGAAATATATTCAAGATAAAAGAGGCTTGATAACCTTTTTTTGCTCCCAGAGTGGCTATAATATCACAAAGAGGTAATGCATGCTTTCACCTTTTGCTAAGATTTTACTTATGTTTTCTTTTTCCTTTGTTTCCCTTGTTTGTAAAATAAATAATCTATGTAGAATATGAACAGTGACAGTGTAAGCACTGAAAACTCTTAATCATACACTAGGCAGTGGAAGGACAGAGCTATCTGGAGGTAGAGGGTACTCTCAAGACTTACCACACGTATCTAGATTATTTACTTCTGTTTTAAGAAACTGCATGAGTGTCATTTTAGATCACTTCACATTGATGTAACCGACATAGAATCATAGAATGGTTAGAGTTGGAATGGACTTAAAGATCATTGAGTTCCAACCCCCCTGCCATGGGCAGGGACACCTCCCACTAGAGCAGGTTGCTCCAAGCCCCATCCAGCCTGGCCTTGAACACTTTCAGGGATGGGTCACCCACAGCTTCTCCGGGCAACCTGTTCCAGTGCCTCACCACCCTCACAGCAAAGAATTTCTTCCTAATATCTCATCTAAATATCCCCTCTTCCAGTTTAAAACCATTTACCCCTTGTCCTGTCATGCTTGATTTGTATACAGAATCTCATGTTATCGTTTGTGCAAAATTATAGAGAGGTGGAAAAGATGCCTGACAATTTCCTTATAACTCTAGGAAATGATTATTACGTAGCATTTATATTGCTGTGACTTTGAAATCAAGAGGAAATGCTGCTGAGACCAGTATCAGATCTGGGCAAGCTGCATCTCCTCTTTGTGATGTTGGTTGCTAACTGTGACTGCTCGCTTCGGGTCTAAACCAAAGGCTTAGTAAATGTGGGAGCAAAATGAATCCAGGTATAAACCCAAAGCAACATCTTCACGCAGCACAACTCCAGGCAGTGAGGCAGGATTTGGTATTATTAAGTGCAATGGGGAAAGGAATGAGTTGTAATAGGCGAAAGTTACCAAGTATTCATATCCACCACATATGGTATGTGTATTCTAATATTGTTTGCATATGTTGCATCTAATCAAGTGTTTTTTTCCTAGGAAAGGGAGTTGTAAGTTGGGAGTGGTGATGGTTTTCAGCGCATTTGCTCATTCTTAGTAGGAGAAGTATTTGGAAAAATTTGGCCTTTCCAGTTGAAATGCCGGGAAATTTCTAGGCAGGTGAGCTGTAGAGGCACTCACGAGACTGTAAGAATCATAGAACGGTTATCATTCTGCACAACTAAATGGGCAAAATGCAGTTTTACATCTTTAAAAGGTTACATTCTGCTTTCCTGCAGAAATACCTGAGCACAACACAAGAGTGGGCCCTTCCTGCCAGCTCAGAAAGCTCTTTTACCCTACTGAAAACATCAAACCCCTTTGAAATAAACAGAGCTACAAATGAGTTCTGCAGACATTGGAGTAGGTACAAAATGCTGCAGTTTGACATGGTTACCAACACGCTTGCACACAAACCGCACCAGCATCTCTGCACTTTTGCTAAGGAACTCTTATCTCTAAAACTTCCAAAATCTCCATTATTGCTCTGAAAATATCAGTATGGACCAGTAAAACTAGTGGGTTTTTTACATAACTTGGCTGGAATTGCCATAATGACTCTCAGCATGCAATAATATTTTCCCCTCGGAGTTTGGAGAGTAAGAGTTAAGAGAGCTCAAATCCTTTATTATTCTGGGCAGCTGTAAAGGAAAGTATTTTGCGTTTGGTTGAGAGAAATTACTTGAGCGTGTATTTTAAATTGAAAATGTTCACAAACCCAAAGTTATCTGAATTGAAACTATCGCTGTTGTTCACAATCTTTAATATTTCCTTTAATTTAATCAAGGACAGGGAAAATTATTACTAAAAAAAAAAAATATAATAACACCCCCCCTTGTTTACTATCTTTGTACATTTTATTTCTAGAAAGTGAATCAAATCCTTGTTTAATTCATGTATTGATCTGAATATTGCAACTGCAACATTTTCTATCAAATTTAAGTGGAATAGCTATTGAGATTATGTAAACTGTCAAGGGTTATTAGGTTTTCCGGTTTCTATAGTACTGGTAGCTGAGTTGTTGAAGCGCAAAGCTAAAGGGAAATTCTGCACGTAGTGATAGAGACAACATTCAAAAATACTTACAGCCAGGAATAATGCAGAAAGAGAATAAGTGAAAGATATTATTGAATATCAAGAAGGTTGGAATCTTACTGTCTTTATAGAAAGGGAGAGAAAATGAACATACAAATGATGGCTTAAAGATTCATTTATACTTTGATTTCTACATTTAAATCAAACAAGTATCCAAATACTGCTTCTACTAAGACTTAAACATATGGGTATCTTCACTCATATTAGAAGCCAAGAATTCTGTCTAGAGCCACAGGACGAATGCATTGCATTCAGCATTTGCAAAAAATGTAAGCTTTAAGCTTTTCTTTCCAGCCCTGAGTGATCCTGGAGATGTACTTACTCCATCTCTACCACAGCACCAGTTTTCTATTGATTCCCATAATAGGAAACCTGGCAATGATGTTTATATCCTGAACAAGATGGAGCAAATGGTAAGAGCAAACATCCATTCTGTCGGGTAATGGCTATGAAAATACTGTGCTACTTGAAATACCAACAACTTGTTTTCTGACTCAGTGTTAAATTTATCCTTATCCCAAGCAGAGTCAGTTGCATTCTTTCCACTAGAGGCTGACAAGGTGATTTGCATTTCCTGTGCTTTTACTTTATCTTTTCTACAAATGAGCATCTGGTATGGCTGTTAAAGCCCTTCCATTATTTATATTAAAAGGAAAGGAGAGATGGGAGAGAAGGATATCTGGGGAGAAAATACAAGAAAAAACAAATTTGAAGCTGTAAGAAAATAATTATACTTTCTGGGTACAGAAATTCAAATGTATTATAAATTGGGTCAAATAAAAATAAACATGAAGAACCATACCAAATACAATGTGTGCTTATTGTTCTGTAATTTTATGGCTTAATCTCTCTGTTTTTTTCTGGGAAGTACCCCATATGCCATGATTATGACTAGTGACAGCTGTCATTTGTTGGTTGTTCCTCTGAAGTTGCTCAAGGCCATCAGATAAACAGCCCTGCTCACCTGCTATTACCGGTTCTTGCTTGTTCAGTTGCGCATTTTCCCTTATGTCAGAACTCTCTTCTCGGACCAGCACACTCAGGTATTAAATTAGGAAATTCAGCCACAATTTCTGAAAACTTTGAAGACAACAAAGCATTAACTCATTGATATATAAGATTTCTACTTTAAAATACGTACATTCAGGAAGTGTAAATATTTGCTCTCTTAAATATCCTTATTATTTTCACCCAGAAGCCTTTGTACTTTTCTGTAGAAAGATCCCTGTGTCAGATAGGGAATAGCTACAGACCAGTTGTCTTTATTTATCTAATCTGCCTACATTAGAGGGAAAATGATAATGCTTGATATTTTTTTCATGACCTATCATCAGGCTGTAACTTTGCAAAATAAGAAGAAGTAGTTAAATTAATTAATTTCATATTGATTCTCCTTTGCCAGATTCAGCAGACTATCCTATCCTTGCATAAAAACCCCCAAATACTGGTCTGGGTAAAACTTGGCAGAAAAATGCCTTGCCTCCACCAAATGACTCATTTATATTTCATTGTTTTAAAAGGTTTTCTCTGTAAATATTTAATAGATGATGTATATATCTAGATGAATAGCAAAGCAGAAAACTTAAAAAACCCTTGACTGCAAACTTTCGTGGTTCCTGATAACATAAACTTTTTTAATCAGAAAAGAATTAAAAGTGCTCTCCTAGCTCAAGCTGATCAGATTTTTGCAAATCATGAGTAATGGCATAAATACTAACATCTGTCCAAATACGTGCCATTGACAAAAAAGCATGAATTAGTAAATGCTTGCAAACAAGACTGTAGCAGTGGTTCACCTGAGTTCTCGCAAATGAGTCTTATTATTCACACCAATAGTAGGAGGCACAAGTTCCATTGTTTGAATCGAAATTGAATTTGTACCTCATGATGTAGAACAGAGGTGTCTGTGTATTTTTTCCATGCTTCTAGTGCTCGACAACAAAAGCCTTAAATGAGTATTTATTGACCATTTCATTCCATTTCAGCTGGTTTGAAGAGACCAGTCTGCCTCAAGCTTATCATTTACACAGAGGATGAAGATGGTTACAAGAAGTAAGTAAAGCCAGAGTAGCTCACAAAGTAGTGACCGAGGAGGAGTTTCACGTAGTAACCGATACAAAATCTAAACGTTAGTCTTTATGCAGGGGCCATCAAAATTAATTGTACTTGAGTGTAAACTGTTGAAAAGCTAAATCTCTTCAGGGAAGGATTTGTGCAAGCATGGTATTCTTCGGGGAACCATGCAAATCTGCATTGCAATAGCCTGTTTCCTGAGGTTTCCTTAGGGATCATGGAGAATTTATAGGAAGGCTGTATATTTTTTTGTACTTACACCATCTTTACCAGCTGCACAGAATTCCTTCTTGAATGACTACATTCCATAAAAGCAATTACAGCAAATTCTGGGATTCTTCTTTTCATTTCCTTTAGTAGCTCTCTGGAGACAACTTTTCTTTAACAAGTAACCAGAGCATGTGCATGCAGTGACAGGGAATGTTACAAATGAGCCTGCATGTTTATCCTTCTTTACACTGAGGATATTTGGAAAATACTATTATGCCTTCACGCGTGCCATACACTACTCAACTGCAAAAAATGTATGTAATTTTGTAAGAATTATGAAAAGGGGCATAGAAAGATTTACTTACTGTACATGTGTTGGGTGGGAGGCATAAAGGGAAGTGCTGGAAGTCTTCAGCACAAGCACTCTTTGAGGAGGGACTGGATACCATAAGGCCATGCAGACCAGAGATTTAATTTCTACTCTGATCTTTTTTAGTGTTGCCACTTGGGAATGCAGTGCTCTTATCAATATGGGGAGGGGAAAAAAAAAAAGTTTTTTTTCTTTCAAAGCAACAGCATAATAAAAAAGAGCAAAACCTGACCTCATTTGCTGGTAGCAGCGTGGAGATGAATGGCAGCTCTGACCTATTTCTTCAGAGTTACAATTATCTGCTGTAATGGTACCATTTTACTTTTTAAATCCCGGATTACTGTACTCTGAGATTTAGAGAAGTTACTCTCTTTCTGGTTACAGACCTCGTTACTTCAAGGGCAAGTCAGCATGAAAAATGAGTGAATGCTTATGAATGAGCAAAAGCAAGGCATGGGATCAAGTCTACATAATATTTTTTAATTATTATTTGAATGTATATTTATACACATTTATATGTTTATGTAATTTTGTTTATATATACTTTTATGTAGAGTGAGAGAGATAGATATAGAATGTACTTCCATATCCATATGTGTCCTCACACGGAATGATCTAAACTGAGGCCATGTGGTGAGGGATTTGGATTTTGTTCATTTGTTTGGCAGGCTGCACTGTGCTGAGATATGATCAGCCTCTCTGTGCAACATGGGAACAATAAATATAAAAGACTTGAAGAAATCAAGTTCTAACGTATTCAAAGCCAAACCCCTTGGTGATAGAAGTTGACGTTGCTGCTTTTAAGTCAATTTAATACTTGCTTAAATCAATGGAAGGAAAGTGAATTGTATTACATGAGGATCTGGTACTTATAACCTGATTTATTTTTCTTATTGACAGTATATCCTACCTTACAAAACAAACTTTTTGCCCCCCGAGTTTCATATTTACCTATGTTACCAAAATGAACAGAAAATATGTTCTTATGTTTTCCTCAAGACAAATTTCCTTAATAATTTTCAATTTTCAGAACATATCATTCATCATTCTTTGTTTTACCATTCAGGATACTGTTAGCAGCACTCACAACAACTCTGTGCTAGTAACCAACATTGAGTCCTGCCAAACCCACTCACGGAGAAGTCATGAATTGAGTTCTGCAACCATAGAATTAGCTCTAAAACTGAGTTTTCGGGGGGGGGGAAGGAAAAAAGAAAAAAAAAACAACGCACTCACCCCCAAAACCAACTCATATCTTTTCCTTCACCCTCTGCTTTCTAGCACATTTTAAGCTTTGCCTCAACCCATAACATTATTAAGATACTTGGTGCCACAACTCTTACTGAGTCATATGCCAACTGCTACATACTTAGCTCTCCACTTTTGACAAGAACAGTACCTAGTCCATTTGGGCCATTTTTTTCACATGGTTTAGACCTATTTCATTCAATCTTATTATTTTTGTCTGCCTTCATTTTAATGGAAAATCATTCCCATTTTTGGTCACAGATCTGCTCTGAACAAGGTGATAAATTAAATGGTTGTTTGGGGCTTGGTTTTGTCCTGTTGCCCTTCATCCCTGGCAGTAAGATGCTACAAGCACAATCCACAGAACACATGGATTTTGGAGAGAGGAAGATTTTCAGTGGTTGCAGAAGACTGAGTTCAAGCAAGGATAAGCCAGTAAACTATAACTTGAATTCCTCTTTGTGAGGGGCCTCATTTGTTTTTCGATTCCTATGCAAAGTCATTAAGTTTTGCAGCGAGGAGAATGGTACTGGATGCATTTATGGCTCCATCCCCGGAGGGCTGACACGCAGGCTAAGCATCTGCTAGCATCAGCTAAATATACAGGGGAGGATACGAGTATTTGGAGGAGCATTAGGATAAGCTTTGGACGAGGCAGCTGAGGAAAATGAAAAATTGCTGCTATTATTTAAATTACTTAAACAAATTTTAATTCTGTTCCTGTACTTTTCCATCAAGGTAGCAATGAAGGGATTCACATTCCACTAATGGAAAGCTTGGGAACAGAAGTGAACAGAAGATATTGCCATAGATTGTTCAAAAATGAGACAGAACATTTTCATTACTCCTGAGGGACGTTTATTGAGAACATGCATAAGGTGGGTGCATTTGATGTGACAAGAGAGTTTTTCTATAAAAATGAGAATGTACACAAAAAAACTCCAACATTAACCATAAGAATAAAACAAACATTTTCCTCATTCTCTGAACAAAACTACTCAGAAAATACATCAGAAAAGGCAGATGAATAATCTCGTGAGTCTTGGTTCTCTTCTCTCCAGGGAATTTCATGTACTATTTTATGATTTTCTTCTTTTTGTCTATATACAATATTTTTGTGTGATTGCAGATATATGAATAAATAGATTAAGATGTATTATACTATATAATCAATTGCATAGTTATTGTGATTCCTATCATAATTAGTTACTCTGCTTCCCAGTTAGTTACTTTCAAGGTCAAGCCAATCTATAAATGTCCAATATTTAACAATTACCAAATATATATTTAAATGTAATTCCTAATAACATCAACAGAGATCTTGATAAAGACTTAAAATTGTGACGTTTATTACAAAGAATTCATGACAGATAACAATTTCACTTAGAAGAATCAGACATCTAACCCTGTTATCTAACTGGACCAACTCTTATCAGAGATGTTCACAGAATAAAACAGAGTGTATTGTCAGTCACTCTGCAGATGCTGTTGACTCCAGATGAATACAGTGTATGACTCCTGGCATGTATTCACGATAACGCATAGATATCCAAACAAAGGTGGTGGTAAAGGTTATAACAACAGGAAACACCTCTTTAAGTTTCAGTCCTTCGGAAACATCACCCCTGTCCAAATTAAACAGGGCTTATTCTGAGCTAAGTTTCACCCACTGTTTCACACCTGCCACAAACTGCACTTTCCAAATATATTGTCTTTGGGATATCACCAGCAATATAATAACCTAATAGAGACAGAGAAACAGACACAAATACATGTATATATTTGTATAGATGTAATATAAGTACTAATTATCTCCTACATGACACAGTGTTTAATATTAGGTAATGTTTCTAGACTGTACGTAAAATTCTGGATTATGATGTGTATCCCATAGATATTTTTTCAGTTATCTCATCTTAGAACAGAGCACTTTGCTACAAGGAAATTGTAGCAATAGTAATTTCTTGCTAAGAAAAAAAAATGCACTTTTTTTACAATGTAACTTAATTTTATTTTCCTGATTAAAAACTTATAGGAACTTACCAATTGTATTTTGATAAGTATGTCTTAAAGACAAAAGCAGATTAATTTCATAAAGTAGTAAATAATTTGTCAGCTTGAAATTTTGACCAAAATAGGAAAAAAAATTGCATTTAACATTTTAAACCTGACCAGTTCTGTAGCCAAATGCTGACTGAAAACAAATATGTTTAAGTTCTGAAGCGTGTGTCCAGCTCTCCCCTCTTCTCATGTTTTCCCTGCTAGCTCAAATGGTAGATTTGGAAGAGGAGGAAATAAAATTTCTCTTCACCATCTGTTATCTGACATTTGATAAAAGTCATTGTTTGACCAGTAATGAGACAGTTAGCAGCAGTCGGGCTATAAATCATTAGCCTCTACTTTGCATAGCTGGTACATTTTTAAAGGCAAAACAGATAATGTTCTATGTAGAAGTGGCCACATCATCCAAGTTACAGAGCCCCGACCAAAAACACTTGGAAGAAACCTTTTAAGGGAATATACATAGTGGGGAAAAATGTTGTGAAATATAAGAAAACTCTGCCAGGCTCAACAGGACCATAGAATGTGTTAATGACCCAAGGATTATCTTTTCCAAAGCTAAACGACAGACGCAACTATGGAGAAAGATGTTCTCGTAACACAAATACCTAATCAGGAAATAGCATATACCAACATGAGATTATCCCAAAAAAGATGATATTGGAAAGGATTTCCCATTCTAGTTACAACAACTTTCTAAGGATCAAGTTTAGACAAAATATCCCAAAGCTGAGTTGACAACTTCACAGAATAAGAAAAAGATAAAAAACAAAAACAGATGTTCTGCATTACGGGAGACTTCATACTAATGAATCATATGCATTATATAAGCAAAAAACCAGGGGGAAAAAAAGGACCATCTGAAGGCCACAAAATAGATCGCTGTTGTGCTAGGCATCATGAAAACACTGAGTGTGAGACAGCTCCTGTCATAGAGTTTAAGCTGTAAATGGAAAATGGGTGGGGAAAGCAATAGAAGGCCAAGTCAAAAAGAATGGGGTTGTAGCAATAAAAGTGAGGGGCATTTGGGCTTATTTCCTCTGCTCTGGGGTACCTTACCTGGGAGGGGATTAGAAGGCAAGTGAGAAAGGAAAAGAAGATTTGGACCACTGCAGAGGATTGATGAGAAGGGGCTGTGAGAGTCACAAAACAAGGCAGAAGGAAGTAGCTGACTTTCCCAAGATGGTGAGGGTTCAGTCAGGGCTAGAGAAAGCCTGCTGCATGTCCAGAGCCCTGGTTTCTGGGCATGGGGCTTGGGGCCTCTGCCTGGCTTCAGGCTCAGGCTTTCCCAGGGGATGCATGAGGATGAAGAAGAAAGGTACTATCTGGTTTCTGCCTGGTGTGATTCTTGTGTTTATCCAATGATGGTTATAGGGATTTGTGGTCCTATGAGACATCAGAAGATGATGGATGGCTAGATAGACAGACAGATGAAGATATATGTCAAACATTGGAACAGACTTCCCAGGGAAATGGTGGAATTTTCATGCCTGGAGTTATTTAAAAGACAGGCAGATGTGGTGCTGAGGGACATGGTTTAGTGGTGGTTTTGTCAGTGTTAGGTTGATGGTTGAACTCAATGATCTTAAAGGTCCCCTCCAACCTGGACAGCTCTGTGGTTCTATGATTATATATATATATATGTATATATATATATATATGTTTTGTTTTGTTTTGTTTTCACAGAAATAGAAAAGGTAGACCTCATTAACCTCAGTAGAATGCAATTTCAACAAACGCAAACAGCATTTGGGTAAGAAACCCGTGCATAATTTCTGTTCCTGTTTCTGCGTTCTGTGTCATTTGCTTGTAAGAGATGATTAATGTGCCTCAACATTGCCAAAGAGTTCAGGCTCTGGAGGTTATACTTTGAAGCCTGTGAAGGTCCCCTCTAAAGCCACACTTTACAAGTGTGGAAGACACAGATAAATGTGTCTTGGTGTTCTTACTTGGTCTACTGTGGGGATACAAACATATCGCCTTGAATTATTAGATCAGCAGATCACTAATTGTCAGCACCTTATACAGAGACTTCTACAATGCAGAAAAGTTTGTATTACACAGCCCACAGGGGTTTCCACACACGTAAGAGTGAAGTGGGCACCCTAAATATAAGAAGTAACTGTCTTTCTCTTATAGAACATGAGATTCAGCCTGTACACTAGACGAGTGAAATGGAATGTGTTTCTTCAGACATCCAAAGTGAACAGAATGGGAGGGAGGAACAAACAGATCTTTGCCCTTTGGGCTGTGTAAAGGCAGCTCCAAGACTGTGCAAGTGAGGTCCATTCTTCATGACCATCACCTCATTCTCCTTGTTTGATAGAGCACTCTGAAAATTATTAGTTTTAGCTGTTTGGCTGTGGGCAGAGAAAATGTAGTGGGTAACCTGTGTAAAATCATAAACTATGTAAAAAGGAGCTGCAATTTGCTTAATCACAGTATCATAACTATCTCTTGCTCTAAAAGAATAATTTTCTTCAGCTTTCTTTTTTTTTTTTTTTTTGAACTTTCTGCCTTTGCTGTCTCTCTCCTCTGTCCTTCCTTACTACAGTTTTTATTTGCTTGCTTATGGGGAAAAGCAATAGGTAAGAAAAGCCCAATTGAGGCAAGATTAATGCAGGTCCACTGCGAATAAGGAAAAGATTTATTCCCTCCCTCCCTTCCACAGATGTCTTGTTAGGGTCCCAATCTCGCCTGACATATGTACCTTTATTCATTTACTTCCTTCTTGTCCTCTGGGAAAAGCCTATCTCATGTAATTTATTGACTTGGCTGCCTTGTTTGTATGCATGTTAATAGTAGGATGCATTGAACGTTCACATATTAGTCTCATTCTCAGATGCAAGCAAGGAGGGTTTATCTATGTTGAAAAATATGTACCTTTGGCTTGCCACAACTAGGAGTTACTGTAAAGAAAATGTTGAAATTGGAACCTCTGAGCTGGCGAGAAATGTAAAGGTTTGAAAGAGTGGGATCCAGCAGAGTTGCTGAAATAAAGCATCGAGTTCAGAAGAAGCAGGCAGCCCTGTGGTCCTGCTATATGATTTCTTTTCTCTTTACAGACTCTCAGCTTGGGCTGACAACTTCAGCTAATGCTGACTAACATTAGTGAATGATGGAGCAAGGAAATATTTATTTTAAATAACTATTTGACGAAAGGCTGTGAGAGGAGACAAGGAGAACATAAGAGTCCAATTTAATTTATGTATAATTGACTTGGGCAAGAGGAAGGAGCTTGGGCCAAGCACTGCGTGCATTGCTTTCTTGCTAACCTTGTACTTGAGACTGGTTTATCAGAAGATCCTTGATGTTTTTTTTCTGGAAAGGACAGCTTTGAAGGTTAGCCCATGGCATCACTGTAAAATTTTATTCTTTCCAAGGGACAGACCCCTACATCAACCCAGAAAAGGAACATTTTTACTCATTGCCAGATTCAGAAACCTGCCATTGAAAGTAATAAGCTTGAAACAATCACTGGATCTTTTTACCAGATCACTGTATTTACAGAAATTTTCTGTATTTTTCTATATTCAAAATGGTATTTTCATTTTTACTTCTCTGAAGAGAAAGGCTGCTATTCTTTCTAATATGCAACCTACCCTTGATATTTCATGACTTCTCATCTTGCTGAATACATAATTCCTGGGAACAAAATGCTTTTGGAGCAGTGTGAGTGATATTCCTGCTACAGCTTCCCAAACTGGTCTGAAACTGCCATGGACAGCATAGGCACCACGAGTATGTTTTAAAAGCTTTCAGTGTCTCAGCTCTGCTTGCCACATACATATTTTTGTGCCCTTTGCTCCCTTTTCTTTAAAGTGCAAGTTTTCACTAACATTCACTGCTATCACTGTCTCCTCCTGGTTTTGGGTTTGCCCATGTGTGGGAACAAAGGGTATGCTGTTTAAAGTAGCAGCCTGACTTTCACAGAAATGAAAGTAGCGATATTTATCTTGCTTTATTGTGATTTTCATTTCTTTCAAAGCTACTTTTTAACCTGCAGTTATCTTTCTTCAACCCAAGCCTGTGGTTTTGGGGACATCAACTAGAAGAGCTTTTCATTAAGTTTTCAATTGTCTGTCACTTTCTTCACTTTAATTCTTTTTCTCATATCTCACTTTGCATAAAATTGGTTTTGGCTTGTAAAACTGTCTCTTAAGCACCAACTAAAATATACCATTATTCATTGTTGGAAATGGCTTCTTGAATTTGGGGACTTTTCTATAATTTGTAGAAATCCTAAAGGCTGTTTCAATAGTAGAGGCTGCCATCAACCTATTCTACTCTCAGTGCTCAAGGATGTCCTTGTAGCAGAAACTAACGATGAATCCTTCTCAGTGCTTCAGTTTGTAGGGCTTTGTTCAAGATTGTAAGTGTCCAGTTTGTTGTCATCTCAAGACATTTTTAATGGAGTACTGATCTCACTTCCCTTTTACCTGTTCTATTCTGGCTCCAACCAGTTATTTAAGAGGCTTCTAATAGGGTCCTGTAAATAGGGGGGGGCGGGGTTTGCTATGTTCATGTTCTTCTAAGCTCTCTGAAATTTAATATGAGACCATAGATGCCAATGTGCACTATTATTGATACAGATTTGCCTATTAGGTCCAGAAATGTTTGCTTCTATACACTGGCCACATGTCCTTGTTCAAGGAAGACCATTCATACTTCTGCTTGTTTATTTTCTACCACAGAATCTAAAATTAATCTCGATCCATTATAAAACACGCTAAACTCTCTCAGGTTGGGATGCTTAGTAGTCCATGCTGCGTATTATCAGTCTCTGCGCTCCAATCCTCCAGGTCAGCCTTCTGAGACATTTTCTGCACCTCCTGAAGCCAAGGCGAGAACACAAACTTGCCCTGTGTATCTCTTCACTCCCTTCAAAACTCCTATTAGTCAGTCTGTTTGCTAAGGACTAATTGTCTATCATTTGTTTGATTTCCTATATGAGCACACTGATCACACTTAATACCTTTCAGGGCAAGCAAATGAGATGGTAATTTAGGAGTTATTTCTGAACAATGATGTTCATTTTAAATACAAAAAATCTGCTGCTGCAAGGAATTAGCGATTGTTTTCAGCTCATGAATAATCAGCAGTATTTGAAAATTATTTCCACTGATCCATCTTCAAATAAAAAAGTGACATTTCTCCTCTCAATCTGAGATCAATGCAGAGAATTTATCTTAATCTTTCCTAAACATCCAACCTCCAAAACTAATAGTCTCAATCGGGCATTTGGCAGGTCACAAATACCAGCCCTGAGGGGGTTGTCATGACTATGAGTAAGCAATTTTACTACTCAACAGATCACCAAGGGATGCTTTAACCTTAGCAATTATTTTTCTCAAGGTCAATGACATCATGAAAGGAACCAGAAACTTATTTCTTTGGACAATTATAAGTAGAGATTGTTCTTGACCTTGATATTTATAGGGTCCCAACCACCAAGAGGCTTGCAGCAAGAGGTTATGTGGGTCTCCAGAGCAACCTTGCCAAAAGTTCAGAAAAGTTCCAAAATAGCAATAAGCCATGATTTTATTGCGCATGGCTGACTATTTTTCCTGAAAGAAAATCTCACGTGTCTGGCAGGTACCTTTGTAACAAAGCGATAGCAAGGGTTGTAAATCCCTGGGCAGCTATTAGTGCACAATCAAACTTTGTAACTCATATATATCTCCCCTGGAAATACAGTAATATGCTGCTAAAGTCAGGGAAAAAAATGGGATTTGGGGCCATGGTATTTCATTACAAGCTGTACAGAAGTAACTTGAGACTATTTTTAAGAAATTATTACTTAGGAAATATATCAGTATGATATATACCGCTGTATATATATGTAATATATATACAGTGAAGTGGTCTACTAGTTCACTAAATGGAAAAAAAACACTACATAGATGGTAGTTTTCTTTAACAAAATGGGGGACAGAAACACAAGTGTTTCCCACAGAAGCAATTTCTTTCTGTTTATAACTGTTTGTGAGTGAAAGGAGAATACAGGTAAGAGGAAGAACTTTGATGAATAAAAAATGTGGTCTATCTACTCTACTGTGTCACAGTCCAAACTCACTTTTCTTTCACAGGGAGGTGGTAGTCTCCTCTTTTGGCCTAAATCCCTTTGGAATATTGGCTGTCTCTAGTTGGATGTCTGAACATCTAGTTTCCTTCAGCACTTGGAAACAGATATTTGGAGAGAGGTTTGGTTTTATCTTATTCTGACAGTGGTTAGATGGGATTTGTGGTGCTAGAATTTATTAGAATAGATATAGATATAAATATGTTTTTATATTTTAAGCATAAATGGAGAAGGACTGGTGAGATGTTCCCCCAAATAATAACTATAATGAGATTTAGACAGGTAATTGTAAGTAATATGTAGAATTTGGCTTTAGCATATTTGAGAAAGAGAAAACCAAATCTGAACAGCTGCCAGGGGAAGACTCAAGGATGACAGGGAAAAGGAAAACCTATCTTCTGCTCAGAGACTGAAACAAAGACTGAAAGAGGATGCAATGCACTCTCAACCCAGAAATGGCATTAACAGCATTTGGGGAAAAGCTTAATGGAAATTAAAGGACAGCAGTGGAACAGAACAAATGGCTCCAAGCTGAAAATGGGTATGTACAGGCTGGATATTAAGCAAAGTTTCCTAACCGTTAATGTTGTATTGGCATGGAGCAGAATTTTAATTTGATTAGCAAAGGAAGATGAGAGGTGACGTCTGGCCATATTATAAAAGGCTAAAATGGCGCAGAAGCAGCTTTCCAGTCCTGTATGTTTAACTCCTGTGTGTGGTATGCCTAGAACAGAGAGAAAGTCTGTAGGCAGGCTTATCTGCAAAGGAATCAGATCAGAAAAATTGGGGAGACCCAAGTAGCTCATAAATTTTTTGCTGAGATTTCCTGTTGCCTCACATCCACATTGCAATTTCATGTATTCAATCTATTCTGTTCATTTTTATGAATCTGGTCAAAAAGAAACAAAATAGCAAATGCTGAGTTAAGCAAGCGTATTTCTAAGTTAATTAAAGACAGGACAGTGAGCAAATACAGGCAGTTGTTGATGGCATGAAATAGAACCACTTTTGTTCTACATGCTTTGCTTTCATCAGGCTGTTACCCATTTTCCCTTTCAGAGGCCATTAATTTGGTAGCATTATAACCCATCTTGTGTATTTGTGCATTTTAGGTGGCAAGCAATCTTTTTCTTTTAGGCCACTATAGATGATCATTATCAATTTATTCATGCTTTTTCAGTGTAAAATTTGTCAGAGATAATATTTTCTTTTTTTCCAAAAACTGTATTTGAAAAAAATTTTCAAGAATACTTAGGTGTTTCTTTGATGAGAAAGCTTATCCAAATATAAAACCCATAAGCTGAAAATAGTCCTTTGTGCAAATATATAATGACTTTACAAACATGGTGTTTCTTCAATTATTTCCTATTTTTTTACCAAGAAAGACTAAATCTGTTCCTGGCTCAATAGGAAACAGAGCCCAGGATTTTTATGCTGCTTTTTTTTAAATAGTTTTCCTTTCTTTTTTTTCTTTTTTTTTGTTTTTTAACTAAAAATGTTGGCTATAAGCTTAACATGCCAATCATCTCTTGGTTTCAGATATGTTGCAGGGGTTATCTGTTGCTTAAATGAGTAACCCTGCAGATTGTATAATTTCAAATATCATCTGGATTATGTTATCTGATCCAGAATTTCCTATGGGAGCCCATTCATTCCCTACCACTGCCTTTCTAAATGGGCTCTTTCAGTTTTAATGATGACCAGGTAGTTTTCAGGCTCTCAGCAGATAACCTCTCCAGAAGGCTTGGCTGGAAAGTTGGCAATTAATCATAGGCAGGACTGAACTCAGGCTCCGCTAAAAAGCCAGCTTCTGTGTGATAAACTCATTACCTGCTGGAAACATTTAAATTCTCTGGTCACAGCTATTAAAGTCAGAAGAGATCATTAGATCACCGTCCCAGACACCTCCACAAAACACACCGCTATGTTTCTTGCAATGACATCTGAACTACCCCTGACAACCTGGATATGATGAAAATACCTTTGAGAAGAGCAGCCAGTGTTGGCTGAGGAGCACCGAAAGCAGTTGCCTCCTGTTTAATCATTAGGAAAACCAGGAGTTGCTTCTACCTTGAATCTCTCTGGTTCATGTTATTCCATTCACTAGCTTATGGTAACCTAAATTTTTGACTCAATCAAAAATTTCAACTGACAAGCAATATCTATAATGCCCACAACTTCAACTGTGGCATTTGCTTGTAAATAATTTGCATAAAAGCATATACTTTCCTTCTATGGAGACACGAGATAATTTCCTTAGTACTTTTACATCCACAAGTCCATGGGCCCTGATGGGATGCACCCACAAGTGCTGAGAGAACTGGCAGATGTTATTGCGGGACCACTCTCCATTACCCATCAGTGAGGGGGAGAGTGACACCCTCCCCCTCTACTCTGCACTGATGAGGCCACAACTGGAATACTGTATCCAGTTCTGGGCTCACCAGTTCAAGAGAGACATGGAACTATTGGAGAGAGTGCAGCGTAGGACAACAAAGATGATTAGGGGATTGGAGCATCTCCCTCATGAGGAAAGGCTGAGAGAGCTGGGACTCTTTAGTCTGGAGAAGAGAAGGCTGAGGGGAGACCTCATTAATGTTTACAAGTATCTGAAGGGTGGGTTGAGGAAGAATGGAGCTGGACTCTTCTCAGTGGTTCCAGTGACAGGATAAGGGGCAAAGGGCACAAGCTGCAACATAGGAAGTTATACTCAAATATGAGGGAAAACTTTACAGTGAGGGTGACAGAGCCCTGGAACAGGCTGCCCAGGGAGGTTGTGAAGTCCCCTTCTCTGGAGATTTTCAAGACCCGCTGGATGCAGTCCTGAGTGATGTGCTCTGGGCAATGTTGCTTGAGCAGGGGAGTTGGACTAGATGATCTCTAGAGGTCCCTTCCACTCTGACAATTCTATGATTCTGTGAGTAGTTGCTATTAAATGTACTCATCCACCTTTAAAAGAAGTCTGAAAGGCAAAGAAAATATGCTGTACTGGAAAAAAAGAATTAGGGCCTGATACTCGACCCTGCCTGTTAAGGACAACAGACTATGAGCAAGTGTCTAGGTCTCAGCCAGAGTCCTCTCTCCTTATTATTAGGGGGTGTCTTTCACACCAGAAACTTGTAATGTTTCTGTCAGCTTCCCAAAATATGCATAATTGGTAAAGCAAGCACCATTACTGATAGTAGGTGGATTTAATCTTTTTTTTATTGCTTTGAGAATGAATGAGTAAACCTTGAAAATGACTGCAGGGAGGGTAGAGAACTGCATAGATGTATTTTTCTTTAATAACCTAGAAAATATCTTTTCCTCAAATAAGAGTTTTCAAGGTAAAATAAATGTCTTATTATTTTTCAGCTAAGATTGGGAAGGTGATAAACAAGACAACTAGAGTCCCATCTCCACATACTGAAGTAAAGAAGCAACCTTACCTCATGGATAAGCTTACGCAACCTTACATCGTGGATGTAAGGTTACTCTTTTACAGATGATGGCTGAGTTTGTTCATAAGCTATTGTTGTTCATGCTTCCAGAGATGTTAAATTATAAATGCAGATGAGGGCTGCTCAGGAAGCAGCCTTTCTAAACCCTTTGGCAGGGCTGTTGGACTGAACGCAAAGCTTTTATCTCTCTGAACCCTTTGGGGCATATTAATCCTCCACTTGTAGGTTTGTCTGATGAAAAGCAGCTTCAATGGTTTAGCGTTTTTTTAAATTGTGTCTGAAATACTATTGGTGCTGTATACAAAGCAGATAAAGCCAGCATCAAGACACCCGAAAGCTTATGTGATGCCTTTTTCATTTGCAAGAGACCCGGCTGACCTGCTGCTGCTCCGACCAGTGGTGATTGAGGCTGAGGAGCATCCCAGCACATGCAAGTCTCACGAACAAGCCCACTAATGATGACTGGCAAACAAGCCCACCATGGAATAAGAAATGAGTTTGTCTAGGAGGCTAAACCAGACAATTCTATCCACATACACGATGGCTGCTGTGGGCTACTGCTGTGTTTTACCAAACTGGCAGCTATTACACTGGCTAAAGTCACCTTCACATCGAGAGTTGAATAAAATATTGAATAAACTATTTGTGAGTACTGTCTGGAGTACTGTGTCCAATTCTGAGGTCCCCAGTTTAAGAAAGACAGAAAACTACTAGAAAGAGTCCAGCAGAGGACAACAAAGACGACTAAGCTACTTAAGCATCCCTCTGATGAGGAAAGGTTGAGAGACCTGGGTCTGCTTCGCCTGGAGAAAAGAAGGCTGAGAGGAGACGTCACCAATGCTCAGCAATATCTAAAGAGCAGGTGTCAAGAGGATGGGCCCAGATTGTCTTCAGTGGTGCCCAGCAACAGCTGAAGCACTGTAAGAGGCTGCCCAGAGAGCTTGTGGAGTCCCCTTCTCTGGAGATATTCCAAGCCTGCCTGGATGCATCGCTGTCCAACCTGCTCTAGGTGAATCTGCTTTGATAGGGCAGTTGGATAAGATGATCTTTGAATGACCCTTCCAACCCTGACAATTCTGTGAGTACTTTGATTGGTTTCCTTTAAAGAGACAGCTTCTAAAACACAACATAACGCTCTGCAAATGGGGAAATTTTTCATTATCCCCTTACTTTCTTCCCATCCCCTCTTGACTAGTTATAATACATATTATATGTATAATATTTGCTATTATAAAAGTCAGCTGTCCATGTGGTTTGGGGATGGCACTGCATTAAGCTCTCTGCTCTGATGCCTGTGTGGCTTTTCCTTCTGCCACCACAAGAGAAAAAATAGGGGGCTGGATGGTTTGACGCAGCAGGGTATTTCTTATGTTCTTAAGTGAGTTTGAGCCTACAAATCCTTACTTATAAAGCAATCTTCTCTCACATAAGTAGCTTTGAGCACTCAGACAATGTGTGATTTTTCATCTGAGCATCAGATCCACGTTTTCTATAAAACAAAATGGGTCACAGTTATTTTTCTGTAAGTCTTTCACTCGACAGTTCTACACCAAAGGTGAATTGGTTTGCTGGGCTTAAGTGGGAAGCCTGCTTTTCTATGCCAAGTACTTTGCTGGCCATTTTTAAATCTTATCATACCCAGGTATTCTACACTAAAATTACACCTTTTTTTTTTTTTTCCCCCCAGCAAAATGGGAAAAGAGCGGCCTAATTTGATGCCATCCCTGCAATGCGTCTTTTGAAACTCAGACGAGATTCAGAGTTGTTCAGACTGTTCCAGTTCTGAATGGCTTACTGAGTTTTGAAAATCAATTATTCAAATCTCCCTTTGCTTTTAATTTAGGGTTTTTTTTCCCCTTTTTACATTACATTTGTCAAAATCAAGACAATATCTTTTAAAGCCTTTTCAGAAAGAAAGCTTGACTACTATTTTCTACCTAGTCCTGAAGACAGAAATAGGAACAGTGGGCAAGAAGTCCAGCACTGGAGCAGCATTTAGTTCTGTTCTGTGAGCAGGCAGAGAAGGAATTTTATGCCACAACTTGTACCTTCCATGTGAAAGTGCAAAAAATGCTGTAATCTCATTTTATACCTAACCATTTTTTCTCCTCTTTCCCACCATTAACCCAAAAGAGCCATAACTTTCTTCCTGCAGTCAGCCCTAAACACGAAAGGTGAAGAGACCATGTACCATCATTGTATGCAAGTCGCTTGGGACTCTTATGGCTTTTACAGGTATATAAATGTGTAAGAAAGGGCCAGATATATCATGAATCTCATTGAAAGGGATGATTGATATGTGAACATGAAAACTTAATACATTGCTGTGATAGCAAGAAAAAATATGAGAAAAATGTTTATTATTATACCTGTACAGAACACTAGAGATTTTGTAGGGACATATTTCACATTTCATATTTTCATATTTCAGTTCTACATTTTACGTTGATTATTAACTTTAAAGAGTTTACAGTAAGAGAGTGGAAAGCAGTAACATGGATAGGAGGAAGAAATTAAAGGACAGACTGAGGGAAAAACAGTATTAGTGATTTACACTGTATGGTTAAATATGCCCATGAAAGAATGTGTGTGTTCTTTCTGTGTTTTAACTAACTCATGTAGGTGACTCCGGAAATCTCTCCCTTTTTTTTTTTTTTTTTCCCAGGGAAGACATAAATCTGTAGGTCGATAAAGAAGGTCTGAAGAATAAATACATCAGCAAGGGGGCAATGCAAAAACAGAAACCTGAATCAATATTCTGTCAAGTCCATTAATTATGCAACTCATTTTTTACTGACGTAAGTAGATCCTTAATTCTGAAGCAACTTGTGCCTAGGGAAAAGGAATGGAAGAGCCTGTTACATCCCCGTAGACAACAGCTGATGGAGAGCATGAGGGATGCAAAACCTTGAACAGTCTGAAATGCAGCAGCCGTGGAGATACTCAAGGAGAGAAGAATATGGACCTCGGGAGAAGAAATTATTTTAGAAGGATGTATATGTCTGAATTTGACCCACCTTTATATCAGATGAGATATCTGATAGAAAGTAAATTTCTGTGAAGAGTGGAAGGTTGTCATCAGGCCATGGAAAAATCTCTTTACAAATTCATTCCTTCCACGTTGGAATTCAGGAACAGAGGAACATAAGATCAAACTAGTTCACATGCTGCAACCCTTAAAGTAGGGTTTTTTTATAAATAGAAATTATATCTGATCTGTCCTTCTGAGAGGAAAAAAAAAAAAAAAAGTCTTGTACAAAAAGTTCTGGATCAGATTCTGTGGTCACCAGCTCAAGTAACTTAATACAATCAAAACTCCTGTTGAGTTTTTTCAAAAAAAAAGAGTTCATATTCCTTTGTGTATGTGTCTGTGTTCAAACAGCTGCAGTATGATAAATGCCCAACCAGCAATAGCTGATGTTATGGAACAGTTGAAATGGAGAACAATGACAACCAACTCTGGGGTGGAAATCTAGCTGAACCACAATAACACATCACCATCACTGGAGAATTAATTATGTCAATCAACGTAAACATGAAACATAATGCTGAATTATTGCTACTATTCCAAAGAAAAAGACTTCAAACAGTTCCTGGCTTCAGACTGCCTTGGTCTGAGCTCTGTCTCTGGCAGCCTTCTCTATGAGATGCACATAAGATAGATACATACCAGGGATCTGATGAATGCTTATCAATATCTAAAGGGCAGATGGCAAGAGGACGGAACCAGACTCTTTGCAGTGCTGCCCAGCAACGGGCCAAGGGGCAGTGGGCACAAACTGGAACACAGGAAATTCCTCAACAGGAGGAAAAGCTTCTTTATTTTGAGGGTAAAAGAGCACTGGGACAGGCTGCCCAGAGAGACTGTGGAATCTCCTTCTGGAGATACTCAAAACCCGCCTGGACAAGTTCCTGCTCTTCGTGAACCTGCTTTGGCAGGGGGGTTGGACTAGATGATCTCCAGAAGTCCCTTCCGATTCCTGCTATTCTGTGATTCTCTGAGGCTTGCAACAACAGCCCACCAGGTCTGAAGATCTTCTGTGGGCCTGGAAAGGCAACCAGAGTTTGAGCAGGCAGCACCCTGGCAAGTCATCAACAGCACATTACTCTGCATCTCATAAATGGTCATGAAGCTCATTTATTCTCTTCAGAGAATGAATAGGAAGCCTCATCTTGCCAGTTATTGTAACACTACACAAAGCGATTTAGATGTGGAAGCTACTATTAATAGCAGTGGACGAGCTACTAATTGGATGGTTATGTAATGGCATTGTTATGAAACCTAGTTTGGGTTTGACACCTTCTGTTTTCTAGCAACACATTAAAAAACCCAAACAAATCCATGGTTAGCAGTACCTAACATGAAACAAAGACTAAATAATTATCAATCATTCAAAACTCAAATAAGGAAAAAAATGCACAGTTCATTTATCTGAATTCTAGTAGAAATTAGGGAAAATAGGTGGAAGTGAATAATTCGAGACATTTGCTGTTTGAAGGGATAGTTTAAAGTAACTTTAATACCTGTCCTACAAATACTGACTAAGAATTCTGGGTGGCCTGTTTCTGTAACTTGTGAAATCTCGGAAAGTTTTGGTTTTCTTTCTCTTAAAAAGCATGGGCTTTGAATGGGTATGAGCAGAATGTAGTTGAAGGAAAAAAAAGAACAACCAGAAAAGATCTGTAACACACACCGATACCGAGTGTGTACTAGAATTGGGCATGGATCTCTACTTTTGTAAATGACAATACAGATGTACCTATACAGTTTGACATTTTTTAAGTAACTTTAACAAAAAAGAAAAGAGAGAGAAACAAATGAGGATGACATTTTGTTCCCTGCCATACAGAAGGAGAGAAAATTGCACTCCATTAGGAGAAAAGCTTTTCTCTGGGGTGGCCCTTTGCAGTGTCTCTATTCTTTGTTATTCTGAAGGCTGGGCATCACTAATACAACATACAGCTCAGGAAATTTCTCCTCCTGATGAAACCCAACCTCTAGTTGTGAGGTTATTTTCCTTCTGATACATCAAATGTAGCAGCATACAGAGTCTATACGAAGGATCCTTCCAGAGGTTTGTAGCCACACATATAAAATAATCTTTAATGAGGTAAAAATTCTTAGTCAACACCACACAGTTCTTAATGCCTCTTGGTTTAATCTTTGACCGTGAACTTACTTCTCAACATGCATGGTGCCAGCAATTGTTGTTTGACCAGTGTTATCTATAACCCTTGGTTGCCGAGGTAAATCATGGCTGTCACTCCAGAACTGCTTCCTTAATGAAGGAGCACAGGATTCTCATACAAGGAACCTAATGACCACTTCAGCTGTCTATCTACAAACACACATCCTTGTGTTTGTGCAGAGAAAGGCATGAAGTTGCTTCCAAATGAGTCACCTCTTAAATGTCAGGAAGCCGTGTGAGCAGTAGCAGCAGTGTAGGAGGAAAGCCGGGTGCGGTGGCAGCATCATGACCTGCACATAAAGGAATTTGGCCTCTGAAACAGAGTAAGTATATCCTGCCCTGCACAAGCCAGACACAGCCTACATATACACAGCTATAGGCACACTATTGTATGGATTCCCTCTGTCATCTGCAAGTTTTGCAACTGGAAGGACTTTTTTATTGCTTTCTATCTGGCAACAGATACTATCCTCAGCTATGCTGACTCCCTGTTATTTTCCCATTCCTTGTCATTTTACATTGTCTAGGTGATGATAAAAATCCTGATTTATCCAGCACAGTATGTTAGGAAGGGTTTATATCAATAAAGGGAAACTACTTCAGTTCCTTTGTTGTTAAAGCACTCAGAGGAAGCAGCCAAAGGGCTTGCAGAGATTTGATGCACAATGTCCCAGCACCACAGTAGTTACAGCAAGCATGCTTAGGAAGCTGTGATAACTTTGGATTCAGCAACTGCTGAAAGGAACAAGACGTTATAGAAACCAAGCAGAAAGTTGGGTGGTCCAGATGTCTTCCACATGTATCCAGTTAATTACCAAGAACTAGAATCTTATCCATTATATTTCTGCATGTGCGTATACATCAGTATGCATTTTTTTTTTTTTCAAACTATTGACTTTATTAGAGTATTTTGGAATCGCAATGTGGCAAATAATACCAGAATCTCTTCCTAAAATAAGTTATTGGCATGCTTTCCTACTACATATCCTACAGTTTTCTTTTAAATGCATCTCTTCACTAGCAGTATAGTTTGTCTGCAGAGATACTGCTCTTCTGTAATCTCACTTGCATGAGAAGGAAGAGGGATATAGCAGCTCCTCTGGGTAGTAACACTATTTCAAATTTCTGCTGTGGTACTTCCAAAGGGTTCCAATAGGATACAAACTTACTTTGTCACCCATTTTACAGCAGGACAGAGTTCATCATGCTTACAAAGTTAATTCACAGTCCTATTGTTTTTTAATTCTTCATTATCCTAAATTTATACTCGTATAAATGTACACTTTTACACTACTTCAAAATCTTCTAAAATACTTTAAATACTGTCTAAATCTTTAGATGCTATTTACACTTTAAATACCTTAAAAATACTTGAAACTTACCTTTAAAGGATGTTTAAGTGTGGGAAAGTTTTCCCTATGTCTGATGTCACTTCATTTTCCTCTGTAATAGTGTTTTTTCCACCCCTTGCATTGCCCACCTGCAGGGATAGCAGACCTAGATACAACCAGCTCTCTGTATATACTGCTGGTCACTGGTTTTCCCAGGGTATGGCAACACAGGCTTTCTCACTGGAGAGTGCATATAATGATTGGGTATTGTCTACTAATATCTATTACCATTTCATATGTTGATCATATTTTAATCGATTTCTGGCATCTTATGCTGAAGTCCAAAATTCGTGAGAGAAGTCAACAGCCCATTAATTTCCAGTAATAATTTTGCACTCAGACTACTTGTTTGCACAGAGAAGTTGTTTGTTTGTTTGTAACATCACTTTGATGCTATTTCAGGAACCCAGCTTGCGTGTTAAAAAAACAAACTGTTCCTAGGCCTTCTGGTATTGTCATTCAAAGGAAGAAAGGCTTCACTAGGTCGTGGCTACGGCATGACTAAGGCTAGGACAGAACAGCCTTCCAGGGTGATTTAAGTTATTTAGGTGCTCTTTTGTCCTCAGCCACAGAAGGTGGAATCACAGAGGAAAAATATGAGCTGAAGGAAAGATGGTTTTCCAGCGGAGAAACTGAGAAGCTGCTTCTCTGCAGGGTATCATCCAGGAAATTTTATGTTTTGTTTTCCTCTGGATTTTACCAGGCATTTTTAAATATTTTTTAATAAATGGAAAGACAGCCTTGAAATTCTTAATCAGAAAGATTCTCTGGGTAGAATTCTGGGTGGGGAAGCAGCTTAATGGTAGCTCCCATCAACTGGAGGAGACAGTATGGAATATTCACATATCCTAAGTGAGGGTAAAAACCAGATTGTACATGAGTAATTCCTGTTGATTGTAAACCAAGATCCTGCAGTACAGACTGTGGCTATCATTGCACTTCTGTTACTGTTCTACGCCAAAAACCAGTTCTACCAGGTATGGTAAAATGTATTCAGGAAAAAAAAAGTTTATCAATTCTGGCAATTAATGTGTTGAATCTGTATTCACAGACAAAATAACTAGTAAAGCTATACATAAAGCATAAATGAACACATTGCATTTGTCTAATCATTACTTGGGATATGAATCACACTATTTTTCATAATAATTACTAGAAAAAATATTTATTTGAGCCAAAGCTTAAATACAATTAAGGAGATGAACCTAATTCAGCAAGATTCTATGCCCTATATTGGACATCAATTTTGTTTGAAATAAAAATGATAGCATATCCATCATATTTCACAGTTCCAAGAGAAAAACTAGTGCTCCAAGTGTGAAAAATTCTTTCTGGTTATTTATACAAGTTATTTGGTGCTAATACATTGAAAGGAAAATAGTGCTGTAGAGCTGATAAAGATGTGGGCTAAGTTAAAGTTCCTTCCTGTAACACAGTATTTCCAAAAGTTCTCTGCAACAACTTTGTTTGCTAGAATCTCCAAAACAAGAGGAGTCCATCCCACCCAAGCTTGGTGAGCCAAAGCATCTGAGCTTCTCAGGTGTATATCTGCACTGACATAGGAGCTGTAGGAGCCAGTTATTTGTTATTTGCTCTTTACAGACAGGTATCTAATAAAGCTACTTATTAATTGTCTGCAGTAGAGGCTCCTGTACAGTATTGCTTTCTGGTTTAGGTCACCCTGCCTTCACTCCTTCTGTAATCCAACTTCTGAAGCAAAGCTTCTGAATAGCACAGATGAGCAGAAAAAAGGATTGAAATTGCCAAAGTTGCCTCTTACCTGGAAATGCTCTCATTTGGTCTAATTTCCACTGTGAAATGTCTCGTTCCATTTCAAGCACAAGGGTGGTGAAGGGCTAGGCTAGAGAAGATACTTGCCTTCAAGTGACCCAAATATAAGCAAGGAGCAAACACTTTGCACTTTAATGTATATCTAGCGAGAATATATGCAGTAAAGTCCTGGTTAGAAAACTGACAAGATCATCTTTAATTTGCTCAATAAGCAGAGAATAGTAAAGATCATTACAGTAGCCTTTTGTACCATAAAAGTAAGTAGAACAAATATCATGTTACACAGGACTGAAACACAGCAGTCACATTCACAGCCGGGCCCTTATCAAGATCTTTTGCACTACAATAAATGTTCTGTGCAGCTCAAGATAACGCGGTAAAGGAAATGTTGGGAAATGCCGGCACTCTTGCAAATGATTAGAACAAAACAAAAAAGAAAGAAAAAGGGGTTTCTTGTATTACCAGTTTACATTTTGCAAAGTAACTCCAACTTGAAAGGGAAACCAAAACTTCCCTTATTCAAATAGTTTTGTTCCAGTGAACTCACTTAGATAATTTGCACTTAATTCAAGGAATCGAATTTACTCAATATTTTTTTGGCCAGTAAATAAGACTATATTTGTTGCTCTGAGTAGCCTGAAGTATGCTGAGTGCAATATGTAAAGAGCTAAGAAACAGCCTTCTAACTAAGTTACATTAGTCTACAGGCTCACTGCTTCGAAGTTGTATGTACCTTTATTCTTATTTCTTGTCATTTTTCTCTTACTATTAGCACTCCCTGCTGTCTAGGTCATGAAACCAGTTGCGGCATTTCTCCTCTATTCTATTTAAAGCCTCTACAAGTCTTAAAACTGTGTTTTTTCTCAAAAGTCAGCCTTCTTGCCAGTTAATACTGTCTCAGTACTAGCCCATGCACTGGTTCTTTCAAGGTCTTCCCCTTTTCTGACCAAATCTTTTCTACGCTCTTTGGTTCAATCTGTCCAAACTATTGCCATCAAAATACTTCCCTTTTCTCACCACTCTGCAAATGTTCCCCTTTTTCTAAAATCTCAATGTTGACTTATTTTCCCTGTAAAATTCAAGCCTGGCTCTTTCTCCACTCTGATTAATTCCATTACTGTTTGTTTCTGACCTCACCTCCTCTTGGAAAGCCTTTTTGTCTCCAATGTGGGAATGCCTGTGTATGGGAAGCAGGGGATATTGTTAATAATTTCCTTCTCTAGCTTTCTCCATCAACAGGATGCTCTGAATCTAAAACGTATGGTAGATGAAATTAGTCCGAGTTATCTCCTTCATTTGTTTTAGAAAATGCCTGGAAATATTTACAAAACAATCAGCAAAAAGCATTCAGAAGAAAGATTCAGCATGACTTAAACGTTTGCATGTGATTTCTATCAAATGAATAGAGAAGTCATGAAACTGTATTATATATCCTTGACTTTCAGTCCCTAGTTAGACCAGCCTAGGGTTTGCTCTTCATTGTGATAACAGTAATACCTAGCAGGCTTTTGAGTGACTTAGGAGTAAGTGAAGTTCAGCCTGGAGAAGAGAAGGCTATGACGAGACCTTATAGCAGCCTTCCAGTATCTGAAGGGAGCTACAGGAAAGCTGGAGAGGGACTCTTTGTCAGGAAGCATAGTGACAGGACAAGGGGTAATGGTTTTAAACTGGAAGAGGGGAGATTTAGATTAAATACTAGGAAGAAATTCTTTCCTGTGAGGGTGGTGAGGCACTGGAACAGGTTGCCCCGAGAAGTTGTTGATGCCCCATCCGTGGAAGTGTTGAAGACCAGGCTGGATGGAGCTTTGAGCAACCTGCTCTAGTGGAAGGTGTCCCTGCCCATGGCAGGGGGGTTGGAACTTGATGATCTTTAAGGTCCCTTCCCTTCTAATCATAGAATCCCCCTATGATTCTATATTATTCTCATTACTTTTCACTGCCTCTTCCTGTTCCAGTTCTTATGAGAGCTCTGGTACTGTATTCATGAGACCAGTCACAGTGGGTTTGCCGCATTTTTGGGCTGCCTTCCTTCTCTGATGCCTTCACGGAGCTTGCTTAATGCACAGGCAGACCAGCAGATGCAGGCTCCTGCGCTTTCTACTTCATTTGTAGATCTGTGAGTTTCTGTGAAATATGTCAGCCGAGATCATAGTTAATTCATAATCTTGACAATATTGAGGTTGTCGTAGCCAGCTTTTCCAGATGCATATATTTCTTTTGAATTTATATGACAAGATAACATTAAAATCAGACTTTTTACCACACTGAGAAATGCAGGTATTTCTCATAGTCTATCACCACTGAACCAAAAGTAACAAACCCCTGGGAAGTCTGGAAGAAGATATATTTATCTTTTCTGTGAGTCATCAAGGCTAGTGCGAAAACTTCCAGAAACATTTGGAAAGCAACCACAGAAATCAATCAAACATACAAACCTCTCAAAGAGTGGTAAGAGGATGTTCCAGAAGCACATTGGAGCCTTCCCTGCTCCTTCAGCTTCTGCTGCACATGCCACCTCCTCCAGCACGTCACCTCCGAAATTGCAGGCTTTTTGCTCACACTATGGAGGCCTGACACCTCCTGAAACTCTGCAAGTGAGCTGGCAATGACCCTAAAGCTGTGTCTCGCCTAAATGATTGATCTGCTTGTATTTGACAACACAAGTTTCCCTGAAGGAGATCAACTGCTCCTACATGTAAAATGAGCGCTGTCAGGAACAGACCCAAACCCTTGTACAGACAACATCTCATGAGCGATTTTCCAAAAGTAACTTGAGTTTCTGGGGTCTGATGGGTTAGTTTTGCTGTTTCTCTTCCTTTACTTTTCCTTGGAAGAAGCTTTGTCAAAGTGATGTATCTCCCTGGTGATGTATCTTACCTACAGTTGCTTTTTCCAGGTGGGAGACCTTTTTCCCTTACTCCTCAAAGGAGAGTGGCAAGAAATTTAATGACAGCTGGATCTACATGAGTTTCAGAGAAATTTGCAAATTACATCTGTATTTGTTACATCTATTTTTAAGACCAGAGCAGTTTTTTGTTACTGTTGGCAACTCTAAACAAAGAAAGTCTTAAAGTTATTAAATGTAAACTATGCTAGCTAGAGCTGACAGGTAGGAATATCCAGACTTTGATGGCATCTTGGAATCATTCAATTTTAATTCTTGAAATTAACATCAAGGATATTGTTGCTGTATGGAAAACTCATCATTTTAGTTTCTTTTTTTGTGCTTATCTGTTCCTCACTGCACCATCTGACTGCAACCTGACCATGCAGATGTGGGTGCACAGCCTGATATATAGTTATTGACAGCATTTGGGATATCAGCTCCTGGGTATCGTATGTAGCAAACACAGATTAACAGTTTGCAACCTAGTGAGGGCTTACTAAATTTAGCCTGGGAGCTCTTGTACATCTAGCACCCAGAAGAAAAGTACAGTCTGGAACAGTCTTTTTCTCTGCAAAGTGATTTTTGAGGTTCAGCGGTAATCTTGGCAGACTGTAAGCTAGCCTGTCCGCTTAAGAGTATTTACAGCTCAAATCGTCCAAGCTGTTCTCTTTACCACATCTACCAGGTGACCTAGTGAAAACAAGGAAAAGAATCCTATTAATTTCAGTAGCTACTGGGATAAATCCTTATTCAACTCATACGAGAAAGGTGATTTGCCTACAGATAAATATAACTCATGATGAAGCCAGTGATAATCCAGCTGGTCAGTGGCTCAATTTTGAGAAGGAGAAATATCTCTCTCCCTTTTTAAAAAATATATTGTAACTGTGCAGTAATACTCCTAAATGTTATGGTTTATAATACTGTTACTGAAGCATTCTCGATACTTTCAATTAATCACTGCTCTTTCCTTAGTTAGATCTGAGGATTCCAAATATTATTGCTTAGAGCAGTGGTGTGTGCTGACTTTGTAACTGCATTCCTGAATTTGGCATCCCATTGACACGGTTTCAGTCATTAAGTGCATGCTTCTGCGTGCTTTTTTGTGTTCTGCTCTTCCTCTTCACCTTTCAGTCCTTGCTCCATTGACTAATTCATTCACAGTCTGAAATACCGTTTTTTGAATAATATCTGTCATTCAAATCCATGTCATGCAAGTCAGTGACAAAAGGTATAATTCTTGGAGTGTTGCTGACTCTGCTACTTGCTTGTAAGAGAAGCTGTATAAATAATGTTAATATTTTGTTTGCTAGGAATCCATAAAAAATTAGTCAGCCTAAAATTAAAGCACAGTAAAAAGAAATCGCTCTCTTCAAAAGCATTAAAGGAAGATTCTTAATTAAAAATAGTTTCAAATAAAAGAGAAGAAAAATATTAGTTAAAATTCTGAGATTAAATTTGTACCTTATCAGAGCATTTCTGTTTCCTTTCCAGTGCAAACAAATTAAAACCTCTCAGTTTTGCTAAGCCTGTATTTTTGTCCCTGCCACACACACACACACGGATTTTTTTTAAAAAGGCATTAATTTCTTAGCTAGTTCTCCCTGCAGTGCTTCTAGAGGTAGGAGTTAAATGGCTAGCAATGCCTCCTAGTCTGTTAGGAGTAATGCTTTTTTAGGCCAGAGAGAAGTCTTGGTCCCCTGCATACCAAGAGCGTGACAGAATCACTGAGCTATCAAATCAGTTATTCTGCCAACATCTTTCTGGTTCACTGAAAAGTAAATTAATCCTTCGTAAGAGTGCTCCAGCAGGAGAACAAGAGTGAGCACACACACTGCCATAGTCAGGTAGCAAAGTGCTTGCCAGGAGTGTAAATAATGGATAAATAATTAATTTTCTTTGGGGAACCTTCAAGGATCTACTTCTCTGAGTGCTTATGCACACATGGTGGAATAAGTGCAGCAAGGGATTGAGCAAGATTGCTTCTCCATGGAGAGAAAACAAGCCCTAGGGCAGGTTGCTCAGCAGCTCCATTGTGGCTCTTCACAACTCCCTGGAGATCTGGGATGTCTGGGACTGGCACTAGTTTCTGGAGTTGGCATAGATCAGAAGGTGTCTGAGAGGGAGCTGCTCCAGCAGAAGACATGAGGACACGCCTTAGGCCACCATCATCCCTTGGAAATGACAGGCTACAATGAGTGAATCTCTGGCACGCCAACCAGGTGATGTTACCAGTGCTTCTGCCCCCCAAATGCTTTGTTTAGGAGAGCCCAACAGCTCCACTGAGAAAACAAGAGAGAGATACAACACACGCTGCAACAGATAATTCAGCACTGACCTGAAATCTGTTGTCTCAAGTTCAAATTATCACAATGAACTGCAAACCCATATATTGTCTCCTCTGTAATTTCTCATGGCTGATCCTTTTTTTATCCTGTTCTTGAATCTTTCCTTGTTTCCACATACCTCTGAGCTTTATTTTTTTTTATTAACTTCTATCTGTGTGTTTTCTGCTGTCTTGAGATATTCATTCTTGTATCTACTGTTTTTGTTTCTGACCCTAACAACTGTTTTACTTTCTTCCAATTTCCTTTTATTGGTTCCTTTTTCTCAGAAAAAGTTTTCTCCTTTTGTTCCCTGTCCTCCTCATTTGGTATGCTCCTGTGATTCTCCATTCCTATTATAAAACTAATTTACTCTCTGTCTCCTGTCTTGTCTTCGACTACACATGTCATGTAACTCCATCAGCTGCAGGTCCACTGGTCTAATTTCCCCTTTCCATCTGCTGTCTCACACCTCTCCCTTCCTTTCACTCCCACACAGCCCTCTCTCTTCCTTTTCTCTTCCTAGTTTGACATCTCTTCTCTGACTTTTCCATCCTAAGTCCTCCCTGCTGATGGCATTGGCAGAAATGTTGAGTTTTGGTGCTTTATCCTACAGATCTTGGTTTCCTTCACCTCCTTGTTGCTCATTAGATCAATCACCAACTTTATGGTCAGCTCAGGGCTGTTTGCCATGCGTTAGCAATGCAAGCCTCTGTGGAAAAACAAGGATGTTCTCAAGGTTTCTAGGCACGTGGATCACATTTTACATCAACAAGATAGGCATATTTTATATTTCAAACTGCAGTTTTCCAGCTATACTGCAATAACACAGCTGTAACCATTTCAATGTTTTCAATCCATTGCCCCAAGGCCAAAGTGCTCTGCCCCAAGAATATAAGCAACCATAGGAAGGACCAAGGATTTCTGTTCGAGACCATCCGGTCATAAAGCGAGTATTTATCTAAACCCAAGATTACTCAGGTTTTCAGGCCATTTTCTGTTGAGACCTCTGCTGTCAACCACTGTTGCTTCTCTTCACAAACTAAGTAGAAAATATTCCTAGCAGTCCTTATGACGAGAAGTCTACAGCAATGACCTTCTGAAAGTTCTCTGACTCCTTCAAAACATAAGCAAATTGGAAATCTGTATTTGTAAGATCAGAAATAAAATGAAAACCTCACTTTGGCTGTCTAAAAATAAAGCTATATAAGCAAAGACCTTGCTGAATAGCAAACTCCTAAAATAAATACAATTTCCTTGGCCACAATAAATGTTGTTTCAGATTCCAGAGCTGAATACATAATTCATTCCAGTGAGCTGTAACACTTTGTTAAACTGCAGGAACTTTAGAGGAACAGCTCTTCAGTTTCTTACACACTTGAACTGCTTACTGCTCTCTTAAAAAAGACTTCCAGAGGACAGAAACTCTGGGATGTTTTTAAGCCTTTTTGGGGGGGTCATTAATGAGATCTGACTTTCTGCTTCCACCAGATGAACCCTGGACTAATCGTTTCTGTGGCCTTAATAGAAACCTGAAGCCCTAAGCAGCTTTGAGAAGTTCCCCTGGTGGGCCAGATCCTTGGCTGTCATTCTGGCTGCTTTGGTCTGCTCAGGAAGAATTTGGAGAATATATGAAGTGCTGAAACAGCAGATAGAAATTACGTTTTTGTTTGAGCTGCTCAAGAGTGAACTACGTTTAAGACATGATTGTTGTAACCTGAAAAAAAACCTTCAAACTGAAGTGTTTCCAGGCTATTCATCACTTCCCTACTATCTCTCCTTATGGAAGTTCTCCAAGTCCTATGATACCGATCTTGTAAACAATTATTTTGTTTCCTTAATTCCAATAATAAAAGTCATGCTTGATACATCTGTCAGAACTCCTTGGCTCCTTCTTGGACTTGTTTTGGGTTCTTTTTTCCAGATCAGGAAATGGAAAGAAAAAAAAAGGAATTTTTTTTTCTTGAAATCTCAGTTTGGATGAGGAATCCTTAGAATGTCATTTAAAACAAACAAACAAACAAACAAACAAACAAGCAACAGCAACTCCAAAAACAATAGTAAGAAAAGAACGTGAATTGACTTCAGTAATTTCTGCTGAGCACTTTTTTATTCATTAAATAATAAATGTATGACACGGTACTAACACACTTTGGCCAAATGCTTGTTATCAGAATGTACTATTAGGAAAAAATTACATAGTAAAGGGGTACGTGTGTAATTTTGGAATACCTATTCATATATAGATAAGGAACCTGGCAGACATGCCCCGTAAATACAATCATCAGATTTCAGGTTTCAGCACTGCTGATTGTGTTATTTATGCAGATATATACAAAATTATGCACAACTTGCGTGTTATATTTTCATTGGAACTAAAAAATATGGTACTGCTTTGAATACTTCTTAATGCACCCTCCCTTCACTGACCCAAGAATAGATTTATTCTTGCTTCAAGCAAGAATAGAACAAATTTGGACCAAATCCGCTGGTCTAAATTGAAATGTCCTGCTGTCTTTTGGTGCTCGCCCTGGTGCTCTCAGCAAGTCCCTGGAGAGGAATGTATGAAGCAAATGCTTTGTACTTGCTCACAAGTCTCAAAAACTTCCTTTGCTGCCACCTTTATGCCATGAATCGAGTGGTTTTAGTGTATTCTGTCTTACCCAGAGGAAAATTAACCTTGTCCATGGGCTCAGGCATTTACCTTGTGCCTTGCCTTTATTTCTGCTCTTGCATATACAAATGTCCAATTTGCTTATATTTTGAAGGAGTCAGAGAACTTTCAGGTCATTGCTGTAGACTTCTCATCATGAGGACTGCTAGGAATATTGTCTATGTAGTTTGTGAAGAGAAGCAACAGCCATTTACAGAAGAGGTCTCCACAGAAAATGGCCTGAAAACCTGAGTAATCTTGGGTTTAGATAAATACTCGCTTTATGACTGGATGGTCTCAAGCAGAAATCCTAGTTTAGGGAAGAGCTGGTGGGTTTTTTAACTCTTCCTTACAAGACCACAGCTCTGGATCCTCGTTTTGGAAACTCTGGAGCTTTAAAGTAAAAAGAAACCATTGCGGGTATATTTTAGCTCATTATTTATCTCACCTAATTTAACTCATTACTTCTCTTGCTACCCCTTAGTTCATCAGAAAGGAATAAGAGCAAAACGATAACGATGTGCCCAAAGCCAAGCAAGTAAGTGTTTGCCAAGCCTAGGCCAGAAGCGAGAGAGACAGTACAGAGGTGATGGTGGCACACAGACATTTGAAAGAAAAAAAAATTCAAAGTTGGGAAACAGCAAGTTTGCGGTGTGAAAATTGCTACAGTTGCAACGATAGCATTTCTTCGTCTGCCACTATTAATTTAGCTTTGAATATTTTTTAGAAGGGGAAATCATTGGGATAAACCAAACCTAAGTGCACACACACCTCTTTCAGTTACGCCTCAAAATTCTGACCCTTCATTGCCTCATATCACCAGCATGTTTAGCGTTGATTTCACAAACACTACAACAACCCCAGAATCGTCGCAACTTAACCCATTTTGACGCAACAATGGATTTCGCTTTGATGAATGGAGAACTCCCGAATTCCCACGTAATTCAGATTCCCATGTAATCCAGGTGGCCGGGTGACAGCCCCCCTACGGGGGGGAGGAGGGGTGGACCACAGGGTACAGGGAGGGGGACAGGCGGTGTCCTGCCGTCACGCCGCGCTTTGGGGCAGTCTGGGGGCACCCAGGGATGCGGGGGGGATGCGGGCACAGGTGGTGCCACCCGTCACGCCCTCACGGTGACAGCCACCCGCCCCCCCCCGCGCAGGCGCGCTCCCCGTGTCTCTCCCCGCTCTCCCCCCGCGCCCCGAGCGCCTGTGACGCCACAATGCTGGGGCGGGGCCCGGCGGTTTATGACGTCAAGGCGGTCGCCGGGGAACGGGGCGCAGGTGCATCCGATTGCGGGGGGCGCCAATGCCCCCCTTTGCCCCGGGTGGGGAGCGGAGTTGCGGGGGTGTGTGTGATTTCATTCTCCCCGGTCCCCCGTGGNCGCCACCTGCACCCGCTTCACCGACGAGTACCAGCTCTTCGAGGAGCTCGGGAAGTAAGGACGGAGCCCGCGGCTGCGGGATGAGCCGGAGGCGGGAGGGGAAGGGCTGGGAAGGTGTCGGTGCTTCGGGCTCACCGGTGCTGGCAGCCACCGCGGGGGGACGGCGCCATGGCTCCGGCAGCGGGCACCGGGGCGTGAGGGGTGAGGGGGGTGGCGGGCTCCGCGCCCGCCTTTTCCTTCCCCTCGGGGTACGTGCGGCCCCGGGGGGCTGCCCTCGGCCGTAGGGGTATT
>VXBW01006651.1:282758-328460 GCA_013400375.1 Thinocorus orbignyianus | reverse complement strand
TACGGGGAAGCGGAGCGGAAGGCGGAGGCAGCCCTTGGCCCACCGCCCCGGTTTTGCTTTCCTTTTCGGTGCCGCCGCCTCCCCCGGCGGGCTTGAGACGGGGAGAGAGAGGGAGACAGGCGTATTATTTATCGATCCGTCTCCCTCAAGGGCGGGGGAAGACCAGAGGAGGGCGCGGAGGNTATTAATTGTATTTTTATCATTTATTCTGGGTGTAGCGGGCGGAGAGCTGGTGTTGGGGGGCGGTTGGGGCGGGGCGCCCCCCAGCGGCGGGGTGCGAGGCGGGGCCGGGCCCCCATCGCCATGTTGGCGGCCCGGTGTCACCGCCGTGAGGGGGACACCGGCGGGTCAGGGCTGTCCCCACGGGGGGCGTGTGTGGCGGTGCCACCCTGCCCTCCCTCCACACGGGTGCGGACGGGGAGGGGGTCGGCCATACGGCTTGTTAGCGGTGTTCCTCACCCAGAGCTGGCTGAATAAAATAAAGGGTTGACCGTCACTCTGTGGAAAAAAAAATTAAATTTTATATTTTTTGTGTGAATTCGACATCCCGCCTCTGGCTGGACACCGTTAGAAGCCCCGGTGATGGCGGCGTGTGGGTCAGGCTGACAGTTTGTCCGGTTTCTGGGTTTGCAGAGGGGCGTTCTCGGTGGTGAGGCGGTGTATGAAGATCACCACAGGACAGGAGTATGCTGCCAAAATCATCAACACCAAAAAGCTTTCGGCTCGGGGTGGGTATATTTTAACCTGGTGTTCACCATACCCCTCCTCCCCGTTTTTCACATTCTTGTGGTAAGCGTTTAAAAAAAAAATAAAAATAGGTAAATTAATACGTTTCTTAATACCTTTTTTATTTCCTTCATTTTTTTATTATTATCTCCGTGGTGCTTTTTTCTTTTCTCTCCCCCCTGTGTTAAGTGTCTTCATGGATTTGGCTGCATGGAGGTCTGAGGTTGCCATAAAGCATTTCGAGAAAAGATGTACAAATGCTCAAACAACTTAGCCTAATGCAACCTCTACGTTTTTGTGAATTGCATTTTGCAAGCCAATTTTTTGGGGGGGAAGATCGGGAAATTACAAGTTTCCTTAATACCTTCTAATTTAAATACTGTAGCTTCAGGGGATTCTCTGTTTCCATTGCATTTAAACATGAACATCAAGGCTTATCTGATGGAATGCATGAGCAAAAGTGTACTTCTACCTCATATGAAACTCTGCTGTGAGAAGAAAATTATCATTTTATGAACTGTTTGCTAAGTAAGTCATTCTGATTGAGTGATGAATGTTACGCTGTCATAACCCAACTGTGATACCTGCTGTACAGCTTCTTGCTTTCTGTGTGATTTGAACATTTCCTAGATGTTTTTGGTATCAGTGGATATGTCTTTAGGATACATTTGAGGTAAATATACATATGCTGTGGGTTACTGTTGTCAAAAGTAAGCCTTCATGTCAATTGCTTGTCAATTTCAAGTCCCAGGGCTGGTGCTAGGATGTTGGGGATTACAAATTATTCTCTGTTAACGTTATCTGTGTTTTGGTATGAATTTGTGGTGTGGTAAAGAGCATGGAAGTGAATAAGCAAACAATGTGAGAGTGTAAACCTGTTCATCGCCTGCTTTGCTTTTGATGCAAAGAAATTGCTGCAGGTAGACAGCGGTTTGAATTAATTAATTACATTTAAATATAAAATATTACATTATGGCATGTACTGGTAACATGCTGCTCTTGGATAAAGGTCTTTGAACATTGCGTCAATACTTTTATTTTCAGCTCATTAAAGTTGTGTGAAAATCTACATTTTGCCTTTTGCTGAATATTAGTCTCCATGCTTTCGCTGCAAGATTTGTTCTCCTGTAGTTTTCAGAAGGTACTTAAATTTAAAATCCTGCTTTGTGGAGTTACGGATTTAAAGGGAGTGAGGTTAGGAAAATGGTAATATTTGAAATAAGCAAATTGGTGAAAATATTTTAAAAGAGATAATTCTTTTTTTCTTTTGTTAGCACAATAATGTGATCTGTTGAACTTTAATACTTAAAATGTCCACATTCTGTGTGATTTCATAGATCTCGCATACCTTTCAAGTGAGAAGCTGTGGCTTCAGCACCAGGTTGCTTAGGTGCAATGGGTTTTACGTGTGATGGGGTAAATCCTGAAATGCTAGGCTAAATTAATAAAGACTTCGTATTCCTTAGCAATTATCGTTTGGAACATGCCATATTTCAAACTTTATTTTTTTTGTTTCTTTGAGTGTTCGTGCGGAACAAAGTTGGTTCTTGGTGTAGCCCACTAATGAGTGGAATCATATTTGGGAGAATTTGGCTCCCAAAATGGAATGAGGGGAAAACTCAGAGATTTTTCTACAGGTTTAGCACATAAGCTCATAAAGGAAGGGGTTACGCTTCAAAGCTGGCCGGTGAAATATCCTTTCTTATCAGAACATGAGTGATGCCATGTCTGTGAATGTAGGGAATGCATTTCCATCTCTGTTTCCAGAGATCCTGGAAATATTTGAAGTTTTTTATTTGCGTGGTCGTTTTTTGTGGTGATTGTTTTGGATTTTAGCTTTTTGAAATCTACTGAACAGCTTTTGAAGAGAAGCTTCTTAGAGAAACCTTCAGGTTCTTATTATGTAATTCTTTAATTGCAGAAATTCATGCTTTAATTGCACTTGCAGTGCAAAAACTAAGCATTAAAAAGCCTCAAAGTGTGATACGTTCTCCTGGCTGGTAGCAGGTATACACCTTATAACTGAGATACTGTTTTTCACACCTAAATTACTAGTTTTGTTCTGCTCACAGTTGAACTGCTTTATGATGAGGTAGTAGTTTGCTTTTGTGTTTTGTACTTCTTAGTTGTTATACCAAATATAATGTAAGTCTAAAGGACTGTTTATTGGGTCAACTCAATCTGTGAGCAGAGTTGGGGGTTTGGGGCTTGGAAACATGTGTCCCATGTACAGTGCCTGGCTCTCTGCAGGTCTTTTAAGCACAGTGCTAAATTTGGGCTGCCTTCCTTGCAAGACTGAAGAGGAATGTTGTCAATGTATAAGACAGAGGAGTCAAGACTTAATAAAACTTCCTTACAGTAGCTTTGAAGTTAAAAGTTATCTGGCTTTAGCCCAGTAATGACAATACTTGTCTACCCATTCCTCCTTCACCTCAGCCATAAAAATTCTTGGAGATTTATCCTAATCCTGAGGAACTGATCTGATGACAGACTGTGCTGATGATGGTGTGCTCTCATCTGTTTCCTTGACTAGTTAGAGGGAAGTTTCAGACTAATTGTATCTGTGCAGAGGCGTGGGCTTTGGTTTTAGTTTGAAAAGGAAAGGACCCTCTTCTAGGAGAAGTAACCTTTTTGCTTTTAGGTTGATGAACAGTTTTTTTTAAACTTGCTATACTATCATTTACAAGTAGTAGTACAAAATATAATGAAAACAGTTGAGAAGAAATTATTACTCTAAATATTTGCCTTTAATTGGCAATTCCATATTTCTCTGATTTTAGTTAATAAAATAATAAATATTTGCAATTTCAGCCTCTTTATTTTGGTATAGCAAAAATGCTTCTGCTTATTAAAATAACATAATCTCTTCTTAAAGTTCTCTTAAGCTGCTCTTAGAAGTTTTGAGCTTTGACTAATACCCCTCTAAAATTAAGTGCAACAGTGAATAAGTACACAGAAAACTAAGAATGAAGTGAAAAATGAATGTTTGCTGGTTCTGGATTCTGTATTGTTTCATCCGATGAAGTTGTTGGGATTTTCTTATTACTCAGTCTCTAGAGTGTGCTGGTTTTGGGCTTCTCTGTGTTTTTCTTGTGTTGAAAGCAATTTAGACAAAAGTGACCTTCTATGAGGTGACTTTACTTTTCCTTTGTCTGTTCCAAATACCAAATAATAATTAAGACATCATCTTTTTCTTTTGTCATTATCTTTACATCTTTTATCTTCCCTTTTGAAAGCCTTGTGGCTTTGATCCAAATTAATTTTGTATAAACAGATCCCATTTTCCTAACAGGTTTGGGCCATGNAAAAAAAAAAGAGAGAGAGAATTATTCAAGTGTTTGCTTCTCTGATCATACTTGAAAAGACTAATATATTTTCATTGGATGTAATTTTTGCCAGTAACTCATAGTGACTCTTTCTCCATAGCAGCCAAAAGCGCGGTGCCTTTGATGGCAATTTGATGGCATCTGTGAGAGGAGGATGATGTTCCAGTCCATTTTCTCTTCTAGGGTGCTTTTGTAAATACTGCCTAGGCACGCCTCTCCCAGCCCTTAGATTGCTGCGGCGGGAATAGGAACCACTTTGTTTATGAGTGTACATATTATTAAGAGTAATGTAAGAATCAGCTGGAGGTTATCGCTTCTTTGTGAGAGAGCTCTCGTGAGCTTTCAGGGACCAACTGTTCCATTAACTTCGGTGAGCTTTTGAGCTCTAAGCCTTGGAGGCTGCACTGGTTATTTATCTTCCTCCTGAGCAGGAAACTTCCCAAATCTTTTCCAGCATCTTCCTGTTGTTCAAAGAAGAGAGTATTTCCTACGAACTTGCGACTGCGTAGCCAGAGGTGACTGGACTGATTGCACTTTGCTGCAACAAGCTCTGATGGCTGAGGAGGCTGAAAACCCTACCCTGGCAGTATTGAGTAATCTGGCTGTGGGAAGAGTATTTCTGTGCCTCGAGCTGTCTGAGTAGAGCACCTCATGATCCCTAAAGGGATTCAAAATACATTAGGGAGATGAAGGAAATGTGAAGTGTATAGGGTGGTATTTTTCAGCGTAGTTTCTCGTAACGCAGAGATGAACATTTTGGTTGTGTCACTAGACCAGCATTTCTTTAGTCAGGTAGCCTACGTAAGGCAGTCCCAGATGTTTTCCAGGAAGACAAGCTCTAGTAAGGCTTCCTGCACTCCATGGGAGGAGAAGATAATTCTTCTTAATCTATCTGAAGATCTTAATCTCTGAAACACACAATTACCTATGTAAGTTTATATTACAGCACATGTATTTTTAATGCTAATTTCTGTTATTATGTACACATTAAATTATTCCCACATGTAGAGTACTATCCTTAAGGGCATTTATTTGCCAGTGAACCGGATTTTGTCTTTTGAAGACAAGAATTAAACTTGAAATTTTATCTCTTTTCTTCAATATCTTGCTCTCATCTGTTTCTCGGGTTAATCACCTTCTCAGAAGCAGTATATTTGCCTTCCTTTGCATATTTATCTGCAACTGTTTGTTTCCATTGTAAATTACCGTAGTTTAGCAGGCTGCTGGTTCTGTCTGTTATTGAGTGCATTCAGAATGCTCAGAATAGTAGGGAGCACTCATGAGTGTTATTTAAACATATTTCACATTCGGATTTTTGGTTAGGTGTTCTGTTTTGAAGGTTTGGAGCTTTTGTTATGTTTTGGGTTTAGTGCAAATCTGAAGAGCTTTCAGATACTAGCGAGAATGAGGATTTTGAAATTCATTGTGGTGAGTGTTGGTTGGTAGTAATTTATTCTAACAGATTAAACTAGATTTGAAATGAATTTTCCTGCCAGTTCATAGTTAAATTACCTGTAGTAAATATGATATGATTTTCATACTGCCACTTCTGTTTTCTTTTGCAAAGGATTTATTTTCTGTCTCCATTGTGACTCTTGTTACGCTTACAAAAGGAGATTATAGCTTATATGTCGGTGGGCCTTAAACAAATGACATCCAAATTTGAAGATACATGTATTTCTCTTGTTATTATTAAAGCATGTTGAGGGTGTTCTTTCTGGGAGGTATGTACTAGAAAAAGTTAAAATTGTAGCGCGTTGTTTTCACAATTTTCACATTGAGGATGGAGGAAAAGGATTTCTAGTATATTCTGCTGCTGTTCTTGACGTGTTTCAGAGAGATGTGTGTGACACACAACCTCATAGTTCATACTGATACTCTAAATACAGTGCTCACAAGTTATCCTGAAAGTTGAAGATTGTTGATGGCAATGGGCACATGACCCGGATCCAGGATGTAAATAACTCAGAAGAGGTATGGAGAATTAAAAAGTTGTTTACATCGTCTGGCATCTCAGTTTAACCAAGCTCAAGGCAGGGAAAATATGTGAAAGATATTTTTCTGTCCGAACTCCAAGGTTATTAAGTATCCTTAAAATTATAAATTAGTTGAATGCATCTGACCCTCTTGGGATCATCTGATTTTTGTGTTTCACTACTACTTTGATCTGGACCACCTCTCTGCTTTCAGATATCTTGCACCAAAATGTTAACAACACAGGGATTTTTGGGGAAGTATTTGGCTGCTCCTTTCCTGCCATTTTCTGCCAGAAGCTGTAAAGTCTGGCATCGATGCGTGCTGCTAATTTGTGTGTTCGCTTACTGCTTGTGTGCTCACTTACCACAAACTGAAGACAACCGCACACCTGAACAGCTCCGCTTTTGGAATTGCTTCTGTTGGGAGAGAAGGGAGAACCAGACACAGGGCAAATAAGAACTGAATACCTTTAGTTGGCTTCCACATCTGCATGCTGGTACCGAAATACAGGTGTGTTCTTTTCCTCCTGGCCTGAGAGAAGTTGTGTTCCCTGGTAATGTTTTACTACTGATGTCCAAATCGTACTTCCAAATGAAAGCTTTTTAAAGGGTCAGATATGGAAACAAGGAAATAAGCACAACAATGAACAATGAACGTTTAATGTAGCTTGGTTCTGTCTGCCTGCTCACAATTCTGTATGTAGAAAACATTGTTTTATGTATTTAAGTGACTTGCATCTGTCTGCATTGTCAGCAAGGTAGAAATACACTAGTTCCTGGAAGAACTGAGACTGTATTTCTGAGGGTTTGTTTTGCACCTAATTTCAAAACCTCTCTTAACCTTAAAACCTAACTAAAATAAATAATAAAAAAGGTATTATAATGTGAAAGTCCTACTGTATGCAAGTATATGTTTGTCAAAATACTAAAAGCTATTCATGCGCTGCTTCTGGTTATGACTAGTGGTATGTAAAGTCATCTCTGTTGCTTTCATTTACACTTTTATGATTCCAAGGTTTGAGTTTGGGGGTTCATTAGGGGGTTTTTTTTGGTGGTGACCATTTTGGCTATTGCATGGGAGACAGGAGACAGCTGTATTTTTTTTATTTTTTTTTTAAACTTAATTGGAAAGTGTCTCATCCGAGAGATTGAAATAAACGTTAGCTAAATATTTTGGTTTCCAAAGGTAAATACTTCCAAAATAGTGCTTTTCATGTATCTGTCCTTCATTTGACCTTTCTAAGAAATGTAGGCCAGGGTGCTTCATATGTCAGGGTCCAGCTTCCTCCTTCATATACGTTTATTGCACTTCTGTCAAATGCTTTTTAAGGGCATTGCAGGGATTTTTAGAAGATTGTATGAGAAACATAACTTCCTCTGTTGGCTGGAAAAGGTTAAAAGAGAACAAACCCCTAACTTAAAGATGGTAGTTCCTTTTTAATTCCTCATTAAAAATAATTATGGCTTAAATTTGGAGGGACATCTGCTATGTTTTGGAAGGACACAGAAATCCAATCTGTCTGTTTTTTCCTTCTGTGTGTTGATCTCTGTGTATATCTTTGTGTGCATGTTTGTACAAACTCCTCCTCTGTTTAATCCTAGTATTATGAGAAATGTCTTGTGCATGGTATCAGAGAGAGTGGAGAATTTGTGTGACATGGTCTTAGTATTTTCTTCCAGGGGGTGAGTTGTGCTGTTATCCAATGTCTTTTTCTGGATTGTTGTCAGCTTGTTCTAAAATGTATTGAGTTTCAGCTGTTTGAATTAGAAAACTTGCTTTAAAGCTTTGCAGCCCTCTTAATGCCTGTTGCATCTGATTGGAAGCTGCTGGATATATTCTGCTGAGCTGAAAAGGTCACTTAATTTTTCTTGATTCTGTTGCTTCTATGGATGCTGCTGGAGAGAAGCACTAGCTATAGTCAAGAGCAACACACTCAAAAGCTGGGAAAGGGGAACTTAATGAAAATTTGCAAATATATCTTATCCTTGATGAAGCTTTTACGCTAATCCAGGGCCTCTTTAGTGGAAATTGAGAAGCATAAATTATGCTACAGCATATATTTATTTTTTGTAATTAGGTTTTGAAGTCTAGAGAATGATAGTTAATATGCTGAGCAAGGTATTACAGATAAGTCTATGAACTGTTGGTTTAGGTTGTTTGTATTTGGTAGAAAGGAACTTTGCCTACCTGGTGATTTGAGGTAGCTTCTATTACAAAAATGCCTGACCTTTTTTAAGTAGCAAGTATTTCACAGGAAGCTTGGAGAGTAAAAGGTGTGGGCTTAGTTTAAAAAACAAACCCCTCAAACTCTCCAAAGTAACAAAGTAGATTTTATTTAATAATGGAAGTGTGATGCTGTGGATATTTGCTGATACTTCCTCTTGTGATGGGAGGCATATTATTATTTATTCTTATCGTTAACCAAGAATTTACACACTGCTATGGTAGGTTAACATCCTGTTGCTGCTTTCCAAGAGCACTGTCTGGCATCCATAAAACCAGAATTAATTTATGTTTTGGCAGTCACTTTCACCTTGAATGCAGAGCATGCTTATTGAAAATGTTCACAGCTGCTCACGTGATTTCTTTTGCTCGGTTACAGCCCAAATCAGTCAATTGGGTTGTCAGTCGGACAGCCTCTCCCGCCATGCTAGATGTGCTGCCTATTTCTGCATCGGTTTTTACTCTGCCAGCACACAGTTGACGGTGCTGTGGAAAGCACGGCTGTGGTTACGTTCCCCTGGATGTAGAACTCAACCTCTGACTAAGGAGGGGGTTGGGTAATTATGTGCAGAATAAAAAACTTTAGGAATCAAATGTTTTCTGGACTGAGCACATGCATGATTTTTGACAGATATAAGGTACATTGAAAACTACGTCAAACCCTGATGATGGAGTTAGTTCATGGCTGTTGTGTGTATAGTGTGCAGGCAGGTACACAGCCCTTCAGAGCAACTCGCCCAACCCTCTGGCCTCCAACTGGCAGCTCCCCTTACCTGTGAAACTGTTCATTGGTTTCTACAGCGTTATGGGCAATACACTGGGTCATGTGGCAGAAAGCAATCTTCCCCACATTCTCCTTTCCCTGTGCTACAATGAACAGTGTACCTTGATCACAAAGGAGCTTAACAAACCTCCGTGTGAGTGGAAAGGACAACACACCTCTGCTGTAAAGTTTCATCACCTCAGCACGTGAGAGACAGAGAAAAATAAACTTAGAGTGTCGAAGCTTGTATTTGTGCCAAGCAATCTATTGCATGTGTTTTCAGAACTTTGTTCCTGATTAAATTATAGTCAGGCACTGCTTACTTGTAAATTTTCCACAATGTGAATGCAAGTGTTGCAGCGGCAGTCACGTTGCATATTCATGTTGCTGCATGAACAGATGGGGTTCCTACATAATATCCATATTTGACAATCTGATGGGATTTGCCAAGCCTAAGCTTTCATTTAAATTTTAACCTCTTGGAGAGATAGGTTTGTGATTTAATCAGTCAAGGGAGGCCTTGAAGTTATTTGTATTGCAGAGCAGATTTCAAGCTAATACTTAGACATGATTTTGGTTTGGGGGACTTCTTGTACGAGTGGTTTTAAAAGACTATTGCTCATTGGAATAGGCACTTGCCAAATTGAGAGATTTCGCTTGAAACCTTACTCAGTTGGCTGATTTTATTCATATCCTTCAGTAAGTGAAGATGTATTGTGTATGCAGCTAAAACATACAACACGGACAGATTTCAGTTGCTGTGGTACTTGCAAGGAGAATTTTGTACTGTAGAGCAGATGACCTTCAGTTTCCCTTGGGGCAGCTTCAGGTGCCTCCTGAACTTTGGTTATTAAAGCACACTTTAAGACTTATTTTCCACCTTCTTTATAGAAGGATGTCAGAAATTTTAAGTGTCTCCAAGATCCAAGTAAATTTCAGTACATAACCTTCAAAACGTACATTTTTTTGGTTATTTATGAAATGCTGTATCTGTGAAAATGTAAAGTTTGATGTTTTTTATACAGTGTATACTGCTTTCAAAATTAAAAAATGAAACTCAGGTGTAAGGTAGATTGTTTAATATTTGCTTTCTTTATGCAGCATGGACAGCTATGAAATTGTGGTTAGGATTGCATTGTTATGTGCTCGTGGGACTGAATGCCTTGCTGATCATGGCATAACCTCCCCCCTTTTTTCAGGGCTTGTTAGTATTACCACTCCAAAAAGCAGGGGAAGGGTTTTCATCAAATTTCTGCATCTTCCCATAGGGCTTTTGCTGTTATTCATAATTTATACTTAATAAATTTTAACATGTTAAAACATTTTTAGTTGCTCACTCTTTCCATTAAAGCCTCCCGGTAGTCTTTAAATACTAGAGAGGTGTCTGATTTATAAGATGATGTATACTGGTGCTGGATGGAAGAGCTTCCAAAACCTAGTGCGTTTTCTTTTTCACCTGTGGCACTTTATGATCTTTCATAGCTGTTGCATTTTGAGGGGAAAGGAAGTATTCTGGAACTATACCAGAAAGGCTGCTGGTATAGTCCTCTGTGGGTGTGTACACATGTACACGTTAGATGGAGAAGAAGGTTCCACAAAGTTTGTGCCTACCCAGCCAGCTTGTTTACTATAGGAAAATGTTTCGTGCTAAAAGACCTATTAACTAAAGTAATTTTACTTGTAATGAGGGCAAGAATTGGTGTCTTTAGATTTTTATTTGTGGTTAACATGATTTATCTATCTAAATTAAGTAATAAATTGCTTTCAATGCCATGTTAATCAAAACATGTTTACTAATGAGATTAATCTTCCCACGGTAGAAGTTGCTTATGTGTGGTCCATCCCTCCTCCTAGGGGATGTGTGTTAATATTACAGATGGTTTTGGGGAGCAGATTGATGACTCAGCCTTGCATACTGACGGTGGTAAGCTCAGCATATCTCAGAGATGGTTTTAGGAAACGTGAAGTAAGGGGACAAGGACTTAAAAATTAGATGGCCATTCTTTCTTAGGTATGCTCTAAGCTAATTTATTTATATATATATATATATACACACACACACACACATGTTTGGAATGGGGGATTGGAATTGACCAGAAAAAAAAACACAAAACAATCGGGTGACATCTTATGAGTGGCTTTAGTAGTCACCTGCATCTGCATAGAAGGATCTTGTCTGGTAAATTCCAGTGTTTATTTACTGTTTATTTCACTGATTCTGAGACTGATACTGAAGGAACTTCTTCAGTGATTTTACTTCACCACTACATTTCCTGTCACCCCTCTTACAAGTTTCCTACTGATTTCAAGGCTAGTTTGGTAATCTCCATGTTTACGAGTCACCAGATGTGTCGTTTTCTTTCTGTCTATGTCTTAAACAATGGAGCCTTGCAGGAGGCATTGATTCCTGTCTGGAAAAATTCCTCAGAGTAATGTTTTAGAGAACTTACTGCGCCCAGCTGGTAACTGATATACACAGATGTAGGTAGATGCTTTTTTTGCCTCTCTTTTTTTTTTTTTTTTTTTTTTTTTTTTTTTTTTTTTTTCTTTAAATATTATTTTTTTTTTTTTTGGTACAGTTCCTCAAGATCATGTATATTTGAGACCTAAGTCAAAACTCAGTTCTTTCCATCAAAAGGCATGCTGTCATGTTTCTGACATTGTAGCTTTCTACAGCCTGCCATAACTCTCACCTTTGTGCAAGGTCAAGTGGAAACCGCTGTGGAAATAGCTCCATGAAATGAAGCTAAATTAAGAATAGTTTCTGTGGAGTGTTGACTTTTGTTTCTACAACCACAGATGCTCGTCTGTTAAAGAAGATGGCTAAACACAATGAAAATTGTGCAAATGTACTTAAGGCAGCTTAGATCAACTTCTGAAATAGAAATAAAAGGTATGAAACAGGTCTGCAATAATTCAGAATTAGCACTGGCTCCTTTAGTAAATAATAAAATTATACAATCATATTGTATACATATATAGTATTATCAGACTTCAGCAGAAAAAGTCAATTGAAACAGATTGATAGGGTTTTTTATCTTTTAAATACTCAGCAGACCATGCAGACTCTATGTAGAAGATAGGATGATGGGCATGTGATCAGAGCTATATACCATTCCTCTAAAAAATATCAGTAACACGTCAAAGATCAGATATCTGAAGTTGACCCACCTGAATCTGTATTTCATTGCACAGTTATTAAATAATCTCAGTTGTGAAAAAGAAAAAAAAAAAAAAGTCTCTTAATTTCACTACATAAATGCCTTTTTAGTGTGAGAAGGACATAGCCAACATCTATCTGAATTATTCATGGCTCCAGCAATTTTCTTATTAAGCAGAGATTGTCAGCTCCATTGGGAATTTTACTACTGATTTTACCCAGAAGTTTTTTCTGACATCATGGTAGCTATCTAAAATTTTTCGTGTGAATTTGGGGTATTGCAGACTAAATCTACTTCTGGCCTTGGGTGCTGGGTTGCATGGAATACAAGAATTTGCATTTGATGTTTTACGTCTTTGAAAGATCCCCCTCTCAATATTCCTAACATAGTGAACATTTCTTTGCCAAGAAAAGAGCATGTGAAGGAATCATCAAAATAACTGCCCATATAGGCTTGGTCTGAGAACCTCGATGGATGATGTTGAAGCTTGTGTGCTTTATTTTGCACCTGTGGCTGACCTAACTGCCTGTGATCAGGAAATTTCACTGGTTGGCAATCATTTTCCTCAAGTGCTGTAACCTGAGTGTGTAGTCTAGTGCCTGTGTCCCTGGCAACTTTGGGTGGGATAACAGAACAGGGATAGTTCCAGAGTCTGTGCTGTTCATGTATCCTCGTCATGTACGCTTATTCCACCTGTTTCTTTAAGGTATGAAATAGCTCCTGATTTCAGAATTGTTGTTCTCAAGTTCAGTACTTGAGAAGGTTTATGAAACAGGCCTCTTGAGTTTGGCATGTGTAGGTTTGGTGGGGTTGTTCGCATTTTGGTTTGGTGGGCTCTGTGTTTGGAGTTGTTTGAGGTTTTGGTTTTGTTTTGTTTTTTTTTGCATTGAAATTGTTGCATCCCATCTCTATTAGATGGGGCCCTTGAAACCTCATTACAAGATAATCTGATTATGTGCTGTGTCTTTTATGTTCTGTTTCTTTTATGTTGTTCCTTTTGCTTGAGATGTGTTTGTTTTCCTTTTCTGTGTTATGTGAATAGTCAATGGAACAAAAGTTCTCATAGCTAAAACATCAGAAAATCCTCTTTTAAAATGCATGCCTATTTGCACTAAATGTGTTTAGGTTTTGGATATATTTCAATTTGGTCATATATTTTGACCAGAATAATTTCATGTACAGCATTTAAGTGCCTTGAATGTGCAGTTAGTATCACAGCAAACTGTACTCTTATACCAGAACTCTTCTTGAAACTACAAATGTGTTTCTGAGCTTAGATTTGCTCTGGTTTTATTTTAAACTCTTACTCTTTGAACTTGTCTACTCTGATATTGCAAACACATCCTTAGCGTGTGGTAGTGTTTCTTTCTTGCTTGCTTTTATTTCATGCTAACTCTTAGCCATTCCTTCCAGAAATCCATGCTGCTTTTTTTTTTAGTTCAGCTTTCTGAATTTCAATTTTAATCTGTCTGTAATCATGTAAAAATAATACGTGGGGTGCCAGTGACTATTCTGCTCACATCATGTGAGTGTGGACTACCCCGTAGAGATAGGAAACAAGGTCCTAGAGAGAAGGAAGCATGGGCATGGATAGTAGTCACGAAGAGAGAAAAAGTCATTATTTTAAAGGGTTGAAATTCTGCAGGGGGGAAAAAGGCTGAATATCTTACCTGAAAAATGTGGCATTTCATTTAACCTGTTTTTTCTTGGTGGTTTTACCTGTTCAAGAAGTGAAAATATTGTCCTGGCATCCTACTATCCTGTCGTGCTAGCATGAGAGCTAAAGGAAAATGCACTAGGAAAAAATGCCCTCTGCTAATAGAGTATTCGGCAGGAAACTGTTAAGATTTATCTTGAATGATTTCACATCAAAAGATAAAGCAGAAAACGACTTTGCAATATAGATAACTTTTAATTGCATATTTGCAGTGATACCTTCACCTTATTAGTGTGGGAAGATTCTTCGTATTTTCGTGAAACAGCTCAATAAAATGGTCTGCCACTACTTCAGTCTAATTCTCATTAAATAAATTGGTATTCTGTGGTGGATTGTTGAGTGACAAGCATTGCAAATGCACTTGAAGTTTTCCTTAATGACTAAGCTTTCTTGCCTAATATAAAAATGAAAGTCTGTGCAGGAGTGAACAGTGTTGTCAAACTTGTCATCAAGTTCTCGGTGTTGGTTTGAGTACTTGTAATGTTCTTCCTTTAATTGACTTGGAAGTTTGCAAAGTTTGATTATAAAAGTGGAAAAGCAATTTTTTAAAGATGGTGGGAAAATTTACCTTCATGTTTAAATGTGCAAAGTTTTATTGCCTGCCTATAGCGTTTGGTTGAAACATTAATTCATGAGCTTGGATTTTTAATCATTTTTTTGCATAGGACTAAATAATTCTTTCTTATGAAAGAATCTACAGTCTTGGAGAGTGGAGGTTGAATTTAAAAAAAAAAATCCTCTGTTGATTTGTTCAGTGTCAGTCTGTTGTCATTACCTGAATCTCGTCAGTTTTCTTACTGCTAACAAAAGGGGAGGGGGGGGGAAATCCCACCCCACTAATAAGGCAGTTTAAACCAGAAACTTTTAGTGTTTTGACAAACAGCAAATAGCAATCACTGTAGTAGTTTGGTGATAACACATTGAAAATTTGAAAAATTTCAGAACTGTGGTTTTCTTGAAATCTTAATCTCTCTCTACTGCTGAGGTGGTAGTTCGAAAGCTGAAGTGCACAACAGCTTAGTAATAACTTCTTTTGATGTCCTAATAATCATCCGTGGCAAAATCCTGTAGAGCTTTGGAAGCACAGCAAGGTGGGGCTGTGAGAAGGATCCATGGTGAACTCTCCTTTATCTGATCTTTGTGTTCCAAGCTTTGGCATGATCTCCCATGTCTGTCAGAGCCAAAGGGTAGGGCAGCTGAATTGGTGCCTGTGGTGACAGCTTTTTGCTGTGTTTCTCACCAGTGTCATGGCCAAGATTTAGTGCTGCACTTCTGGTGTATGTTTGTGGTGGGCTGTGTTTGATGGGCTCACTGTGATAGGTGATTCCTCCTCAAAAATACGTTTTTTTCTGATGCGTTGTCTCAGCAGAATTAACTTTAAGGAATAACTTGTGAAACTGTTGGATGCATGCAGGTGCACAGTGCCAAGGACAGATGGGGAGGCAATGCTATTAAAATGGCAGATGGCTGTCTTGTACCCTCTGCCAAAGAAATTACAATGAAATACCAGGTATTTCCTTTTAATTTCTGATGTTTCTTTTAGGAGATAGTGTATTATATTTTTCACTCTTGTGTGCTTCTCCAGGGATTCCCCTTGAACCTCAGGAGCTAAATCAGGAACCAGGTAACTGCCTTTGAGAAGACTAAAAATTTGCAGTATAGAGGGCTGATTTCAGAATTGTCTTTTGAAAAAAATGAGCAAGTGATTGAAATATGCTAGTAATTCTGTTTCTGTGTTTGTACCACTGCATCCTGTGGCAAACCAAGCGTAGGATTCTGAGGGTCATCCCTTCACCAGCTTCAGCTGAATCCAAGGAGAGTGTAAATTGGTCGGGATGTGAGTGAAATCTGTCCTGTAATGCTGACTGCAAAATTGCTCTTTCTATTCCTTTCTAAAAGCATACCTGTAACTTTATTTGTACATTTCTCAGATTTGGAATGATGTCACACAGCAAGTGACCAGTGTGAGTAATCTATCAGTGTTTTATCCCCCTTAACACTGGAGCTGATGGGAAAATTGCAGGGTATGTCACAAACGTTTTATGTACGTGTAGCATTGCTGCCACTCATCCCGGCAGTGCTGAGCCAAGTAAAGGTATCTGTAACTCTTCTGATTATTAGAGCGCGTTCATTGATTCTAGTAACTGCATGATGGAAAGAATTTTCAGACAAGGTGTTTAAAACTTACTTTACACCCAGTGCCAAGTGCTGTTTGTCTTGTTGCTCCTTCTCCACTGAATATAGGAAGTAATTGTCCCAAGCGACACTTTTCCACCAAAATCTGGTCTATATCCAACCAGTCATTCTTAGACCACAGAAATAGTGTTCACTTTCGATTTCTTGAACTACACAAGGTTTTAGATATTTTTTTAAAATATTTACTACCAGGCTATTTGATTCATGATTTGCAAAGAGCTTTCCAATGAGGAGTTTTAATTTTGAAATGAAGGACCATAGCTAATACTTTCCCACCTCTAGAATACTAGTATTATCAAAATCTTCTGTATAATATGGGATACTCAGTAGCAGTTTACTTTGATAAAGTGATACACGCTGTCATTTTACTGAAGGCTTTGGTGATAGTGTTTTAGGTGTCAGTGAAATCTGATACTACATAATGTTAAAAATCAAGTTGTAGAGTGGTCAAACGGTGTTACTTAGGAAACTTTAGATCCTAGTTCAGCGTGATAATTAATCCTGTATCTTGAAGCCTGTGAATAATCCATGGGATTAAACATACCTTAAATATGCTTGTGTTTTGTACTCTGCTAAACCATAATTTCAAATCCATTTCAAACGCAGAATAGTGATTGTCTTGGTTTGCTCGGTGATTGTATAGTTCTAATAAAAACAAATGTGTATTAGTAGTACAGGTAATTACTGTATGTGGTACGTTTGGCAGATAGCACCTCTTGGTAGGTTGAGTAATTTGAAATGTGACATTTTATGTATGTCTCTACAACACATGGAACAATTACTAGGGTAATTTAGACTTAATGAATGTTATGTGTGTTTACTATGAAAGTCAAGAGGCAAAGAAAGCTAGTGTGCAATTTCTTAATGCTAGAACTGAGCAATGAATGATAGAACTGAGCATCTCTACTATTTTATTTTTATAATGTTACTGAAAAGCTTATTAGAACATGGCCCTTAATAACAAACCTGCCACATGGCTTTTTATTTGAGAGGAAGGAAAAGAAATGAGATTTCTGTCCTTGGATCTTAGCTGAGGTTAGCTGTCCTTTCACTGTGCTCTTGTGTGAACTTTCCGTGCAAGCTGTAAACTGATTACTGGTTTGATTAAATCATTTTCCTGTTAAGCTTTTATGTCTCTTTCTTACCTCTCCTTTTGTGACGCAGAGAGAGGGAAATTGTGTGCAGGTAGCACTGGGAAGCAGACTGAGTATTTTTTGTTTAACAGTTGCGTGGTCTTTTAACAGATTAACAAGCAAGATACCTCTATTTGGTGCCTTGCTGGTACTGTGCCTGCCTATTGCAGCTTCTACAGCTTCAGGTGTAGTCAGGTTTAAGGTTTTTTTACAGTGATATGATGAGTAATATTTTTCTCTTGCTGCTGATGCGGCACAAGCATGACAGTCCCTATAAGCCTCGCTTATAAAAACTGTTATATAAGATCTGTCAAAAATTTGAAAGGGTTGAGATATCATACCAGAATGCCTTTTTATTTTTTGATTAGCATCTCTGAGTTTTGACAACACACAGAAAGGAAATGTAAGCTTCTATTTTAGTCTGTTTCAAAACCTAGTGATTTTAAAAGTCATTTTATCTTCAGAAATGAAGTACTTCTGGTGTTTGTGTAATACTGTGTTAACCTGTGCTACCTCTTGGTCTTTATGCCATATGCCATAATAAAACATTCTTTAAATAGAATAATTTTTATGCCATTAGTTGACTAAAAATAGCTTAGAGCGCTGTTCAACATTTGAAAAGGATGAAATGCTTTGATCGATATTAAAAACTGAAAAACTAGGAGTAATTGATGTTGAAAATATTAAATATATTTTTAATAGGGGGAAGAGTAATGGTGATGAAGGGCAAAAGACTGTTTTGCTTTTCGTCCTAATTTTGTTCAGATTTGGCACACTGTTTAAAATGGCTGTTTGATCATATGACCATAAAACATCTACGGGGTTCTTTGAATTATTATTTCTGACAGAACTTTTCTTGAGAGTCAGGGAATAATGTGCAGCTTAACTGCTGCAAAATACTCATTTGAGAAATAAGCTGTTCTTCTGCCTGGGATGGTGTATTCCTGTTTGCAGTGAGATTTGTAAGTGACGCAGTTAGCATGAGTGAAGAAGGTGTGCAGTGGAGATTACCAAATTGACCTCCTCTTAATGAAAATCTGACAGGACCCTTGCCATGGTTCCTTGTTTTCAGATCTACTGTTACAGAGGTGCCACATGTTATCCATAAAATACATGTCTTGTAATGCTTGTTCACCTTTCTCAATGTCTTTGCATGTTCCTGAAAGGGATTATCTCTGTCTGATAAGCTCCTTAGCTGCTCCGCACAGGCCTTTTCCTTCACAACTATTTCCTCAAGATATTTATAGGTACAGCATTAACAACGTATGCCTTCTTATAGGGCTGAAATGGATATTTATATAGGCTTTTACAAGCTCATTTGGCTGGTAAGGAAATTCAGCTACTGGGTGTCTCTAAATTTTGCAAGATATTTGTGTATAGCTCTATGGTATATTTATTTCTTCTAAGCAATAGCCCTGCTAAGTTGTTCGGGTTTTTTTCACCCTTGTTCCTACGTTTCTACATTCCATGTGAGACAGAGGCTTGTGAACATAAAATGCAGCAGGAGAAAAGAGCAAATGGAGGGGTTGAGGGTGGCACAAGAGCGTGGGTTCTGTACTGATGATGTTGGAAAGCTGTGAAAGCGTATTAGCTGCTTCATGTTCCTTATGATGCTTTGCCATGACACCATGGAATCAGCCTTCAAGGGATAGAAAATGTCCTTGCAGTGCACAGAATTACCAGAAGAACACGTTCATCCATGAGGCAGATTGTAATGTGGAGAAGATGTTTTCCTGCTATAGTTACCTAGTATATGTTTATATATACTATCTCGTCACAAGAAACTGTTTGGAAAGATGAGTGCTTGCATTCAAATCAGATGATGCTTTTTGGATGGACAGTAAAAGGCACGTGTGAAAGACAAGGACAACAGTCTCTGAACAGGCTACTTAACTGAAAAGCAGAAATTATCACTTCAGCTTTCATTGAGAAGTCCTTCTCATGTAGCTTAAGGTCATTTTCACATTAAATATTCAGACTACCATTCCTTCCATACTTAAGTGTGCCTGTAAGCTATCATTAGTTACTGCATAGATGTACAAATCTTCTGAGGAAGTTATTCAGCTATTATTTCTGTGCATAAACTGTTCTTAAAGAAATTTCCAAGCTATTAATATTAGGCTATTTTTAAGAAGTCTGTCCTAACTGTTCTTATCTTTCTGTCAGAACTGGGAACTACCTCTTATCTTTTTGCCAAAAAGCTGTTTAATCTGTTTTAAAAGCAGTAATGCAAGTACCTGATACTAACCTAGTGAATAATTTCATGAGTTTTTAAACTTTCCAGTATGCTTTCTCTTTATGAAGCTTTTCATTGTTACACAGCAGAATTGGCCTCAGTTTCCCTTAGGATGACAGAATATCACTAGGTAATGGAATAATTTCAAAGAATGGCTAGCAAGCTTGGATAAAATAAAATAATCTTGTGTATTGTATACTTGTAAATGAAGCTAGCTATCTCTGGATGAATATTTAGTTAACTTCACAAATTTTAGTGTGGGTAAGACAGAAAAGCTTCTTTTGGGGGAATTAGGTGAGGTAGAATCTTTTTCTGAACAAATCAGAAGGTGAGGAGATGTGTGAAGTTTTGACAGTTTCAGAAGTGTAATGAAACATGCTGAGTGAGCTCTTCTAATTCGGAAGAGGAAGAGGAGGGTTGCCCTTCGGGGAGGGGGACGGAACCCAACAAAATGCAACAGAATAAATAATAGTTCCTCTGGAAGAAAGTGGACAATTGAGAAACTTCCTCAAGAAATTTTGATATCTTTTGCTCAGATTGTGAACCAAAATCTTGCTGAACTGCTCATGGATAAAAGTGAATGGGAAGCACTGTAGTTCTCATGTATCTTGGAGGAACTGAACATTCTTCTTTTCTGTCTAGTCAGAATGAGTTCTTGACGACTTCTAAACTCATGGGAGAAGCTGCTGTATTTTTGGATTACTGTTCTTCTGGGTATTACAGAAAAAAAATTACTTAGCCTGAAGGAACTAAGTAATATTTCTGCCTAGTCTGTCCTTTACTCAAAGCTCTTTTTGTTTTTTTGGTGGTTTTTGTTGTTGTTGTTGTTGTTGTTTGTTTGGGGTTTTTTGTTGGTTTTTTGTTTTCCCTCTCCTGTCCCTCCCCCTTGAGTAGTTTATGCTTATAGGTCCTAAGAAAACACCAGCCAAATTAAAACAAACTTAAGCAAAGCAGAGGAGTAACACGTTCATCAATATTTGTGTTAAATATTTAAACAGGTTCTCTACCAGAGGCCTTTTTCCTTAATTTGAATAAATCAAATTTACCCCTTTACATTTTTTTAGGCATTTTTATTCTACTACTACTACACATATTCAGTACTAGCAAGAGTTCAGGTTGAATGGCAAGATATGATTATTAAAAAAGTAAATAAATAGCCCCTTCAGCTCCCCAAAAACTTAAATTATCCAGGGATTCATGATAGTTCATAATTTAAAAAGTAATGATTTTTGCTTAAAGGTGGGTTGGGTTTTGTCAGGTGTTCTTTTTCCTCTTCTAGGTATGATCATAATGTAATATTCGGCAAAACTACTGTAACAAGTCTTTAGCCTTAATAAAAGTGCTTCTCAATATGTTCACTGTACTGGCTGTTTACTGATGTGCTAATCTCTGGAGTCGTCTGAAGAGACAAAGGATTTTAACACTAAGTGAATGTGAGTTAGACAAGCTTTTTCTGATCAAAGGTTAACTCACTCTTGGAAGTCTTTTACTTGGTGGCTGCTGGAATGTTTTTTTGAGCATAAGTCTTCCATATTTCAACCTGGGTGGCATCTCCCAGTCCTGTTGATACTTGAGTTGTCTTCATTGAGTCCAGATTTGAAATATTGCTTTTGACAGTACTTTTCCCCTGGTGTTTTTCCTTTGGATCTTCTCTATTTTTTTTCGCTCTTGGGTTTATCTACTGTGTCAGTAGTAAGCATGGCCAGGCCTTCCAGGTTCTTTTGCTGCACAGTGGTTGTTTTTTTGTTCTACTTCCTGTTAACATTTTACATTAAAAACTTTTTATGTATCACTCAATAGAAGATGACAGCAAGACACCCTTCTTCCTCTCTATTTTGATTCTCTCTCTGTGTCTCCCTCTCCCAGATGGAGAGGGGAAGACACTTGTCTACTTTGAAGGGACATCAGAACTGGTTTTGAAGGCCTATGAAGTATCACTTGCAAAAATCAGTGTAACCGACGGAGCATTTGCATCAGGGAATTGTCAGAGAGGTTCGGGGCTGTTAAGGCCAAAGTGAGACTAACCCAGTGCATTGAAAACCAAATGTGTCCATTTTGTGAACATCGTTTTGAGATGTGCTGAAGCCTAAGTTCACAAATAGTTAGTAGATGGGAAGTTTTAAAATGTATGGATGTGCAATATTTAATTGGTATCCGAATACACATTTTTCTGTAAAAGTCCAGGTTTTCATTTTTAATTTTTAGAACCATTTAGAAAAGAGATAAAGAAGTAAAATTTCATTGTTGTTGATGAATAGACAATTTTGTTCACTCTGAAATCCCTTTTTCTGCATCCCATTAAACTTTTTGAACTGTCTAATTTGAGCTATAAGCAGAAATATTGACACATGACCCCTAACTGCAGATATGTTAAATGGAGATATGAGTGGGCAATTAAAAACGTATCTTTAAATAGAAGCGCTATCTGTGCGGTAGCCAGCCCATTAAGCAAACTGTTAGACTGTAACCTGGAATTCTTTTTGCTGAGGGAAATTGGAAATTAAAGTTCTTCAAGTGGTTTAATAGTGAAGAACATAAAACTGGGGATAAGGGTGACAGAAGGTGTGCATCTGAAGAAGGTAAGCATGTTTAAATTTCACATGTTTATTGAAGTAATGTAAAAGGCTGAACTTGCACTCTGGACAAATACTTAAGGGTAGGGGAGAACTTCTGTTAATTTTACACCAGTTTAACCATGGAGTAGTGAGTTGACGCTACTGTTTTACTGCACCTGATTTGTAGCTTCGGTATCCTTCTGTACACTGAATTTATCTAGCTTTTTCAGGATATTTCATGACACTGGGTAACTTAGCTCGGTGATAGAGGTGTAACTGTATTCTGTGTAGTGCTGTAGCGGTTCAGAAATGCAGCCTGGAAGTCAGAAGGGATTGGAGGGTGTTGGTTTACCTGAAGAGCTATGCAGGATCTGGAGAAATCAGGAATACCCAGCACGAGACTATTTCCTGTGTAACTTCGGAAGCTGTTTTTTTTCCTGTTCGGTGCAGAAGCTTGATTTGGTTAATTGATTTGGTTCTGTGGATCTTAGGCTTTTTTCTTAGTGGGACACCTACTTAAAAAACATGTAGTATTAATGTGTTTTTAAAAATACTGCTATAATTCAGTGTAATCTTATATGAAAGTCGTGAGAGAATGTGATGATTGTCTCTGTGGACTGGTGTGTGTTTGCTGATCAGTTGGTACAATGTGTTCCTATTAAAACAAACAAACCTTAGTTCCTGCTTTGCTTTCCTGAGCTATACTGATGTGTTACATATAGCGGTGGCTCTTCTTCCTCTGTAATTTAACGAGGTAAAAATAAAGCTGCAAAAGCCGTCGCTCATTGCTGGCACTTATACATGGCAGTAACATAAAGCGGTCCCAAGCTGGGTGGTGTTGAGCGAAGGGGTTTCTTCTTAAGTGTGCTCTGCTCCAGCTTTTGTACAGCATGGCACAGAGAATTCGTATCAGATGTTGCTATTTCCGTTTGGATCTGTTGATGGATTCCTGCGTCAGAAGAACTTAAATTGCCCTGATGGACTGTGGTTTTTTTCCTCCATTGAAAAACCTGGAGTACAAGTGCAGAAGGAAATCTCAGTAAAGGTGCGGGGGCTTTTTTGTTTGTTGTTATTTTCCCCGTGAGAGTTACCAGAGCTGTCTTTGGTAGCAGCAAGCAAAGCCTTATGTGCTAAAGCTTAAAGCTATTTGAGGGTTTGACCCATTGATCTTGCTTTTTGCTAAGTTGGGATGGACAATTAATTGGCTGTAGAAACCTGATAAACTTCCAGTTGCTTAACAACGTCAAAGCAAACAATAACTACCGTGTGTTTTCTCTGAGCTTGTTTGTATTTAAAATAGCCGTGAACATGTCAAGTGGGGACATGAATAAAATGCTGTCCAGATAAACTACTTAGATAATTAAATTAAATTAAATTTTAAGTACTCACTTGTTTCATTTGATGATGTTGCATTGTGCAAACCTGTTAATTTGGGGGTTGTATAGCTGTTTCCCTTACACCAGGGCGAAAAGGTCTGCTTGTGTTTCTTTGTGGCAGTCTCCTGTTTATGTGCAGTAAACATCAGATCAGATGTTAAAACACTGGTGCGATGCCAAAGGTGCCCAAACTTCTCAGCTTTTGAAAGTCTCCTGATCTGTTGAGAATGATGAAGAAAATGAGCTGTTCAATAACATCTAGTTACATACAGACTTTTAGAGTAAATCGGCATTGTGTAATGAAACCACGGCTCATTTAACTTGATGAATTAGAAGTATTAATTCTGTAAATAAGGAAAAGGCTGGTTGATGCAATGGGATTAGTGGGTTACAAACAGCTTGTATGAGGGTTGCCAAATTAACAGGAAAGCCTTGACATTATTCTATTTAAGTAAAGGAAAAATACTTTAATTATGAAAACTTAAGTATAGAGCTGATGTGGCTGAAAGTTGACAGAAGAATTGACATTTATGTACTGTAGCTGACTCCCTCCATTATCTATGAACTGCTGTATACAAAAGTAATGCTGTTTCTATACTTCAGCTTGTCTTCAGGCAGTAGCCAGCAACTTGCGCTCAGTTGTGCATTGGAATGAGTTTCAGGCATGTTTTGGCATGCAGGCAGCTTGTTACTGTCCAGTTGCTGTTTTCACTTCCAGAAACATTGGTCAGCTTGGTGGGGAAAATGATTAACCTTCAGAACTGTAGCCCTAAAAATGTCTGAAGTTCACTATGCTGTAAAATAGTTGGTGAAAAATAATTTTGTGACCTTGAAGGAGTAAACATTTTAACTCTGCTGTTTAGATGGAGTACATGAGCCCAGAGAAGCAAATATTAACAAAGACTATTTAAAAGAATATTTAATATTACTTCCAGCAGTATGTGCATACAAGAGTATTTAAATTAATATCAGTGTAAGCAAAGATTGGTTATATAAGTGTAACTTAGAGAAATTGTATGTGTAAGTGAGAGTTCAGAACCACATAGGAGAGATAAGTGAACTGATCAACCTTGTACAGCAGGAGAACTTCAGCAAGTTTATTCTTGGATTCATTAGTCTTGAGAGAGAAGTAAATAGGTAATTATTTAATTAACTGAGTTATGAAGTTTTTCTTTCCTTTTGTATCAAGGGTTCCTTAACTGAAAGTGGATCAGAATATTATTCATTCTGCTAGTAGCCCAAGTAGGTTTTTAAAATTGTTGTAAATAAACCAAGAAAAGAAGTTTAGATGAGATTCAAAGCAAAAGCAATTTACCTGCAAATGAGGTGTATCGTTTGTTAACAGTTGTGAATTGGTTTGCATTTCAGACACTTTGGGGGGAGGTGGTGTTTTTTTGTTTTTATTTTTAAGTGTTATTTTTTACTGTGGGTCTTCAGCTAGGCATTATGGATCCTTAAATTTGTATCCATATTTACTTTCTGTTAATTTTATAAAGCAGTAGAATGATAGGACTATTCATGGCACTTATCCAGATCTGTTCCAAAATTAGAATTTTGGACAAACTAATTATCAAATGTCCTTTGTAGTAGACCTGATAATTTAAATGTATACAAACGACTGCCTTTTAATCCAGACAGTGAATAAATTATTTTTTTTTTCTTAAATTCTCCGATATTTAACCAGTATTATAAATGGTTGTGTCAGTCCAATATTTATTTATTTATTTTTAAGACAGGTTGGGAAAGGCTCTAGTTTAAATTAAAGTTCTGATCGTTCATTTACCCTAGAAATAGTTGGCTCCATTGATAGCAAAATGCATGGGATTTCTGAACTGTGATACATGCAGTGGCTGCTAATGAATGCTTCAGTAACCAGGTTCTGCTTAATTAGTGTAATTGCTGAAGCTCTCAGTAAGTTTGTTATTTATTGTGTATCACTTAGTCTCTGTAGTTGCATACAGACATATGTCATTTTTCAGAAGGGTTTTAACTAGGTAAGCGTTTTTCTGAATTGTTGAGAAACACTCCAAGATTCATTGAGCAGCAGTGTATAGGTATACTGTTTACTGCAGTAAAATACTCATGTTAATTGCAAAGGATTCTTCATGCCTTTAGTTTGCTAGCAATTGTAAGGATTAATGTATCAAATAGCTCTTCAGTTAATTAAAAGAAGTTAAGCGGTGTTCTTGTTCCCTTGTATGAATTTAAGAGGGCTCTCTAAAGGAAAGGCAGATCTTGGGCCATTGTTGGTTGCTACCTGTGTCAACTGCAAGTCATGTTCTATTCAGCCTCTTATGGAGATGTCACTGCTGGATGTCCAACAAAACTTTCTGCGCATTTTTCTAAGTAATAAAGCGGATGCAGGTCAGTCAGATAGTGGCTGCTTCAGGCAAAGCATTGAAATGTGCAGCTAGAGCAGCCATATCTTTTATGCAGTGAGGAATGAGACCTCTTTATGACTCTTCGTAGCTTTTTGTCTGGAAAATTTCAGTATGTTGAATGCTTGTTGGCCTAGTTCTGGTTGAAATTGTCTGCTTCTGCATATAACTTTCCACGGGCCTTGTCTGCAGGGTGGTGCATTGCCAGCATTGCACAACATTTCGGTCTGTTGTGCTTTTGTTAGCAGAGAAGTTGATTTTTAAGCTCTTTATCTTTTCAGCTCCTGGTAGCGGTTGCCCCTCTTCCTCCATTTAGTAGTTCATTTTCATTTTCTGCCAGAGTAAAGTGATTTGAATAATCTGGCTAATTAAATAAATAAAATAACTTTCTAATTAAATCAGTCTCATCAGCTGATCATACCTCTCTGCTAGTGTACTTCTTCCATTTTGATGATAGGACATGATGCTGCATACCTTAAGTGGAATTCTGACTGCAAATTATAATTGTCTAGGCTTTATAGCTTTTTTAATTATTGTGAATTACCTTATTTTACTATAAACAAACAAGTAAGAAGTGTATTTTGTTCCAGTTGAATGTTGGTTTTATTACTTTCTAAATGACAATGGACATAACTTTGAGTAATATTATTTTACAATGGGAATTTCTCAGGTAATCAAGTTTGAATTGAAATATTTATTACAGATCTCTACATGATCTTTTTCAGTATAATGCCTTAAAATTAATTTGTAGCAGTTATGATTTGTTTTCTAGTAATAACACTATATTCTATGGCATCAAATAAAACAGTCTCATCTTTTATACTAATGCTTCTAGGTAAAACAGAAGAGGCACTGTTCGTAATTCATAGCTGATGGTTAGCCAGATAGCCGCCTGATCTACCACTCACCCCTCTGGAACCTGGGAAGTCTTTTTTTTGTGGCATCCTCTGAAGTGCAAGCCTCTGACTCAAAATCTTGTAATTGCAGACCTTGATAACATCTATTTCATGTGTTTGGTGTTATCCTTACAGTGCTGTACCAGGCTGTGATGCTTCCTAGGAAACGTGTCATTTTTCTGCAGTGGCTGTGCAGAACATCAATCAAAGATGCGAAGGGGAAATCCTTGCCAGCATGGCTGGAGAAACAGTATGCACATACATGTATATGCAGACACACACATTTCATTCGCAAAACTCTTAAGTGTGTGTATTTTGGTGGGGTTTTTTATACCTTACTTGAAATTTAGTGAGGAAGATCATCAGAATAACTGGCATGTCAAACTGCCTCTTGTAAGGAGACATTGAAGTTGGATGGGGCTTTGGGCAACCTGACCTAGTGGAAGATGTCTCTGCCCGTGACATGGGAGTTGGAGCTAGATGAGCTTTCAGATCCCTTCACACTCTGACTATTCTGTGATTCTGTGACTTTTTAAGAGAAGCTATGAACTTCCAATATTTAGTAGTGGAATTACCTGAGTTTCAAAATGTATCATCCGTGAGGCAATCCCGAAGTGGGTTTTTTCCTTCTTTTTTAACAGAAGTTAAGTCTAATAATTACTAAAAGATTGTATTACTTTAGTGAAATGACAGCATGTGAGATTTGGTCAGCAATTTCCATGCTGAATTAGCTTGTTTCATACTTGAAACCTGAGACCTTTAGGGTGCACCTGGTCATAAATTTTCTGGTGGTATTATTTTTTTGGAGAAAATTTTTATTAGTTGAAAGTGTGACATGGGAGTTTCTGGTTTAAAATATTTTTTTGTTTTGCTAGGCAGCTTGTAGCTGAGGCATTGTTTCCATCTGAAAGATGAAGCATTGCTGGTCATGGACCTGGTGTGGTGGGATTAGGGGTCAGTGGTGAATGGATTTAGGTGTTGGGGAAGAATGGATGCTTTCCTGATGACAAAAAGCTGAGTTCCTCTCGGGCATGAAAATGAAACTGGTTGTAATTGCTGCAAACTATCTTCTCCCCATTAGTATGAGAAACGGGAATAGAAGCAAAGAGGAAGAAGATTTGTGCATGGACAGGGATGCCTAGAAGCTTGTCACACAAATAAAAAAAACTTTGAGGAACAGTGTTTTACACACTATGCGGTAACTCAGAAGCATGATATACATTCACAGCATCCTTGGAGAAGGTGATATTCTAGGAATGTATGCACTTGAGAATTCAGCTGGTTTTCATTACACAGCATTACAGATTTTGCTTATTGGGCATTTACAGAAAGCAGTCAGGCACATAATATTGAAATAATCCAACATCCTTGTGGAGGAATGCTGTTATGCATTTGGATTAGTCTATAGATAGTTGTTGATTGGATTTGATTGCTTAGAGCTGATCATTAATCTCCAAGAGGCACTACAGTTGGGGTTTTTTCATCAACTGTCTTCTGACCTCACCAGTCATGCCGAACTAGAAATTTATTGACTCATTAGCCCTTTTTTATTAGAAAAAGTATTTTCAGATCAAAGAATCTGAAATATAATAGGTTTTCCTTTTAGGGCTGATGTCTCAAAATCTTCCCAGTTGCCTCTCCTAATATCAAAATATATCCCTGAATATCCATATAGATGCTTTCCTCTCACAATTAAATTCACTTTTTTAGAATGCTCATTATGAAAGCAAGGATCCATAGGGATCCGTAAGGATCTCGTCACCTTTGACTAATAACACCATCTGTGTGATGGAGTCTTGAAATCATGTTTTTCTGTCCGTCCGTTAACATGGCTTCAAACTTTTGGAAGCCTATTTGTTCTAGAAGTGTCATGTAGCCAGGTGTAACAACAGTAAAAGGGAGATGCTTAGGAGAGCTGAGAAACCTTCCCTCTTCCGATCTAGCTGTAAAGGAGCAATGGAGCTGCTTTCAAGCTGTTGCCCGCCTTCAAAACTACTGTCCTTACTTTTTGAAGGTGGAGGCAGGAGCTGCTATTTTGTCATCTTTCAGTCATCCATCCTTTCTCCTTTAGGACTTTGTACACTTTTTTTCCATTCTCTCTGCTTTTTTTCTCTCATCTGCCTGTCTGTGTTTGTGGCTTTTACTGGATCTTTTTTGGGGGGATGCATTTTATTTTTTTAACTTTAAGCACATTCTGAGTAGTGCCTGACTTTACTGAGATCCTGGTACAACTGTCACATGCCAGTGTAACAGCTGTCAGTTGAAGCTTTTAAGTGTGACACATCTGGCAGTAGGAGAGTAAAACTATCTTCAGGAGAGTGACTACATGTCCTCTACTTTTCCCTTGTCAATATGGCTGGGTAAGAAGTTGTGTGTCAGTCATGGTGCAGTGCAGGACTCTGTACAGGCTGGGAGCATTAATTCTCTGGAAGGGAAGGATGGCTGGGGGAGGCACACGAGGAATGTGGCAGAGACATGTGATGTAGTTTCCTGGTAATATTTAATCAGCGCTCGTGACCAAGCTCGGTACATTGGGTCAACTGGCCGTGTGGTTCTTTGTCCTGGAAGTGCTTCAGATCACTCTTTGGTGATGGTCAACAGGATGAGAAACATTATTTAGTAATTGTAGATAGCTACGATTAATTATTTTTTTCAAATGGAGTACTCTAACTGGGGATTTGAAAGAGACTGCATTTAAAATGATATGTTTGTTTGCAGCTGATGTCATCTTGCAGTATTTAATTAGTAAGAGAATAGTTATTCTTAGTTATTAACCAATTAGATCGTGCAGAGGGAGATCTGGGGTTCATAACTCACTCTGGGCACCTTTGAAGTTGGAGAGAGTAATTTGATTAATATTAGTCAGTTTTGAATATGGCATGTTAATCAAGAATGTTGTTTCAAGGGGAAGTAATACCTCTCTACTGATTTTCACTCCTTTTGCTGCAGGAGTTTGTCTTCAAAATGTTTTACCTATTTTTCAATGTGCATGAGCAGTAAAAATACTGGCCTGCTTCCTTATGTTATAAGGAGTTGGATGCATAGAGAATATTGTTTGCAGGCAGAAATATAAATAAAGACATGATTTTCTTTGAAGTTTTGTTGTTGGCAATAATACAACTTGATGGTTTTAATTCTGGGATGAGATTACATTTCAAAAAAATGTTAATTCCGATACAAAGATTGTGTGGATATAGAAGCCGAGGGAATGCAAGTTATCTTGTTCCATTATTTTTATAAAGCTCTTGGCAAAGTAGGATCAAAGCAATTAAATAAGATGTGCCATAATGTCTGGCATTGTCATGCTAGGAGGTGTAATGCTATCCTGGTTATACTTAACACCGACAATTAATTATGTTAAAGAACATGGTGGGACCTCCAAAACAAACAGTAAGAAGAAGAGCAACCTCCTTTCCTTCTCCACTTTTTCATCCTGAATTTTGATGGATAGACACCAAGTAATAAAACACTTGATTGGAAAAAAAATCTTGATTTTTGTGACTGAAGGTTTTGAGGTTTACTTGGAGATTTATTTGGCAAGAGCAGAGTAGAAACTTTAAGAGCAGTCTGTGGTACAAAAAGGTGGAAGAAGGAGAAAGGGAGCAAGGTGGTATCAGCGAAGGTGATGGGAAACTCCTGCATAAGGATGGTGAGACTGGTAAGATTTTTGTGCCATTGGTGATATTTTTATCTTAAATGTCTGATGATTTCAAAGATTATTAGCAGAATATCTAAGTTGCCTAAAATTCCATCTTCTAGAGTAAAATGATCAACACAAGACTGTAGGAAGGTTCAGTTGTTTTTAAAATGAGACTTAAGTGTCATAGATATTTTGGTGCCTCCCTTGCCATAAATGATGCTGGGAACTCAAAAGCCACATGTGTTTTCTGTACCAGAAAGCTCAGCAAGGGATGTGACCATCAGTTTCCCTCGGTTCTCTTTTAGTTTCATTTGCTTGACGCTTCAAGCTGTGAGTGCTTAGAAGTCCTACTGAAGTATTTCAGTGCTTCTGTTTCAGCCTTTTTGTGTATTAAAATGTTCCTATGGGTATGTAGCTACTGAAAACACAAGCCTCATTAGCACATTTTTGTTTTGCTTTTTGACAAAGCAATTGCACATTTAAGTAATGTGCTACTCGCAGCCAACCTGCTAATTTTCATAATCTGTCGAAGATGCTAAGTGGATAAAAATAAGTGTGCCTCTGAAAAGATGGATTGCTAAAACTGCACATAGTGGGTGGCAGCTTCTAAAAACACTTCTTGCTTACACCTGAAGCTATAAAATCGCTCTTTTCAAGAGCACTGTTTCTAAATTCAAGCTTGCAAATCACTGGAGTTGGGAAGTTTTGTATTTCATTGCAGAATTCACACATCCGTGAATTCTGCAGCCAGATACTTTTATTATGGAAACTCCAGTATTAAGAGTGGTGCAATCTTCTTTAAAATACATTCCAAGGTTGCTGCTTAGGGGAAAGCATTTACTTTATGGCAAAATAGTGAGAAAAGTTAGGAAAGAAATGTCACAACATTACCAAAATTGCTTTTACACAGAGATTGGTGAAAATGGGCTTGAATTAATGTATTTTTTTAAAGGACCACTTATTGCCATAGGCGGTCTCAGTAGTTTGTGTCACCAAAATAATTTAGCTTTGCAACTGTTCTTCCTATTTTCAGTTTTTGCTTAAGTTTTTGTAGATTAATCTCCCTGAGAGTAAAGTCTTAATAGCTGGACCTTTCTTTATGTAAGACTGTATGTTACTACGTACATCTACTATACTGTAAAAATAGGGGGGAATGTTTGTGTGTGTGTCCTTTTTACTTTTAAATATATATACATATATGTATGTATATAATCCCAAATTTCTCTCTTTAAATTCATTATGACTTAGATATTCTCTTCACATTTGCCAGCAAAGTGACTTAAAAGCTGTTGCAGGCCTCTTCAAAATTTGGAGAGGTTGAGTGAGGTACTTCACTGTATAATGTACGTTGACTAGAAGAGTGATAATCATCTGTGTTTGTAGCTTTCTGCAATTCCTTCTTAATGCTTCTCAAAAGTTGTTTGTCTGAAATGATTTTAAAGTTTAAAGAAATAGTCTGGTTTATATTATCCATAATTAATACTGGTGAAGTCTCTGCAGTATCTGGGGAGGAAGCACACTTCCTGGTTATGCTTCTGTCATGTTAGCCCTGCAGCCTGGGTCCAGAAGGGTTTGTTCAGCACTATTAGCTGAGACAACAAGAAAGCCAATTTTACTCAAGCTGGAAAACTTGCTGTACCAGATGGTCAAAACAGAGTTATGTTGTTCTTTCAGTCCAACTAAGTGGATTTGGGGAATTTGCTATCAGTAAACTCTCGGTGGTGGGATGGGTTTAGTGACAAGTTGTCAGACTGGTGCTAGATGACTGCAGTGTTCTCTCTTCCACTGTGGGCAGGTGGGAGTATTTAAGCTCACACAATGAAAAATCAGTTTCACAGCGGATGCAGAATCTGTAATGCCTGAAAGTATTCTCTTTTTAAGACTGCTCCAGCTCTAGCTTGAGGTGCATAGATAAAGTGGAAGCCATTCAGTGGTTACTACTTTTAGCGCTGCAGTCAAGCACTTAAGATTTGTTCATATTCTCCATGCTCTTAACACATCTGTGGCTTGCTTTCGCCTTTTTTTGCCTGCTTTTGACATTTGAGTTTGCACTTTGCCCTTGCTTAGTCATTTCGTCTTTGCAAATTTCACATCTCTGGCTGCTTCATGCTCATATCATTGTGATGTTTCAAAACACTTCAACACGAGAGGATTTTCAAGGTTGACTTTTATTTCTTTTTTCCTGCTATACAGTACAAATTAGTAGGTGTCTGTATCCATCTTTAGAAGAGCATGGCATTCCATGCTAATAAATAAATAAAACTAGAGACCGAAAGTTTTTTCCCAGGGAAATTCTGCTATGATGAGAAAAAATGTTATAGGCAAATAGGTTATTCTGCCTGCAGAGTGTGACTGCCTCTATATGGCAAAAGTCTTTTATCCCATTCCTGGGTTGAGAATGGCTTCTGGTTTTTGGTTTTGGGTTTTCTTTTGTATCTACTACTGAGATTCCAAAACTGTGACGGGATTTATTTTTCTCTTTTGGATTGCACTAAACCCTGGAGAGCTGAGGATGATAGTGTTTAATTGTAACTGCAATAAGCAAGGGAGAAAGGTTATTGCTCAGCTTTCCTCTTTTGAGATCTGAACGTTAAATTTGCTATTTGTGAACTGAGGAAACTCTCTTTATAGAAATCAGTGACACCATCAACCATCTTAGTACAATATTGTGCTTCTGGTTTAAAGTTTAGTGTTCTGTGACGCTGTTAAGTTGTTGAAATGTAGGTCTCTGTTACTGTCTTCTACCCAGTGGAAGACTGCAGATAAAATTCTCCATCTGTATAGTTTTCCCTTATCATTGAAACGCAGATAATAGCTGTTATCTATAGAAAAGGATTGGCTTGTTTTGGATGGATTTTCTTGTGGTGTTTTGGGGCATTTGTTTGTGGTGGGTTTTTTAAATGTTAAGGGAAATAGCTTGTCTTGCTATTAGTAGAGGAGGAATAAAGAACTAGTATATTTTATAAAATTGAACACTCCTTGTTGAGTGGTTTCCTTAAAGGTAAGCATAAGATCTTAACTGTTTTTTTTCATATCCTTTTCCTTCCTACCACCAATATTTTCTGTGACTATATGGAAACTACTTTTTTTTTTTAAAAAAAAAATCAGTGTCTAGAAGAAACTTTTCTAAAATACGCTTCTTTGTTACTGTAACCTGAAAAAACCCTTTTGCTAGCAGGAAGCGAGCACTGCTGCTGTGTAGCTTTCCCATGAATCTTCAAGCTCTGTGTCTCTTCAGACATATGAATTTGTTTTGCCCCTATATCCACAACTTACATTGTACTTCTTAAGAAGTGTTGGTGTTGTTAACATGCATAGGTTTGTTTGTGAATGTAGAACAGAGCGCACAGTGCACAACAGTGGACTTAGGCCCAAAGCCTATAGCTGGGAAAGGGAAGTCCTGGGAATGGGTTGCAGAGTTGTGTTTTGCTTTTTATAAACCTGTTCCAGCTTAAGAATTAAAAGAAAAATGGAAATCTTGCATCTGCAATCTGTCACCCCACATAAGAGCTTTGTTAGCAGTCTAGCTCGGTTTATGTTGAGAAACTGGGATTCAACTAAGAACTGCCTTTCTCCTTTTGAGAGATGTTTTCCTGAACTTTATTTTGTAGAGAAATCATAAATTAAGTTGTGACTCCTTCCTGGTATTAGGACATCAGGCGGTTCACACAGGCACAGAAAGCAAGTTAGTTTGGGATCAAATAGCTTGCACGATGAAGTGCTTTGTGGTGGACATACAGGGGAGCCTACTGATTTTGCACTAAAACCAAACAGGCTGAAGCTGAACTTGTGTATTTACTGTGCCACTGGAATTTAAAAATGTTTCTTTCCTTCTTACTTTTGTGTACTTTATTATGTTATAGATAAAAAGATTGGGTTAGGGTTTTTTTATTTTTAATGGGAATGTTGTTTTTACTCTTTGTGTATTTCTGATGATGGTGAATGGATTGCTTTCTCTTCGAAGGCCAAGACAATAATATCAAGTATTTTCATCTCTTAGTGGTCAGTGCATGCTGAATAAACTGTATACACAAATAGGAAGCCTCAAAGTACTGTAAAGTGTAATTTAATTTTAGCAGCCATCTGACAATCTTATGTGACAGTGACGCTGGCATTGGTTGCATCCTGACCCTACAGAGTTGAGTGAAGAGACGACACCAAGGAATCCTTCTTTGCAAGAGAAAATTTTCGTGTTGCCCTCTTTGGACTTAGTATGGTGTCTTATTCCTTCATGCCTGGTAGTGGCACAGGTCACCAGATCTTCACTGATATCTTTGGTCTGTATTTTTAAAAAGAGATGTAACAATTGAGGAAATACTCAGGAGAGTTAAACCCAATAAAGATAAATGAGCTAAACATTGCTTCAAAACATCCAATTAAAAATAAAAGGCAACAGAAGGGTTTTGACAAACCCCATGGGAGGAAAAAGTGAAAGCAAACCATGTTCAATAAATCTTTTAGGCTAGGCTGCAATATATAGAAACAGTTTACTTTGTGCATATGTGTTTCTTCTACACTGTACTATTGCTGCTTCAATAGATTCTTTCTAAATTAAAAAAAAAAAAAAAAGGCAGCAGCTTGATTTCTGGCTGCCTGTAACTGGATCCCTTGAGGAGAAAGTCAACAAAATAAATGATTTTTGGTGTCTCTTTCAGTATTATGTGTATATGCTACCTCTGGAGCCAGTTTGTGGTACTGAACAGTCTTTTGGCAGCGGACACAGATATTGATATTGTGGTAAAAGCCAGATTGTGGGATGTTTGAGTGAATTTTAATTAGACGGGAAACAACTCCAGGAGCCAAGTTTCTGTGGCGTGACTCATAATTTGCGTGGTGTAGAGCAGTTCCATCAGTGAGAGTTCTCCCAGAATAATGATTATGGTGGCTGGCCCTCTGCCAAGGAAGGGTGTGAGTATCTGAGTTTGTGTGTTTACCAAGGTACCTATTAGGTATTATTTGAGTAAAAGCTTCTCTAAATTCTTAATTAAATAAAAATAAAAATAAAAATCTACCTTTCGAAGAGTGCTTGTCCTTGTGCAGGACTAAATTCAGGAATGTGCACGTATCAGTGTGGATATTGTTGTGGAGGAGACAGTTGTGTTGCTGATATTTCCAGTGGTAATCAAGGTTTTGTCGCTCTGTCATACCTCCAGGCCACATCTTACTATTTATGTTGCATAGCACAGGTTTTACTTTTTGCAGTATTGTACATGTGGGAGCTGGGTAGACGAAGACTGGAGAGAACTGTGTTCATACATGGTGCATAATAACCTTGCACACAGTTCGGCAGTAATACAGTTCATGAATCAGACTTTAAGAATGTGAAAGTTAGGCAATTCAGAGTAATGTTTTCCATGGCACTGTCACTCTATTCTGCTGCAGAGCGAGAGGGAGTTTGTTGTATTCATTATGCAGAAGTAAAAGGGTAGGGCGAGGAAGCTATTTAGGACTTGCTAATTGTGAAAACTGCTATAGCCCAAGTGTGCTTTAAAGATAGACAGGTAACTCAAAGTGTACCTGGGCTAGACTGATGCTGTGCAGCATACTAATACTTCCTTATGGATACATTCATGTAAGCTAACATTAGGAGCAGGAAATTTTCTGCTTATTTGCAGATACTCTTTTTTTATGTTGCCTGAGGAGCAAAAAGGGGATTGCTCTAGATTCCAGTGGGAAACCTGGTCAGCTGTATTTGTGGTAGATCGTGCTGTATGTTGTACTAAGTAAAGTAAGTGCCAGAAATCAACATCTGTCCACACTATAGTTTAGGGAATTGAAGTCTTTTCTGCTGTCAGCCTACTCTTGGTGACTTGACAGTGACATTCTAGTTGTGATGGACATCCAGTTTAACAAATAAATACCATTCTTTGACATGTAGTTACCTAAGTAGTCAGAAAATAGTATGATGTATAAAGGTGTGGAATGACTACAATTAATTTGGAAATCTCAGTGCAGGAAGTTCATGGCAGATTAGTCAGGATGGCATTAATAAAGTAAAAATTAACTAAGCAGGATACTTTGTATTCTTAAGCACAAGAAGATACATAGCAGACATCTACTAGGCTGCACAAGTGGAATCTTGATGTGGTGAGAGGGCTTTAGGGAATGCATGTGGTCTTACTAGTTTCTGTGGTGGCGTTAAATGAGTCTTTTGAAATTGGTATGGAAGATCTTGGTTTAGTATCAACCCGGACTTTGGAACCCTGTCTGGAAAATGTCTACAACTTTTTATTGAAGGAATGAGGATCATGATTATCACCACCATTTCCATTTGAAATACTTGTGTTGGAAGACACTGAATCCAAATGCTTGTAACAGTCACTTGGTGTGGTACATCTAGCATCTAGGCACTCTTCATGCTGAGGGCTTAAAAATAACAGAATGGCTGAGGTTGGAAGGTTCCTCTGGAGGTCCTCTGGACCTGCACAAGCAGATCAACCTACAGCAGGCTGTCCAGGGCCATGTTTAGATAGCGTTTGAATAGCTCCAAAGATGGAAAATGCAGTCTCCTTGGGCAACCTCTGCCAGTGCTCAGCCACTCTCACAGTAAAGAATTGTTTCCTGCTGTTCAGAGGGAACCTCCTGTGCTTCAGTTTGTACCTATTGCTTCTGGTCCTAGCTCTGGGCACCACTGAAAAGAACCTGGCTCCATCTTCTTTACAGCTTCCTTTCAGATGTGTTCAATATGTAGTCCTTAGTGGGAGGAAAATGCAGCAGCATAGATACCTCTGTTTCTTAAGGAAAAGTCATCGTCATCAGCAACAAAATATTTTTGCCTTTTTCTTGCTGTTTCTCATAACCTCTATGGTGACTTCATTTTTGGTGGAATGCTGAGAGAAGTCCAACTCAAGTAGCGCCTTTCTACTAAGTGGTATAGAGCTATGAATGCACTTGATCTAAGTAGGGACAGTAAATCCTCTTTTCCTTTGGGAGTGTCGTAGCTGAAATACCTAAACAAAAAAGTCAGAACATTCACAACAACATTTTAAAAGTTGGTAGATGCTAAATATGCTCTGGAAAAACTAAAGTGGCTCAGATTAATGAGGTGACTTCAGTAGCAGTTTCAAGACCACAGTGAGCATTAGGCAGGCAGTGGGAGTTTCCTGGGAGTTTCTTGATGCCCTAGTCCTTGCTTGAACACTTAAATTTTCCTACTGTGTAACTGAGGAGGCACCTGGTTGTCTCTAGGTTTAGGTGATAGTTTTCTGAGGTAGCAATGATCTTTGTGTCTAGCCCAGACTTCTTTGGCTGAGCCTTAAGGACTTGCATTGTTCTGACCAGTGGAGATGTGATGGAAGCGATGCTCAGCTGGGACCCTGTTCTGTCTGCAGCTGCATCCTTGCTTAGAGGACCATAGAGTAATAGAATGGATAGAATTGGAAGGGACCTTGTCAAGTTTCAACCCCCCTGCCATGGACAAGGACACCTCCCACTAGAGCAGGTTGCTCAAAGCCCCATCCAGCCTGGCCTTGAACACCTCCACGGATGGGGCATCCACAGCTTCTCTGGGCAACCTGTTCCAGTGCCTCACCACCCTCACAGTAAAGAATTTCTTCCTCATATCTAATCTAAATTTCCCCTCTTCCAGTTTAAAACTGTTACCCCTTGTCCTATCACTAGACTTCCTGACAGAGTCCCTCTCCAGCTCTCCTGTAGCTTCCTTCAGGTGCTGAAAGGCTGCTATCAGGTCTCCCCAGAGCCTTCTCCAGGCTGAACAGTCCCAGCTCTTGGGGTTGGCTGAACCAGGACACAGGCTATTTAGTTCTTCACTGGAAAGTGAACACTGCATCCTAGGTGCCTTAAAATAGGAACTCTTGAGTAAGAGGGAAGGTTGTCAAGTGGTTTCTACCCTGTAGGAAGACAACAGATTAAATGGCAAAAGATTTTATCTTAGTAAGAAGCTTAAGAGAAAGTCCCAAGTAAAAAGAAAAACTTTAAATTGGTCCTGCCCGTTTTTGTATGATATCTGCAGAGGATCCTGATGTGATACAGTAGTCCTGCTGAGCTTTTTCTGTTAATCTGTGAATGATTCTGAAGAGTTTATTTTATAAGCTGTCTTCCTGTCATAGACTTTTTTTCTGAAAGGCCGTTGGCAGCTGAAAGAAATATTGCCAGAGGTTTTTCTACCCTGGAAACTGGAGTGTGTCCAGCTGTGTGACAGGTGGTGAAAGGCACTAAAATGCAGATTTGGGTTGGAAAGTGATGTGCTGTATTGGGAAGAAGCAGAAATTGCTGAGGTTTGCTTTCATGCGTTATCAGCACGTTCTGTGTCAGTTTCTGTAGAAGCAAAGTGAAAGTGTACGGAGCCTTTCCATCTTCCAGGGCTGTTCAATACGCGTACTAGCTGGGAGCTCTTGGAATTAGCTGAAAGGGCTGTGGGCAAATACAGTGTATGAGTAATGAATTTCTGTTTTATAAATTTTGTGTAACAGTGGTACTATTTCCCAAGCGCTTTGCCAGCAATTTAATTAGGAGTGGCAGTTTTGATTAAATAACACAACTAAAGGCTGGGTTATTTCCCTCCTCCAGTTCCCTTACCTCAGTTGCAGAAGAAAAAAGTTTTTCCCTACAGTAGATTCAGTTAGAAAATGTATATGGCAAGTAAAATACTCAACTGTAGCATGGAAACCGCATTAAATTTGGTTGAATAATAATAGTGGTACATAATTTAAAGTATTTCCACTAAGTAACTTTTTCATATATGCTCCAGATCCTAGTAGAAACAGTGGTAATACCAGAGGCTTACACTAAGGGGGAATGGGAATTGACCAAAACACCAGTTTTCCTTGTTGGGCATAACATCTATCTGGTCAAGAGTTTTTCTGCCAAGTAAATTGAAATTGTTCCATTTGACTGTTACATTTTGTTGCTGCTGTCCAGGTGTGGTTTGCACTGCATTTGGGGGTGGGTATTTGTGTCGTGGGTGTTGGGATTTTTCAAAGACATACCGTGATAGAGTGGGTATTGTGAACAAATGATGTTGCTGTAAATATATTCTTACATACTTATTTTTTTCTAAATCATTGGGCTAATCGAATTCAGTACTTTCCCAACTACATTGGTTGTTTTCTTGTTATCTTTTGTAATATTAGTAACATACTATGCAACAATTACCATTCCAATTATTCCAGTTTTACCCTTTCAAATAGGTTATATTGTGCCAGCATTTGGACTCTTTAGAATATTAGCATACTTTCCCTGGGGTCTGTATTTACAGAAACAGGGGATAAACATTGGTTATCTACAATGGCCTATTGACTGTGTTTGTTTTATCCCAGAAAGTTTGTGTGTGAATTTAAAAGACTGATCATATCTTTAGTGCTGAAGTTGTACCAGGGATGAACCTGACACCGTGAGAAACTGAAATGGCATCAAGCTTGCTTTCATGTAGTAGGATTACTGAGTTTTTCTCCTTTTGACAGCTTTTCCTCACAGCTCTTTCTCTAAGATCTTTTTATTTTCCTGAGGCAGAAAATGATTTACTTGCCCTGTTAGCTTTGCCAACAGAGAGAGGACACAGTTTTATAATGTTACCCAAGAAGCGCAGGAGCTAGGGAAAAGGCTAGCAGCTTGGGAATTAACACTACAGGTGCAAATACCCAAGTGTTGGTTGCTCTAATAGTGGGAAAAAGCTGAAGTCTTTAGGCGGGTTCAGTGGAGCCACTGCCCTCTGACAGGCCAGCTTGCTCTGTGGGACTGCCTGCTTGCAGCACTGGATGTCTTAATCCGATCCGGGATTGCTAGATACTTACAGTTCCTTTGATCTGCTTGATATAATGTATGGCACTGAGTGCAGGAGCTAATTTAAGGAGGAGAGCTTGTTTATGTAATGAACTCCAGACACTTGTCAGAAGGAAACATTTAAATACCTGCTAATACTTGCTTTTACTTTTATTTATGGCTGGTTTTAAAAATCTTGTTTATTCTATGCTCAGCTTAATTAAAAAACAAACAAACAAACAAATTCTCAAACTTACTTGCCTGGGAGAATCTTTTGTAGAAAGAGGGAAATGATGGCAACTGTTGAATTAGGCAAGCTGTTTAGGTGTGAATGTTTAACTGAAATAAGACAAATGAGGAATTAGGAGGCAAAGCCCTTGGAGGGTTTGGGCATTTATCCTTTGCTTCAAGTATTAGAGGTTTTTGTTTTCATGTTTAGTTAATTATGGTTGGTTTGTATTGTTGCTAGAAAATCAAGCTGAAATAAACAATAAGAGATCTGTTCAAACATGGGGGAAAAGTATAGATTAATACAAATTAGACCCCTAACCTTCAGTTAAAGGATTCACCAGTTAGTGTTGACTGAAATGACTGTGGTGGTACTTCAACAATAACAACATTAATCCTCTGAGATTTATTTTTTTTATGAGAAAAGATTCTGTTTGGGTACCGTGTTTTAGTTGTATGTGTTTGCAAGACTAATAATATCTTTTTTAAAAAAATTGCTTTTACAAACTCAGTGAACCAAGTCACAAGAAAGTGGTTCTAAAGATAATGTCAATGGGATCTACTTTCAAAATAAGACTACTCATGGAGCTTGGAGGTCATGGCATCAGAATCCTGGTGTCAAAGGTGGCTGTAATATAAAGCCTTCCGATGGTTAAAACCTATTAATGCACATAGTATTTGAAGAGGAGATACATTATTCTTATGAGCAAAGACTGAGCAACTTGGCAGAGCAGAAAAAAATAATATGATAGGTTAGTCATAAACCACTTCTCTCATTTTAAAATAAGTTAATGGTAGGGAGATAATCAAATTGCTATTTAATGTGGAACTCCTTTTTGAGTTTATTATTATTACTGGCTTTGATTTTTATGGGTCATGTAGAAATAAATACCGGCTTCACTCGGGTTCTGTTATTTGGTAAATATTGAGGTTTAGTCATTAGGATATTTTTATTAATGCAATAGCGTCTTTAGTCCTATAGTACTGGTACAGCCTGCTGTTATTTTTTAAGACATATTCCTGTAGGCATATGCTTATGTACTCTCAGCATTTCTTTTTGTTATTAAAAGCTTTAGCTTTGATGTGCTTAATAAATTTCCTCTGAGTCATAATGATAGTTGCCAAACCATTGTTTTTGTTCTTTTTGGACTTCATTCTAGTTCTACAGTTGCTTCCTCCTAGGGGGTTAAAGTCCATGAGCTTTTATTAAGATAAATGTCAGTGATTTCAAGTGGATTTGCATAAAAGAAGCCTTTAGTCTCTGGTAGAATAAGTCATGTGTAATGTTTAGTTTTAAAGTAACGGTGACTACATACAGGAAGTGTTAGAAATAAGTTGTTGACCTCTTTTGCACAGTGGAATGTCTGGCTTTGAATACTCTCTTTCTCCCTGTCTATTAAATATGCAGTGCTGTAGTATTCTTAAGCTATCAGTGAACTGAACATCCTCACTGGTCATGCTCTGTTAAAAAAAGACCAAAAACGTTTCTCCGCCCTTAACAATGAATGCTACATCTTGTTCTAGAAATGACATCAAGGCAAAAGGCGGTGACCACTGATATGCTTCCTAAAAATAAACGTGGCCAAAGTGAAGAACTTAAAGTCAGAGTTCAGAAGTTCTTTGCAGCAGCTTCAAAATCGGTACCTTACTCATGTCTATCCAAGCCAGGTACATATCCTAGGCAGTCATCATGACTTAATGTCTCACATGTCGTAATTACTCATTTATATTAAAGTTAGCTACTGTGAGTAGGTCATGATTTATTTCAAGTTAAAAAGTTGTTTGCTATTATAGTTTATGTGTTGCTGTAGCTGACAGTGGTTTGGGGGCTTATAGTAAGTTGCACTTTTTTTTTTTTCTTTTTATTATTAGAAAATGTTGTTTTATCAACATTTGAAGGGAAAATATCCCACGATTGTCTCACAGCATGGTTTCAGAATCCTTGAAGGTGCCTTCAAAATTTTAGTTATCGAACAGAAGTCTGTTTAGAGTTTATAATGTTCTTAACAGATTTAATTCCTCTTTAAGAGTGGGTCCCTACGACTGGAGTTCAGGAAGGCATTCCAGTCCTTAGCCCATCCCTCTCCAGTGAAGTATTTGAGGGCAAGCAGATGCTTTAGTGCGTGTTGGACTGCTGAGTCGACGCCTGAAATTCCAGGCATCTCTTACGTATGATGTATTTTTCTGAACTTATTTTCAATTCCTAAGATATTTTTTTTTGCCTGAGTACAGTTGTTTCCTGTAAGTTTACAGCCGCTTTCTGCAGGAAATGAGTAAAGAAATGGGAAAAATATTTCCTTAATGATGGTAGGTTATAGCAATTCCTTTAGTAGCGGGTATGTAACACCCATACTTAACGCTGGTGTTAAAGGAGTGTGTGATAATATGTGGGAGCAAGTACTCAAGGAGTTAGTGTTTTGCAGACCAACTTTTCTTCATTTTGACTTAAGACTAGAAAGTAAAACCTCTGTACTTAATAGAACACAGCCATCAGACCCTGGGTTATACAAATTAATAAATTTATCAAGTTGCATTTAGAAGCAACCAGGCATTAGGCTGCTCGCTGGGTTTGAAGTGTTGTCCCATGTGGGATGAACCTGGCCTTTGCAATAGCTGTGCATGGAGATGTCACTTGTGCTGCACATAAAATGCCTTCTACTTCAGGCATTTCTGACTGAGCCAGGAAACCAGATTTGTGATTTTTGTGAATACACTGTATAGCTTTCACACCTACTAGCACAAGGCAGTGTGTAGAAGGGCTTTAAGACAGATGCTTTGTGGCACTAAAGTGCTGATTCAACAGCACTTCGTGATTACAAGTCATTTGGGTGTTAGTTTCCAAAGCTGAGTGTATGAAGTATTTGGAGTTTTCTTCAAATTGCTCTTCTTTAATCTCATTCTCCACAGCTGTTAAATTGCTGTTAAGCACCCTGAAGCTCCCAATTGCTGAATTGTTACATATTCCTCCATAAAATCTGAAAGATGGAAGCAGCCCTTTGGGCTGAAACACATTGTGCTAAAGCAGTCTCGGTGCTTTTGTTCTGCTTAGGTGTGGGCTCAGCTTTAACTCCCACTGAGAATAAGCGGAGTAAGTTTGCATATTCTGGAATATAATATGTCACATTTAGTGTCTGAACTACTCTAATAAGAATCATGACTGAGAAGCCTAAAGAAATGTAGACAAACTGGCAGAAAATAGAAGATAGGAGAAGGTAAGAAATACCGTATGCACTCAGATATTTATCAGCAGAAATTAAAAAAAAAAAAAAAGAGGCACAGTCTAAAATTGAGAATGAACAATGAAAGGAGGGCAGTGAAATGAGGGATAAGATCCCAGCATGCAAGACGGAGGGCATGCATTTGTTAAGAGATGGAAGGGGAAAATGCAGAGTGAAGGGTTTGCAAGGACAAAATGTGAAGAGCTTTCAAAACTTAGGATATAAACATCATGCAAAAAGCATAGTGTCAATTAAAGGAGTCTGGGAGGGTCACTTGGCCAAAGTGGTGGGTTTGAGGTGTCAGATGAGGGGAGAGAAGGGTTCAGGGAAGCTGAGCTGTGTGAAGGAGCAGCATTTCAGCCAGAGGTGGGAAGAAGGTTGAGGTAATGGGGAGAAAAAATGGTCAGTCTCAAAAGAAGCCGTGTTGTTCTGCTTTTAAATATGCTCAGTCTTGCATGTAGGGTTGTTGCCAAAACCAAATTGTGGTTCAGAACGAGGAATTTGGCTGACTCTCAGTTCTAAGAATTTGGAATTTGAGTCGGAAAGGAAAATACACTGCTGTCGGGAGAGAAAGAGGCAGGAACGAGAAGATTGGCAGTGATCTCCAAGAGGCTCGTTGGTCTAGGGGTATGATTCTCGCTTAGGGTGCGAGAGGTCCCGGGTTCAAATCCCGGACGAGCCCATGTTTTTGTGGCCAGCATATGGAAGGAGGTGACTTTTTTTCCCTCTACTCAGTTCTGGTGCAACGCAACGCAGAGTATTGTGTCTAGCTCTGGTGCCCCCGACATAAGAAGCACATAGACCCGTTGGAGCAGGTCCAGAGGAGGCCGCAAAGATGATCAGAAGACTGGAGTGCCTTTGCTGTGAGGACAGGCTGAGAGAGTTGGGGTTGTTCAGCTTGCAGAAGAGAAGACTTCAGGAAGAGTTTAGAGCCCTTCACAGTACCTAAACGGGATCTACAGGAAAAATGGGGACAAACATTTTAGCAGGGTCTATTGCAGTAGGGCCAAGGGGTCATGGCTTTAAACTAAAAGAGAGAAGATTTAGATTAGATAGAAGGAAGACATTTTTCACGCCGAGGGTGGTAAAACCCTGGCACAGGTTGCCCTGAGAAGTGGTCCATGCCTCATCCCTGGAAACATTCAGGGTCAGGTTGGACAGGGCTCTGAGCAAGCAGGTCTAGTTGAAGATGACTCTGCTCATTGCAGGGGGTTGGCCTTTAATGGTCCGTTCCAACCCAAACTGTTCTGTGATTCTGTGAATAGTGCCTTCAGGTTTTCCTCTTAAGCTGAATGTAAGTCTTGCATGAAGATATATTAGGGAGATGGTACAAGATGCAGCACCGATCAGAAGATAGGATAAAACAGGTAATACGGAATAGAGGTGATGGGACACACAGTAAATAGAGTTAAATGTCAGGTGAAGATTGGTTGGCAAACAGTTGTAAGTGACTCTGTGATCATTCTTGTACTTACTGGCTCTCAGGGCCTTTCTGTTTGCATTGGCACTGAAGAGTTTCACAGCATATTAATTTCAATACATGTACTGTTTATCTAATGTATATATAAATAAATAAAATTACTATATATAATTTTGCATATATTTCATATACTATATAAAACATAATTTTATATATATGTATTATTTTAAAAACTGGAAATTTATCTCCTTTAACCTGATGAGAGTATTTAACCCAAATATAGGTACAATGCATATAAACAATAACTACTTCTTGTTATCTAGGGGCTGTTGATTAAATTGGTCCTCAACTTGTGCAGGTGTGGCTTGCTGGTACAATGCAGTGGTCTGAGACTTCTATGTTGCTCATGCTTTTCTAAGTCACTTCTCTCAGAAGAGTAGAGTGAGTGAATTGCCAGCTGACTGTTTGAATCCACAGCAAATTAGAATATAAAAAAGTGAGGGGAAGAGGTTTTATTAGCTTGAACTTAGCCCTGTGTGAATGCATGCTTTTAAGAACTGTTTAAAGGTTCCCAACATCTGAGTAAAATCCAGTCTGCACTCTTATAATGATTTTGTTGATCTCTTCTGTCTGTTCATTTTGGACATCTTTAAATATAAATTGTATTAAAAAAGTAAAATCTTTGTTCAGTGCTTTTCTGTTAGTGTCACGTGTTCTCTTTACTCCTTTTGTTGCCTCACTTCAAAGTAAATCATGTTCTCAATTTCAGCAGTGGTGCTAGGGACAGAAGAAACACAGGAATATCCTGCACTT
>VXBW01006651.1:179944-282746 GCA_013400375.1 Thinocorus orbignyianus | reverse complement strand
TTTTTTTTTTGTCATAGTTGTCATAGAAATCAGGACTAAAGTGTCTTCAGAAAGTGGCCTGAAGACACTTGTACCATCTCTTAATCTGTGCTTCATAGGTAGGAATGAAATCTCTGCATCTATTTATGAAATTTGCACACACTATGAATGCTAAAATATTAACCACAGAAAGAGGGTGGGAAGTGGAAGAAAGCCCTACAGGAACATTAACCAGCTGAAAGCTGCTATTACTGACGGCCTTCACAGCTGAGACATACAAAATATGCCTTTTGTTTTCTTAATGCCCTGGGGCAGAATTAGAAAATCAACAGGTGTGGTTCTTATTCGTTATTTTTCAAAGCCTCTTGGATTAATATATTTTGCTTTTCCTTGATATTCAGAAGCCTGTTTGAATAGAAGTGTGTATGCAAACATAGCCACAGAAATAACTGGAGGCAAACTCTGTGCCCTGATTTCTGGTCTGTTGGTGCTTTTGACCAATGCCCTAATAAAAGAATTTGCTCTGCTATTGTTGTTGCATACTCTTATCCATTATGGACCCGGGTATCCATGGAAAAGATGTCTTTATAACAATGAACACCTGACCTGTGCTTCTGTTCAGGAAACATTAGGAGGGGTGGGTCAGATGAGTACTCCTAGTGTCTTAATTGCTTATTGAAGGAATGTCCCGCTTTCTCAGCTATAAATACTAAGAAGACAAGACTAAGTAAAGACTGTGTTTTCAAATGTTTCCCCAGGAGCAGGAAGTGAACGCTAGAGCATTCTTTTTGAAAAAGTGCTTTTGGGATTTGAAGGACTGTATTCCTTAGCATTTACCTTCTCTGAGAGTAGTGGAGGGAGTAAATGAGGTTTATTTCTGTAGCATTAACTCAGCAATGGAGGATTCAAAGGGCTGTGTGATATACTGCTATATGAGTAAATGTGGTTCTTGTTTTCTGTTTTAGGCTGAAAATGAGTAGGTTGCAAAGTGCTAAAGGTCTGTAAATTAACTGTCATAAGAACCAGCTCAATCAGGGTCTTGGTAATATTATTAGTCCCCATGAATGGCTTCAGTTTACAGAAATGGTCAGTTCTAAGAAATGGAACCACACTTTTAGACTCAAAGGAAGCCACTGTTGCAACACCATTCCTCTTACACAATATACCCTTAAACCACAGATCTTTACATTTCATGATAGCTAGAACTCTAGAATCGTTTTGGTTAGAAAGGACCTTTAACATCCTCAAGTCTAACTGTTAACCTAGCACTGCCAAAAACACCACTAAACAATGTCCCCAAGCACCACATCTGCACACCTTTTAAATACTTCCAGGGGTGGTGACTCAGTCACTTCCCAGGGCAGCCAGTTCTGATGCTTGATAACCTTGAAATTTTTCCTAATGTTCATCCTAAATCTCCCCTGGTGCATCCTGAGGCGGTTTCATCTTGTCCTATCACTTGTTACTTGGGAGAAGAGACTAATTCTCCCCTCACTACAGTCTTCTTTCAGAGACTTACAAGGTCTCCCCTTAGCCTCCTTTACTCCAGGTTGAACAACCCTACTTCCCTCAGCTGCTCCTCACAAGGCTTGTGCTCCAGACCCCTCACCAGCTTTGTTGCCCTTCTCTGGACTCGCTCTAGCATCTCATGTCTTTACTGTAGTGAGGGACCCAAAACTGGACACAGTACTCACCATGTCTGAGTACAGAAGGATGATCACATCCTTATAATAACGGCCTTCTTGACCACCTGGACACACTGCTGGCTAATGGTCAGCTGGCTCAGCCAATGCCCCCAGGTCTTTTTCTGGCAGGCAGCTCTCCAGCTGTTCTTCCCCAAGCCTGTAGCACTGCATAGGGTTGTTGTGACTCAGGTGCAGGACCCAGCACTTGGCCTTGTTGAACCTCATCCCGTTGGCCTCGACCTATCAGTCCAACCTGTCTAGATCCTTCTGCAAAACCTTGCTAGCCTCCAGTTCATCAGCACTCCCACCTGGTGGTATCATCTGCAAACTTAGTGAGGGTTCACTCTTCTCCACATAGTTGGTAAAGATGTTAAACAGAACTGACCCCAATACTGAGCCCTGCAAAACACCTAAACAGGCCAAAATCCACTCTCTGGAAGTCCAGGGTAGGAGTTGTGCTAACCTTCCTCCTTATTTTCTGAGAATTAAGAACTATCATTTCATGATCAGTATGCCCAAAACAGCCTCCAGCTGTCACATCACCTGCAAGTTCTTCTCCATTCACAAACAGCAGGTCCAGCGGGGCACCTTCCCCAGCTCGTTGCCTCCCCAGCTGTGTCAGGAAGTTACCCCCAGCACAGTCCAGGAACTTCCTAAACTGTCTCCTCTCCACTGTATTGTATTTCTAGCAGGCATTTAGTAAGTTGAAGTCCCCCACAAGAATGAGGACTTCCCTCAGCTGTTTATAGAATGTTTCATCTGCATCTTCGTCCTGGTTGGTTGGTCTATAACGGACTCCCACCATGATACCACCAAGGCCTTGTTGACCTTCCCCCTGCTTCTTATCCATGAACTCTCAACACTATCATCCCCATCATTATGCTCTAGACAATCAAAACACTCCCTGACATACAGGGCTACCCTTCTGTCTCTCCTTCCTTGCCTGTCCCTTCTGAGCTTATAACCATCGATTGCAGCACTCCAGTTACAAAAGTCATGCCACCGTGTTTCCATGATGGCAGCTGTATCATAGCTTTTCTGCTGCAATTTGGCTTCCAGCTCCTTCTGTTTGTTGCCCATTCTGCATACATTGGTGTAGATGCACTTCAGTTGAACTAAATTCCTAATTCCTTGGTGATCATTCTCAGGCACTTCTGTGTTTTCTGACACATAGATGACCCTCGCATCTTTGCTGTTGTGTGGATCTCCATCCCCTGTCTCCACTGAGATGGCAGACCAAAGGACCTCACTAGCACACCATCCCTCAAGCATTGACCTGCTGGCCTCAGGTTTATCTTTATCAAGCCTGGTTTCATCCCTTTCCTCCTTCAAATCTAGTTTAAAGCTCTATCAACGAGCCCTGCTAACTCCTATGAATACTTCATTGTGCTCTATAGAGTTGTCAGAGAAGTTGACAAAATCAGGAGGGAGTTGTATTGTTCCGGTAACCAGTGTGTCTCCCCCACTGAGTGACAAAGAGTTGGTTTGCATAACTGCCAAAAATGTGTAGAAAGAATGTGTCTGCTGTTTCAGGTCACCCAGGCATCACATTTGACATTTCAGTAGTACTGAAAGGTAAGCTTTCTTTGATGATTCTGCTTCCCCCTCACTCCCTCCCCCCAAAAAAAGAAAACAAATGTTTGCAGCTCTGTGGATTTTGTAGCCTAGAATCTGCATACTTGGAAGGGTTTATCATAATCTTAACATTTCAGTCTTAAAGATTTTTACTACATGTAGCACATTTCTTTCTCAAGGGAGAGCTTAATTAACTTCATCTGTGCCACAGCATTGTAGCAACATCATCCATAGGCTGCTTCCAACCGGTCCTTTTTGTTCCTCAAAAGTCAGGGAGGGAAGTTCTTTTGGACAACCTGTGTTCTGGTCAGGCAGCATGGTCTGCCTGTTGTTCCCATGTACAGCCAGGCTCTGCCACTGCTGCGGGAAGAGGGTAATATTGCTGCAGATCTGCCTTTTCTTGGCACTGAATGGTGTCAGTGCAGCCTGTGAACTAGTCACAGAACTTCTCCTTTGGGAAGACATTCTTCTGAATGATTTAATAAAAAATAAGAATACAGGGAAGCTGTGCAAAGCAGGAGAGGTCCTGACCTTGAAGTCTATAGCAGCTTTAGGTCTGGGTGGGAAACCATCAGAGCTGTGTCCTTGTCGCGTGGCTTGGAACATACGTCAGTGACTGCACTGTGTAAGTCAGTAGAGTCACAGCCCAGCTTACGTGCCTCCTTTCTTTATGTAGAATTAAAAAAAAAAAAACCAAAACCAAAAAAAACCCATGGCACTTCTGTGCTGGAGGAGCACAAAGAAGAGGTTTTGTTCCTCAGTGAATCATTGTCCAAACCCACTAAGCTGTTCTAAACCCTTAATCTTACCAGTGCCCTGTGTGTAGCTAGCAAGGGTCAGATCTGACACGGTGTAAGCAAACCTTGGGTGCCTGGCACTTGTGTTGTACCCATGTAAATCCCCATTCAACAGCTACCTGCTGAAATATTGCTAGGTCTTAGGTATGTTTTTAGCTTAGAAAGTGCTAAAAAGTTGGGTAGTTAGGTCCTGCCTGGCAACTGAACTGCCTAGAAATTATATGGAGCACAGCTTAAGTTTCTACAAAATGGCTTGGTCTCCTAAGCAGGCTCAGAGCCCTCTGACACTTGGCTCACTATCAGTTTAAAGACCTTAAGCACCTTTTGTCTCGGGGAATAGTCTCTTGATCTCTCTTGTTAATATAGAAGAGCTTATTCTGGTGAGATATGGCTGCCCAGAAGTTACGTTCTGCAACAACAAATTTAAATTGTAATAGAAACAAAAAAGGTACAAAGAGAGAGATTTTAATGCATTACAGGGTTTCCTTTTAATAGGAGCTTTGTTTTTCTATGAATGAGAGCAAAAGAAAGTCTTTTTTAGTCAAAATAATACTAATGCTGGAAAGAAAGTGTAGCTGTGTCCTAGTGTGTTCTATTGTCAGAATTTCTGCAGTCCTCTTCTGATTTCCATGGGAGAATGTAACAGGGCCAAGGTGGTCTGGAGCAGACTTTAAGGTATGCAATCTGAAGAGCCTCTTGGGATTTAGAGCTGCTTCTTTTCTATTCATTTAGCTGTCTAAAGAAAAACATAGAAAAAAACTCAGAAGTGTTGAACTGTGTAGCACAGAGTAGGAAGCAGCTTGTAGAGACCATCCTCAGAAGGATTAAGCAGGCTGTGTGAGAAAAACATCCGTCGTCTCACGCTGAATAATATCTCCAGTCAACACGAGCTGGCGGGAGAGAAACACACAGACAATGGAAGGGGTTAAAGATACAAAAGTTCGCGCTGGGGAGACGCACTCGCATTGTTTCGTGTGGACTGCAAGTTCTAATAATAAAATAGCAACAGGAAGACAACAGAAGTTACTATGGATTATTGTTAGAAAGTGACTTGACTTTGGAGAAGTTTGAACTTTAGATATCTGTGCTGATAGGTAGTGAGCCGTAGATGTTTCAGCCATAGTGATAAGCTCAATTTGGGTGGTCATGAAGGTTCAGCACTTTGGTTTAGAATCATGACATGAGTAGAAGAAATTTATGCTGAAGTCGTTAATTGTATCCCTCTAATTATAAAATATATTTTGATTTAATCTGAGAAATAGGTATGTCTATGTAAGTATGTTTTTGCGAGAAAGTAGATTTTTATACCATTTAAAGAATTTGGGTTTTTAGTTGCCTACCTAATATACAGACAGTCTAATTTTTCTGATGCAGATGTCATAAGTTGTTGAGACTTAGATCTATTAGAATATCATCATCTGAATTAGGCTTAGTACAAGTCTTTGCGTTCATACAGTCTGTTAGTACCCCAAATTTTACACATCCATATTCCATTTGTTTCAGCTTGCACAGAATTTCATTCGTAAAGGTTGAGTTTTTCATGGTTCAGTGCATGAGGGTTTTTTTCTCTTTTTTTCTTGGCTACGTGTCACATTAAAGTTATTTGTGGCTGGCTGCAAGGTTTTTTCCATTAATAAAACAGTATTATTCTCACTGCTGCCTTCTTTCTGATCATATCAGTGTTTCACAGGCTGTGATCTTTTTTCAATCTTGGTAAGTGGCCGTTGCTGTGACAGATGCCATTGTTCACAAATGGAGACTGGCTTTCATAAAATAATCTAGAATTTACAGAGCATTCTTTCTGCATTTGCTTTGTTGGTTTTGTAGCTTCTTATTTGTATTTTTAATTTAATTTTCCTACAGTTACTTATGCAGGCAGTGTAGGACTCCTTTTTGTAATGAAGTAAAGGTAATTAAATGAGAGTAAAGGAAACAAGTATATAAATGTACTTGGATGCTCTGTTTTTATTATACGTTTGGCTTTAAAGCTTGGTTTCCTCGAACTGATAATAATTTTTCCCTTTTCATACTGTCAGCTGATGAATTATGAGAGAAATTAACTTGTTGGTTTTAGTAAGTGTCACTGTTTAATTTATTTTTTCCTAGAGCTCTTCCTTTGGTAGTCTTTTAGCATAAGCGTTTCATGCTAGATGCTGTCACAAACGTTCTCAGCATTTGTGGGAATTTGCTCCCTGCTAGGTAATTTCTCTGGCTGTGCTCCTCATGGCAAGACACTTCTTTCCTAATCAGCCCTTGGTGCGGCGATGCACCTTCTCCCGCTTCAGATGTTTGGGAGCCGAGCTCTCCAAGTATTTCGGTTTGACTTGCCCTTTGACATTCCCCTAGCCGGGTTGCTAGTAATTGAAACCTGGCTGAAAACAGGGTAACAGAAATAGATATTTATGTACAGCCTTTGCAGTTGGATGTACTTGTAAATAAGCTGAGTGGAGGAAGAAGGGAAGGAACACAGTATTTCCTTGAACATGTAAAAGAAACATGCAGGCTTTAAAGGAAAGTCATCTTCTTCGGTACCCCAGGAAGTTACATTTGCATTTGGTTTCCCCAAAAACACTTAACATACTTCAGACTTACTTAGAAGTTTTCTGACACTCCTGTAAGAATGGTAAGGATCACTTTATTTCTTTGGAAGTGCCGCTGTCATCTTCTGGACCTTAAGGACCACTTAAATCTCTGACTCAGGGAGTATTTAATGATCTTTCTGCTCCCTCACTGCACAGTGTGCTTGGTGTGAGGTATCTCCGTTCACTTAGCATTTCCTTTTGTAACAGGTATAACAGCTACTCTGACACAAGCAACTGAATGAAGTAAATGCAGAGAGCTCATTGTTACAATTTACCTGACATCAGATATCACCTAATTGGCACCAGTCAATATACTAGTTAAGTTTGCAAGGAAAATCTGGGAACATTATGCAGTCAATAATAATAATGATGATGTAATCTTCATACATTGCAGTGCATTCAGCAGCATATCCAAGCAAAATGTTTTTGTTGTGATTTACAAAAATATCAGGTATGCTTTTTGAATCAGTACAGCAATAACAATTTAGCCTATCTTCATACCTGAAAATGTTCAGCTGTAGTTATTTGAGCACGGTGTTATGTCTGCAGATGACAGCAGAGTATTAACCCTGTCTCTGTGCTACATATCCTTCTGCTGGCTTGTCATTGTTTCTTGAATTATGTTCTTGTTTTATAATACAGTCTGAAGCAGCCTGCAGAGGCACAGCTTCCTCTGAGGGAATACTGTGGGGACACAACACATGGGGCATGAGGCTTTGATGCCTCAGCTGAAGGTGTGAGCAATGATTGTGTTCGCTGAGTGCTTTTAATTGACAGGCCCTATCATATGAAGATTTTTCTCTAGAAATGGTATTCATTTATTAACTCATGAGGGAAATGTGGTCTTTTCAGGGAAATGTACTAGCTGAAGCGTCAGAATTAGCAATATGAAGTTCGGTAAGCAAGAAGTATTTACGCGGCTGAATCAATGGAGTACATTGTTCAGTTACAGTGTCTGTCATTTCAAAGTTTTCCAGTGTATGAACGTTTGCAGATACCCTTTCTTTTTTATACAGTTGATGCTGAAATCTCAGTGATATAGGTGGGAACCAAGGACTGCCAGAATCTTGCAAGCTTAGATACGGTAACTTTTTTTCCATTAAAGAAAGAGCTCCGTTTATTTTATGTTCTGTCATTTGAAAGTTTATTCCACCTAGTAGATTGCAAAGTAATATGTATTTGTCTGGTTTTTTATCTTGTTTAATTTACTGTCTGTCTGTCTGTCAGGAGGAACATTTCTACCATGTTCATTGTGCATTGTATGGGTTAGTGCTTGAGATTGCGCTGCCCAGAGATTACAGTCCCCGGCAGCTCGCTGTGGGTGTAGCATGATAACAGTGAAATGACCAATGAAAACATTTAGTGTATGTAGTATGTATTGTAATATATACGATGTCAGTTCAGAAGCTGTGGTATAGCAAAGAAATGTCAAGTGTTTATATGCAGAGTCAGAAATTTTTATTTATTTAGTCAGAGATTTTTTTGGTTTTGTTATATCCGTGTTATTCCCGAAGAGTCAACATAGGATGTATTTAGCACTTCATAGAGGACTCTCAGACACCTTCCAGGTTTCTAGCTGCACTGGCTAATCCTGCACATACAGACTGAGGTATTACAGAATAGCCTTTTAAAGTAGTGCTGGTACTGCACCAGAGAAACACATCTTGTGCCAAATAACCAACAGTCCCTTGATTATTTTTTTTATTATTTTTTTTTTCCGTGAGGCACTGATCGTATTTCCATGTTTCTTCTAAAACAAACTTAGTTTAGTTTGCATTTCAGGTCGTCTCCCTGTGTTCTGCATATGATACAGCGATTGGTCAGCCCGTGATTAAATTACAGCCAAAGCTGATGGGCATTAAAAAGCTGTAACTGAATATGTCTCTGCTTGTGTTTCAAACTTGCTGCAGCTGAATTTAAAAATCTTAACATAAAATCTTGGTGGAAGAATTTAAGTTTACAAAAAGAACTTTGAGCTTATCTTGCAGATTTTTAAAGTACTTTTTTTATATTTTGAATTTCTGAAATTTAAAATTAACTTTTTTTCTTTTAATTAATTGACAATAAAGTAAACACGGAAGAGGGTTAAGCTGACAGATTTTCTCATGGAGGTGGTGTAGGCTTTGAGGCCTCGTGGAGAATTATCATGGTTGTTGCCAAGTGATGACTAGCTTAAGTACTATAACTCTGGGCAGCAGACTGCATATTACTTAGAAGAGTATAAAAAGAATTTGAACTGTTAACATATGTAGAATTGATTCAGTTGTTCTTATTGTTAAAGTTGACTGAAAATATTGGGAAGTAAAATCATAGAGAAAGTAATGAAGTTTCCTTTCTTGTTTTTTCCTCCAGATTTAAAAAGCACTTTACAAACTTGAAGCGCTGACTATTTTAAACATGGGGTTTGCTTTTAATATGTTATCTTTTAAGACCTGATGCTCAATTAATTGACTCTAAGAGTTGTTCATTGCAACTTTTTCTAAACTTGTTCATTTCTTAGTATTTTTAGAACTAACCTTACCGTGCAATTATTGTGACACACGATAATTTTCTGTAAGGGTTAAAGCACCATATATCAATTGTAGCATATTTTTCCATCCCAAACAAAAAGTGTTTTGGGAAATCTGTGATGCTTATTGTAGATGCATCATAGTAAATCTTGTCATTTAATGTTCACATACTTTATTTAAAAGAGTACCATTTATTTTAAAGGGTACTACAGTTATTGTAGAGAAAACAAACTGGGGTACACTGTATATCTCTGTGGACTTCGAAAAGTCTGGGAAACTTTTAGCAAAAGATCTTGTATTAAAAAGTATGTCTTCATTGGTATGATTTGAATGAAAACCGCTGGCTTTTTGTGTTTTACTTGTGTATTTTTAAATGTGAAAAAATATGTGACTGACATCCCTAACAGAGATGAAAATGTACAGAAGAGCTCTAATTAGTTGATATTTAAACATGCTTAAGCTGTGTGTTATTTCCCTTCAAAAGTTATTGCTCTAGCTTAATTATTTCAAACATATTGCGGAATAGTGGTTATTTTTCTAATAAATTGATACGAGAATGCATGGATTTCTCTGAGCAAGTATATTTGCTATATGTTTCTATGTTTGTTTTTTAATAATTCTGCCTGTAGAGGTTGACATTTTGCATTGTGATTGGTTTTGCCCTTTATTGTAAAGAGAATTGCTAGAGCTGCAGAACTTCATGTGTTTGCCTTGATCTGTACTATTTAATCGGTGCCAGCTTTATGATTATTTCACTTGGGAAATTTTACTTGCAGAGTATGGAAAGTAAATAATGTGCCTTTATATTTAAGTCATATATTTCTCTTATCAATGTCCTTGTATTTCCTTGTTTTGTTATGATAGCATTTAAGAGTTACTGACGGCTGTGTCCAGTATATTTTGATGTTTGCTTGACATTCATACCAAACACAGTTTCTGCTTTTTATTCTTGCAATCAATGTTTCTCTGAACAATCCGAGTATGGATACTGCTTGTTTTCATTTTTTTTGATTGTTTTTGTTTGTTTGTTTGGGGGGGGGTGGTGTTTTTCTTTACACCTCAGGTCTGCATTGCTGAGTTGCCAGCCAGTTTGTGTGTGAAACCTGGTACTCTGTTCCTCTAGGAGCAGGGCTTTGGCATCCCTCTCTTGGTATCCATTTTGGTGGAGCTCTACCGTCATGCCCTTGTCACAAATACAGATTTGCTTGGGTTTAATGCACAAAATTGGGAGGATAATGTCCATGTGTCCCTCCCTCCCCTATGTCTTGAAGTTGTCCTAATTTTATTGTTGCACTAGTTGAACAGCTGTAATTTTTACAGCAATTTTTGCATCCCAATTCATTGCTGTTTGTTGATAACCTCTCTGTTGACATCATTTATTGTGCTTACTGGAGTCTTTACTGATTATGCCTAAAACTGTTGGGTGAATGAAGTGACTTACCAAAAAAATAATGCTCATTAATTGAGGACAGTTATTTGATATTAAGTTGTCAAGATCTCTCAGAAGAGCCAGAGGCTTAATCTATCTCTTCAAATTCCTATTTAATATTTGATGGTTTGCTTTCCAAATGTATTGTGAAGTAAGTCACTCTGTCTTGTTTCCCCCTGGATTGATGTGAGGTTGGCTTTAAGGAACTGGTTCCGAATGTTTCAGACCCTGAGCTGTTTACCAAGTATCTCTCCGCTGTGAGAGTGTGCTAGACCCGAAACACTGGCTAATATTATCCAGTTGTATCCAAGCTGCTTTTCTACCTTTTGACAAAACCTTAGTATTCTTAGCAGCCATAGACATTATGCTGCAGAAAGTGAGGATAAATGCGCTGGAAGTCTGTTGAAATCACAAGATTACATCAGACTATAGCTGGCTATTTTGTTTTTCTCCAAATTACATATTTGTAATATGTTGCCTGAGTTACCTGTGTGTGTTTTATATTGTCTGACACTAGACATTTTAACATACCTGAAGACCATCAGGTATTTCCAGTATAAATAATGTATGCATTTCCCTCCAGCTCTCTCATATGTGTTACATAAAACCAGTGCTATATTGCTTAATTTTAACAAAAATGCAACAGAAGTAGTACTATAAATGGTGCTGTTTGGAGCAAATATTATAAAAGTGTACTACATTAAAAAATACCCCACACAAACAAAAAAACAGCTGGAGTAAAACGGACCATGATGCAAGTAGCAGTATTTTATTTCCAGAAGTGTCATTGGGGCTCAGTGGTGAACAAGTTCAGACCTCCAGCCTGTGACTCTACCTGAAGGTTAAAATAAATCAAATGGCCGGGTAAAGGGGAGCCAACAGATGGTACACCTGGACTTACATGTTCAGGGTGTCTTCAGGTTAATGAACAATCAGCCTGAGAGACAGATTAACCCTGCTGGGAAAATAATAACTGCTGGTTGTGAGTTATGGGAAGTTGCCGTGGCACGGGAAGGCGGTGAGAGCGCGCAGTGGCCGGAGTGCTGGCACTCTGTCGGGGTGGCTGCCACGTGTTGAGCCCTGTGCCTGGTGCACTAGGTGTCAGTGAAGCAGGTAGCATGCAATGCTTAGATGTTCGAGTTGACCTTATTTTGATTAATGTTGTAACACAGTTTTATTGCCTGATAATTATGGGTCATAGCATGAATGTTTCCTGTTCTCCCCAATACGCTAGCAGCTTGGTTTTTCTGATGGAACAGTGCCTGTGGTAGTCCATCGAAGAAGTGGGTGGATGCAGTAACCTAATTCAGTATTACAAACAGTTTGAATTAAAATCTTAATGGATCTAAATAAAGGAGGTATTTTTTTAAAGACCACATCACACGAGGTATTTTTTAGCTTCTGTAAAGCAAATACACTGAATTACGTTAATCATCTAACTAAAAACAACTCTTTTGCTTTCCTTTGTTGCAGATCACCAGAAACTGGAAAGAGAAGCTAGAATCTGTCGCCTCTTGAAGCATCCCAATATCGGTAGGAACATTTAATTGCTTTATATGGTAGATACCAGTTTAGAAAGTCGAGGGAAAATACAATGTAACAAATACAAATAGCAGCTCAGAGAAAGTCGAAGTATCTCCAAGCAAGACTATTTCTTTATAATGCAGTGTTCCTTTCTAATTCTGCTATGGGACTAAAGCAACATGTATTGTTCTCATATTCTTTGAGCTATTGCCCTGCCATCAATGAGCTGTCTATGCCAGGTGTTTGGGGTTTTTTTGAGCAGTGTGTAGGAGGAGTTATTTCCAGTACTGCTCATGACTTTTTGAGACCTGCAGAAGAATTTCATCTAACAGCGTATGTTGCAAAATGAGACAGACCAGTGTCGATGGATGGAGTTAGTGTTGTTTTTACTGAGATGCTTCCTTTATCCTCTTTTATTTTGTGTTTGAGATTCTGTTCTTCTGTAGAAAAGACAGGTAGATAAAGAAAGTTCTGCTCCTTTTATTTCCAGAGCTGTGTGTTTTCTCCCCTAGCATTTGTGGAAAGCAAAAACAGATAGTGGGGGATGTGTGTGTGTGCGCACTTGTTTCCTTGCTTTAGAAACAACAGAAAGAGAGAAGTATCTTGATCTTAAAGGATTTCTATCTGGGTTTTTCAGACACTGAAAGCCAAGAGTATCTCTCACAGGAATATTCACTGTACCTGAGGCTTCTTTTGAGAGAGGGAGGATTTCCCTGTATATCTTGTTCCTCTTTCCCCGTGTACATTCTTAAAAGTTGTAATCAGAAAAACTAGTAATGTCACTGAGTGTTTTAAATAAACAGGTATACTTGGTACTCCAACAGCACTTAGCAGTGTGCTTGCACTTCATTCTATGTAGTTTTTCTCCTTTTCATTTTCAACTAACAGATGTTGGTATTCCTGACATTTTTTGGCTAATATAATTGTTTTATGCTTGGGAAAGATTCAGCTCCTTCCTTTAAATAATAATCATAAACTGAAAACAGACATTTCACAGTTCAAAATGCAATGTTGAATCTCTGAAGAAGCTCTCTTAGGCATTCTCAAAAGCACAGAGGTTTCACTTGCAAATTTGGTTAAAGAGGAAGAATAGTGTTTTCTGTGTTATTTTATCCCACCCAACATTTTTGCATTGTAAAGTGGTGCAAGACAAGGGAATGTACAACTCATGGGGAGGAGGAGCAGCTCTTCTGCAATTACGGAAAGCAGTGGTTGCACATCTGGTGCTACTCTGACTCTAGAGTAATTTACCTCTGCCTTGCTGTAACTAGAGTGTATTCGTGAGTTTGAAAAAGCCAGGGAAGATGAATGAAAAACAGCAACAAACTGATGAAGTGGAAGAGCTCAAGTGCACAGAAGAACTCAGTTGAAACAAATGTCTAAACTGATTCCATGCATCTTGGGTTTGTTGAGTAGCTTGGACCTATATTAGGATGTCAAGCATCTGTGGCAGGCCAGCCACGTACAGTGTTTGTATTTGTGAAGCGCAAACAGGCAATGACAGCTTTGGTGACAAGCAGATAGGGTTCTGTCAGTCAGTACAAATTCCATGCATGGCTACCTGCACCAAGGTGCACAGTTCAGTCAAAAGATTGCAGACAAATTCTTCTACTGTTTCAGAAAAGATGTCATGTTCTAGATCTGTCTGAGAGAAGATTTTAAGAAATTAACACACCAGGGTTTGGCAGCAGGCATTATATTCTGTCATCATTCAGTTTCTACTGTCAGCTGTTCTGCCAGCCTGAAAAAAATGTTCCAATTAGTGTGGTTACAATAGTTTCTTGTTTGCATAATTGCTAGAGTGACGGCCACTTTGTGTCTGGTTTCTCTCTTGGAGGAAGATCATAAATGTAGTCTGGAAACAAGAAAAAGTTTTTTTAAACTTAGAAAGTTAACCCTTTTCAAAAGGAATAATTTCAGGCCCCTGAAATCCTATCAGGTAAACTACAGGGCTGAAGAGGTTGATGTGTCTGAAGGGGGCCTACAAGAAGGCTGGAGAAGCACTTTTTACGAGGGCATGTAGTGATAGGATGAGGGGTTATAGCTTCAGACTGGAAGAGAGTAGATATAGATTAGATATCAGGAAGAAATTTTTCACTGTGACGGTGGTGAGTTACTGGCATGAGTTGTCCAGAGAAGTTGTGGATGCCCCATCCCTGGAAGTGTTCAAGGCCAGGCTGGATGGGGCTTTGAGCAACCTGCTCTAGTGGGAGCTCTCCCTGCCCATGGCAGGGGGATTGGAACTAGATGATCTTTAAGATCCCTTCCAACCCAAACCATTCTGTGATTCTACGTTTACATGCTGTCCAATTTCCAGCCAGGTGCCACCACTTGCAGCCTCTGGCAGCACTCTGCTCTCGCTCCTGCTGCAGCCATCCCCTCAGCCAGCGAAGTGCAAATCCTAAAATAATTCTGGGGGCATACTGTCTGCACCCAATTGAGTCTTTTGCTCTTGGGTCACTGTCACATCTCTTTTTTTAAAAAGTCATCTTTAATGGGTAAATCTACATCACCCTGGAAAGCACTAATAGCGAAAAAGGAAGTATACCAGAGTAAGGTAACAGCAGAGATCATGGTGTGTTTTATATGTCTCAAAATGGTAACAATTAACCCTTGTAAACAAGTTTTACTTGTGCTATGTGTATGCCAAAGAGTATGTGTGTTTGAAAGTATTAGCAAGTTCATGAATAGAGAATTCATTGAGTTTTTTTCATCTATATTTTAATGATTTGTTTCTAATAGCCCAGAAAATAAAAGATTTTTTTGAAAAAGAACTTGTCATGTTAACAGTAAATATGTATAATGTAAGAAAATTGTGAAAAAAATATTTAAAAATAGGTTTTTTTAGTTGTCTTTTTGAAATACACATTTATTGCAGTACAGCAGATTTCTGAAGTCAGAATTAAGTAATCCTTTCCCTTTTCTTTCAGGCTTATTCTTCTTTATTCTTCCTAGTTAGCTTGTTAAATCTACCTTCTAAAAGTGACTTAAGTGTAAAAGTCTCAGTTTCAGGTTAACTTCATTTCTAAAGTAATACATGCATTATAGTACTCCTCTTTAGAGTGCTGTATGGCCTGTTCAGTAAATTATCTTTTAACTCTTGAGACTGTACCACATCCTTTAGGGTGAAAAACCATTTTTAGTTACCTTTTTCGTACTTTCCCTTCACTCAGAGTCAAGCAGCACAGCTGTGGTGAGTCACATTTTTAGATTTCAGCCTGAGTAAACACATTGTAGTTTTCATATGGGCAAGATTCTTTTTTTCTTAAGAGAAACAGAGTTTAAAAAACATTCTAAACCACTTGAAATATTTTCCAATTATCTTTCCAGAGAAAATAGAGAATTATCAAAAGCTTTTGCAGATTCCTGGTTTCGTATTTCCAAAGTAGGTGTCCAGTTAGTAACAAACTAGAAAAGTATTTAGTATTTAGTTATTTCAGAACTAAACCTTTTAACAATCGACGTACCTATTTTTAGCTTCCCAACAATTCCATTTTTATATCCGTTTCGTATCTTATTTGATGGGGCCATTATGCAGTTAGGAAATCTTAGGATGACATTTAGAAAAGACTTTCAATTTTAATCTGTATTCATATGCACTAAACTTAAGGATTTCCTCAGGTATTGGCAGAGGAGTCTTAAAATTGGACGTGAGTTTTTTATTAAATGTAGAATTTGAACAAAAGACTTGGAAAAGCTCAGCATATGGGGAGGGGGAAAGACTAAATCAGAATGCTTTCTTTCAGAAGGATAAAACTTTGAAATTTGGATATTAAGGAAATACATGAAAATATTTTCATTTCATTGCTTGATTTGAATCTCCCCAAGTAGTCACTGTAAAATGTTAAACACAAAAAAACCTGAAAGGAAATTAATATTTTCTGCTGCCTTTTTAGAATTATTTATGATATCACATTAATACTTCGGGAATCAACATATCTATCGAATGTTCAGAAATCATTTAAGTACATATGGAGGGAGGTTAATTCATAATCCAAATTATCTATGAGGCATTTCTCTTGAAAGAATGATTTTTAACTAGGATAAGATACCAAGTTCTGAATTCATGTATGAAAATTTAAATTGCTGATGATTATTCTAACTAGACAAGTGTGAGGAAGGGAAGCTAACTAAATCAAAATCAAGATCTCTGCCACTTCCAATCCTTACCAATTGAAGAAATCCATGATAACTTGTTTTGATACACAGACATTGTATTGCTTGATATGGATGCATATATTTATGCATAGCTAAGCCAATAGAAGCATATGGTCATTTGAAAAATCCTTTTTAGAAGCAGCAGATATTTTTTTAAAACAGATCTTGCCAAGTGCACTTGATACTCTTTTAATGAAGTCATGAATCTAGCTGCTAGTGTCAACTGACATCTGTAAGGCATTTGTTCTACTCTCTATTATGTGCTAATTTTTTTATTAGGGAAAAGCAACATATTCTTTATTAGCAATATTAGGAAAACAGATAACAACAATAAAAATGTAAGGCAGTAGTTCTCATATGATGGGATTATCTATGGTGGAGTCCTAAAGAAGTCTCTTCCAATATTTTTATCAACAGATTTAAAGAAAAAAGTTGAAGTGGTATCAGTTTGATATGGTGGGACTAAGGATTGTCACAGCCGATAATAGATATCAGCTCACATATCTAAGAAGAAAGGATCTATGCCAGTCTTAAAAGAGGTGTGCCTGCATCTTGGAAAAGAGTGACTTTGAAAAGCCCGTGATCACAGGAAATAACTACTGCAACACAAATCTCATTGGGATGCAGTAACACCCAGGGGAAATACCATTCTTAGATGCATGGAAATAACAGTCTGAAAGAGGAAAATAGTGTTTATTTTGAATCTGCCAACAGAAGTCACTTCTAGAGTACTGTGCTGAGCTTTGGCATCTAAATGTCAGTAAATATGATCTAGGTAAAGGGGGTGATTTGAGGAGGTCTACTGGGATAACCAGAAAATGTTATTTATCAAGAAAAAAAGTAAAAAGAGACATGACTAAGTTAAACATAGGAGTTAGATTTTTGACAATGACAGTATGAAACTAACTTGGGGGTACGACATTTTCTGACTTGAAACGTGGATTTTTATTTTTTTTTAAAGCTTTATACTAAGAACTGTCTGTTACTGAAGATGCATGTGCTCCTCGTGTTCAGAACTGTGTATAGGCCATTCTTTTTGGAAAGCTAAATATTTTTGAAGGAAGACTGAACAGTAGTGATTCTCTTTTCACCTCAGTTCTTTGTATCAAACTAATTGTAGTAGAAAGTGAGCCTTCCTGAATTTTATGTTTAAAAGAAAACACATTCGTTTTAGCTTCTATGTTTGTTCTTTGGATAAGCATAAAATTACAAACAATGACCATTTCAGCATATAGCTTTTATTTATAGTAGGGAGAAATTTAATCTCTATTATTTGTTTGTAGTAAATTATTTACTCAGGAATATTTTAAAAGTATGTAAACATCATTGTCAGCAGTGATTCTAAAATTCAGTTTCCTTCATAGCCTAAGGATTTTTTTATTTCGGCTCCTCATATCCTATCTTAATAAACAAGCAAAAACAAGAAAGAACATGGGCTATCCTCCTTTGTTTAAGAACACTCTGTTGAGGTATACTTGCTCAGGACTGGTACATTATTCAGTCCAGACTCCTGCAGTCTCAGTCAAAATTAAAATTATGCAAAATCTGTTAGTTGAACTTGAGAGAAAACTTTGTGGGGGCTCAGAGTCCTTTATTCCTGATCAGTCTTTGGCAATACTGGTATTTTCTCTTTTTCCAGTATTTCTTGAGTAATCTGGCCTGTTGCCTCTGTTATATTGTGGTAGGAAATTCCTAGGCAAACAGAGCCTAGGGCTCTGTAATGGGCTGCGGCAGCTCCTACATGAGTCTGATTTTCAGCATTGCTGTATTTCTGAGGTTCTTACCACGATGAGATGACTGTAACAACATCAGCGTGTTCTCTTTTTTTACTTATTACAGTTTACTAACATAATGGAGTTTAAAATGAAAGATGTAAACATAGGTTAAGCTTCACTGCTTGGAGAACCTAGTGCTTGTGCTTTGTAAGATTACACATCAAGTTATACTAAAAGCTTACCCTCTCTACTGAACAAACACCCCCAAAGGATTGGTCATCTTGTGTAACTATTACTTTTACAGCTGTTACATCTAGTAAAGCTTCCAATTTTTTAATTTAGAAATTTGGGGGAAAAAATTGTAAGGAAAATAATAATCTATTCATCAAGAAATCCACTGCCATTGTCCAGTTTTCTGGCTTTTATCTTCTTTTGGTAAACTTTGATTTCTTGGTCTTTTTTTAGTTTTACATAATGTTGTAATTTAGTACTCTGGTTTCTAGTCTAGCAATCCATATATTTTTGATGGTGTAACACTGTTGCACCATCTTAGTGCTTTTGATGTTCATTTAGAGCCTGCTTTGATAGTTTTGGTGTATGAGGTCCCCAAAGGATGATAAAAACTGCACTAGCCTCATGATGCAAGTCCTGATCCAGTGTGGAAAACTGCTGATTCAAACCTGGTAGAAATGATGGGAGGGTGGGAGGGTGTTAGAGGTTGAGGTTGAGTTTGGGTAGAGTTTTCCTAAATCAGAGTTCCACTGTCTTGCTCCGTAGCTACTGGAAAGGCTTCTGCTGTCTTTACATTCCCACTTGTTGAAAGCTGTACACAGTAAAATGGTATGTGCAGTGTAGTAGGATCCTGTAAATAACCAGAATCTGCTGTTTTTCACATGGCAGTGCTAACACATCTGGCTTCATTACAGCACGTTGTCCCCTGCCTGCTCCCCTCTCCTCCCTTTGCTTTATAGATGGTGCATAAGATGCAGCGAGCAGACAGGATCCACTAGCCAACTACATCAGGCTCAAGTCTGCCTCTGAGTCTTCATCCCTTCCCAAAAGGCCACAGCAGATTTTGCTGACCTGTGGCAGCCCTTCAGGTGATAAACGAAGTCTTTTTGGCAGCAGGACAGGTTGTCCCTGAATGGCTTTGTAAGGCAGGATATTTCAAGGTAAGTAGGACTGCCAAGCAGAATGGCAGCTTTAATAGTCCTGAGCCGGTTGTGTGCAGATCTGCTCACCAAGCCTCCCGTGGAGCTGTGGCATTGCTGGCCAGCACGAGTGGCCGTGATTTGGAGGGCAGAAAAGTCTTCTATGAAGAACTATAGCTGGAGCATCATACGGGAGTGTGGAGCAGCGTCTTTCCAAGGAAAGATGGCTTTGCAGCCGGTCGAGAGACAGACTACATGCAGGATGGCCTGGGACACCGGGGAAAAGAGACAAATTACTAAGCTGATTTCATAAATGTGTTGCAGTCTGCTCTGGTTGCCATACTTTGAACTGGGAGCTTCTCATAAATTGCTGAGGCAATTGATAGCACCCGAACATGGCACTGCTTCTCATCAAACTCCTCACACTTGTGTTCAGCTTGCTTATCCAGGAGTGTACCCACACGCCTGGAGGAAAGGAGAAAAAGCCTGTATTTTGGGGTATTCTTATCTCTCATAAGAAGTTAAATGCTTCATGTGGGGGCAAAATAAGAAACTTCATATTCTCTTGTCTTTTTTGGACAGGATAATTAAGGGTATGTGGGTTTTCTGTGTTCCTTACGGTTTATATTCACCTAGTTTTTGCATGGAACTTTGCATAAATTCACGAGAATCTGAACAGAAATGCTATTAATATACGGCAAATGTGGATTTGGTAAATCCTTTCTGAATTTCTTTTGACTTACTGTGGCAAAGTCAGAGTAGCTCAGCTGGCATTAGTTAAGTTACTTTATAAACCAAATATGGAATAAAAAACAGGTCTGTTCAGGTTTGGTGGATGTAGTTCTTTAGCACAATATTTCTTCTGAGCTTAATTTCAGGTTTCATTCTTTACATCAAAAATACATTAATACAGACCTAAAAGGTAATAATAGCACAATTCTTTCCTGATGCAGTGAAAGTCAAGCAAATCCTCAGCTAAACATGGTCCTCAGGAATATATTAACTATATAAATAAATACGTATAGTGTGTGTGTGTATGTATAAAGTTTTTATTTACCTCATAGAGAAACCTGAACTTCATGGCACTGGGTGCATGTAGAAGATCTTGCTACCTTTAATTATTTTTATTGCTTAGACTAACTGATCATTTCAACAATTCAATTCTCGTCCATTCTATTGAATTAATTAAATTTGTAATTTCTGTGATGAATAAGGCGAACCATAGTCCTTGAAAGAATTAAAATAAAACATCGAGAAACCAAATAAACGAGTGATATATCATTATTTTATGCTTAATGTAAAAGCCAATCTAATGAGGATTATAAAATAACATTCAGAGTTTAAACTCAGCTGTAGCAGAATAGTAAAGTGCCACAACAGAAAACAGAAGCTAGTTTTGTAGTAGCAGTTGGTAGAATTATATTTACTGTAATGAGGCTGAACCAGGCAAGAAAACTCAAGGAGGGCATGGTGGGGTTTGTTGCAACTGGCTTTTATGCAGTCATTCTCATTCTCAGTTTTTGTCATTAGTGTGCATTTGATTGCTTTTAGTTGGTGAATGCATAGTTGACGTTTAAGATGAGGAGACTGAAAGTTTTCACTTCTGGTTTAAGAATTTGGTGGGGAAAGGGCTTTCCATAGAGCTATTGGCAGACCTAACAGTGAATGAAATATAAAATAAAAAATACCATGGTTAAAATACTGTAAGTTGTTTAGTGCTCATCAACGTCTCAGTAATTTTCAACACGTAACATAGTAAGTGTCAGAAAATGTGGGCTGTCAGAGTGTGAATGCAAAGAAGTGTGAAGGCAGCTTTATTAGGTGTTAAAGCTTTTGTCTCAGATAGAGTGTAATCCTTTTATTCTGGTAAGAGTGGCATTGAATCTTGTGCTTTTACTCTTCTGGGTTACTGTGTAGCATAAAAATGTCTTTTAGTATAGACAATGACAGTACTCTTTGCCACACTAGGTTAATTCTCTTTCCTTTAATGGAGGACAAGATTATTGAAGCTCAAGTGAAGCATTGCTGGTTGTAATAGCACTGATAACTGTAGCAACATCCATAATGTACTGAGGAAATGAGGTTTCACTAAGATTTGCCACAAATCTTGTCTTTTTTTTGTCTCAGAAAGTATAGGCGTAATTTGCACCAAAATAGGTAATGATAAAGTATAAATCAAGTGTGAACCAGACCTTGAAGGGCGTTCCTGCTTGTAGCTGGTTTTGTACATTTTCTTAAATGCATGAAAATTCTATTTATAGTGTGTCCAGATTCCTCTAAACATTTTTTCTTCCCATATAGTCGGTTACGCTTGTGTAGCCAAACATTTTAAATGTGAAATAGAGTAATCCACAGAAGTGGGAAGTGGAATTTAAACATCTCTCTTGAGGAACATGCTGCGGGGGGTGAGTACGAGGATGGCTGTCACACTTCCCATTTGTATTTTGTTCTCTTCTGCTGCTTTACTTTCACTATATGCTTTCTGGAACAAAGAGTTCCATAATTGCATTGCTGACTTCAAGAACCGTATAAATAAGCTAGATGAAAATGAATTGCTCTCTCTTTACACACACAAGATGAATCTTTGAGAACTTACTTTTTTGTTCTTGTTTTGTTTGAAAGCTTTGTTTCTTATGACTCTGCAACCACGTGTTATGCATACGGATAGACATCATGACTCCCAGCTAAACCACAAATATGTAATTTTCCTCTGGACCCTTTCCTCCAAAAACATAGATCTCTACTACTTAAGCTAAAGTAAGCTTTTTCTCTCAGCATAGACATTTTTAGAGGATATTGTAAATTCTGTTTCCTTTGCTTTGTAAAGACAACGCTGTTGACAATTTAATAGGTGAATTCTGTGCTGGTTCTTGGATCAATACCCAAATGCTGGAAAAAAAGTATTGTGAACCTCTTACTTGAGTTGGGGGAAAAAAAACAAACAAACCCAAACTGAAAAAGGTTACAGTGTATTAGGTAGCATGGATGGGTGTCACTGGATGGCGTTAGTGCAACTGAAAAATGGTTAAATGGTGGTTGGGTAGTTTCTGTTATAAATTCAGCGCCAGCCTTGACATTTGTGGCTGTGGGCTGAACCTGATCTGTGGGACACTTTCGTCTTGGCCTGTTCCCTATGCCAAGAGAAACTGGAGAATTATCACTTGAGGAGCATTTGTTTCCCAAGCAGCCTAAATCTCCTAAATTTGGAGTGCTTGGCATCCTGCCCTGAGGAGGCTGAGCTGTCACCCTTACCAGCAGGGAGGCTGGGAGAGGAATCAACACTCATCTGCTTCTAGATAAGATCTCTCCAAGGAGGTGTTTGGCTCTTTATTCCACCTCTGAGCTGAGTCCCAGCCTTTTCCTCTCTGCTGTCCCAACTTTGATTTCCTGTGAGATGTAGAAGAGGATAAATTCAGAGTGAGGGAAAGGAGGAAGGGTGGCACGACTGGTGGGGAGGAGGAGGCACTTAAGTTGAGGGACTGGGGGAAGACTGGTGAGAGCGCAGAAGGAAAGTCATCTCCTCTTTCGCCTGGGGGAGACGAAAGGAAGGACTCCTGATTTTTGACCATGGATCGTGTTTTGACTTAAATGATCATAAATTAGGTGTGGCTCTCTGGGAGCTCACTGTGGAGCTTAGGAATGTCTTTCCTTCTCTCCCAAAGATGAGACGAACCCAGGAAGCTCATTAGGCAGTCCTTGGGACTCTGCCCATCTGCCCAGACATCTTGCCTTACTTACAAAGCCCACCCCCTGAAAAAAAGCATTGTAAATCATGGAATCGTGTGGGTTGGGAGGGATCTGTGTACTTTATCCAGTCCCAACCTCCTGCTCAACTAGGTTACTCAGAGCCTGTCCCACTGAGTTTGGAGATTCTCCAGGGAAGGAGGTTGCATAGCTGCTCTGGGCCCTACTCCAGTGTTTCACCACTTTCCTGTCAACATAAATAAATAAATAAATGTGTCTTCATGCCTAGCTGGGGATTTCCATACTCCAGCATGCATCTGTTGCCTCTTGTCTTGCCATTTGCGCCCTGGAGAAGACCGTCTGTGCTGTTTTGACAGCTGATGTGAACAGTGAGATGTGTACCAGCCTTTGTCTTCTCATGGCTGAGCCATCTCCTCCTGGTGTACCACGAGGGGCATCGTGGTGGCTGTCTGCAGGAAAGAGCCTGGGAGGAATAATAGCTAACAACAAATTAAGCTATCATGATAAGTACTTATGGGTCGGCTGAAATAAAAAGTTAATATCATGGATTACTTCAAAGGCACAAGATTATCATGTAATTTGGGATGTGGTCTGGTTTTGTTTAATTAGTTTGCTCTTCGGATGCTTTCCTGGGCAAGATGCTGCAGAAGAAAATAGTTTAGGGCATGGAGTGTGGTGTTTGCAATGTTTCATTCTCTAAAATCTTTCCTGCTGATCAGCAAACAGGGTACTGGGAGGAAAAGTGGATGTTCTTGATTACAGCTGCATCCCTGTTAGGATGTTTATGTTCTTTTCTTAAAAATACGTTCACTTGCCTGTTTAAATACTGCGACGTAAATTTGTAATGAAAGTATAATTTGATTAAAATCTGGAAACAGGGACTGACTTTTTGGAATGCAGTTTTTAATCAGTTGCAAGGTATGCATCTGTAAGTACCTTTTGTAGGCTCTGTGTCATGTCATGTGCAGAAGGCCCTTTTTCTTCTTGCTTTTTGCATTTCATATGCATCTCCTGCATTCCTATCTATGGAATGCCCGTTTGGTAAGAGATTTTATAATTTCTTTGGTATTGTATATTGAGAAAACACATAGAAAATCCATTTACTTACTAAAACTAAAATTCTACATAGAGAATGAAGAGAGCACAGTGAAACCAGGTACTGCTGTGACACTGGGAGTCTGCCTGAACATCATGAGTCCATGGCTCTTCTCTGTATAGAAACATAGACACAGGCTGAGCTCTGTGCAAATGCACCTTATATGGCAGGACAAATTATCCCCATGTCATGTTCTGGAGAAGTCATGAGAGAGTAAAAAATGATAGCATGGTTTCTTTCCTTGCTTGGATTGTGGCAACTAAGGTGATCTTAGCGATGATGGCAGCTGCCTGCTGGAGTCTGCTGGTCGGTACATCTCACAAAAATCACCAAAAACTTGTAGATTTTGAAGAGCTTCTTGTCCATGTCTGCATTTTCCTAAGAGGAGTTCTCTTGTAAATCACTTACCACAGAAAAATGATTTTTTTAAATACTTTTTTTAATATCCTCAGGTCCATCCTTATCAGAACTCAAAGCTGCCTGCTTAGCCTGTCATGTCCATAGCTCTGCTGGGGTGTCACCCTTTACTGTCTCCCTGCATGGCAGTGGCATGGCACTGTCTGGTACCAGCCTGGCTCATCCTCCCTGTGTGCTCAAGGGTGAAGGGACAGAATCGATTCATTCCAGGCTGACAGCTATCCGTCCCCCCAACCATCTCCTGTCTTGTAGCAAGTGTCCCAGGTGTCCTTCAGGATTTTCCTTGCTCCTTCAAATGTTTGCTTTTTAAAAGTCCCCAATTCACTTTTCATCATGATAGGAGACTGTTCCGTTGCTGTGCTCCTGGAAGTGTGTCCAAGCCATGGCAGACCAAAGGACACTATCTGGGCTGGTCTCATGGCTTTTCACATGCTGCAACCTAAAGTGAACACTTTTAAGCCTGCAAATACCACTAACCTCCAGTATTGGCAATGGATAAATACCTTGTAGTTGCTTTGTTTTTTGCAGGTTTCTGCACTGAAGACTTCTTACTCCTACAAAATTGCTGATCTGGGATTTTTTCCAGTCGATAGGGGTTTAATGATACCTCTCTCCTCCCAGTCACCTTCCAAATTTGGAAGTTCTTTTTTTAGTGGCTTCACCAGCGTGTTAGTATTCTCATGGACTGCCCATGGGAATGTGCTTCTAATTTTAGTTTGTCCTCTGGATGTCCGTCTCCCATAAATACATCCAACTTCTCATTACAGCCAGGCTGGGCCAAGCGTGGCACTCTGCTCCCGATACTTGCCTATTGAAGATGTTCTGGTGTTGTATTGTAATAAAATCCACAGCTTCTGCTCTTGTGCTGCACAGCCTTGGATATCACTCATGTATCAGCAATTGTATCATCCAAGTTGTGCTTTTTAATGAATTTATTTGTTGTGCATTTGTTTACGAGGTGACCTTGAGAGTTATTTAATTGTATTCCATCAGTTTATATTTGGTCTAATACCGATGGTGTCACTGCTAGGATTATGTTGAGTTTGGCCATGCAGTCTTGCTGGGAAAGAATTGGTTGATGATGGAAAGTCGTAATTGCGGCTGAGTGGCTTGCAGCTCTCTTCTGTAGGATAGATATATATATAGGGAGTTACCAGATGTGCTAAGTAAGAGGAATATAGTAGTCTGGTTTTTTTGAATACAGAGTGGCTTCCAGCTCTCTGTTGCAGCTTCTCTTCTGTCCGAGTTTATGTGGGTTTTCACCAAGCTAATTACAATCTTACAAATGGTCTTGTGGGACAGGACAAACTCTCTAATTTCCATTTATTGTGAGACAGTGATTAAAAGACAATTGCAGTTTCTCACCATAAGCCTCAAGTTTGTCATCTATTAAGTTAATATGCATTCCCTGCTTTTTGTGAAACAAACCCTTTCAATCATTAGGGATCATCATTCACTTGTAAACTTGCACATTAGGAAAATGATAGTAATTTATAGTTGTCAGCAGTTCTGGTAGCATGACTTACTGTGATAGTTAATTGATGGAGGGGGAAGCTACATTCACTCGGAAAATAATACAGATGGTTTTGAGCCCAACCCAGTGCATAGAGATAGAGCAAGATTATTATGGAAACACCCTGTCTTGGTGTAATACTTTGAATCTCTCATTCTTACTCTGAAATCTGCTTCTACTTATATGAGGTCTTGATTAATGTAGAAGCTTTGGTTATCTAGGTTGTAGCAGATAGTTTTTCACTATGTTTGATGCTGTATGGATGTCAGCAGCACTGTACAGATAGCTAGAAGTATGAGACCAGTTTCCTAACCTGAATTTTTTTTAACTCGAGACATTTCCAACAGTCAACCCCTTCAGATTTGTAGGGAGTGTAAAAAAAAGACTTTTTAACATCTTTACTGTGACATGTGGCATAGTTTAAAGATGCCAAGGCTTGCTTTTCGGTTTTGCTGTTAAAGAGCAGGATAAGTCATTCATGCTGATACAGTTAAATTAACAGAGGTGCACACATCAGCTTGTTTAAAGTGAGCTTGGATAGCTCTTCACATGTTCCCATTTGCAGTAAAGACATTCCCTAGGAAACACGCTGTAACTATAACGATTACAAATGAAAATATTTATCTGTAATTGTTGTGTGCTAAATCATGCCCAGCTAAGAGAGAGGGAAGCAGCAGCAGAAATATTTCTGCAAAGGCAAGGTTCTTTGGAAACATCTTGAACTAGTCGGTGTTAGCTAGAAACCTCTCTTTTGTGCTGCTGGCTCTGCAGGGAAACTCTAGCCCAGCCCCTGGTTCGGAGCAGAGAAGCTCTTCCACCTGTAAGGAATGATCTGAGCTTTCTATACTGCTAAGTGCAGTGGTACACACGGAGCTGGTCTCTGGGCTCATTGTATTGCTCACAGTAAGGATGTTCAGGACCCATCTTTGTGAAAGAGGACAGCAGGGACAGAGATGTGGTTATAATTAAGTTTTAGGTCCATTGCATCCATTTTAGGTCTTTTTCCTCAAAGCTGGTAGCACAGAATTTGGGGACCTTATCTAATGAAAGTGGCTTTAACCTTGTTTTCATCCACAGATGTGAAAAAAGCTACCAGATAAAAGCTTAGAGAAGCCAAATTTACAGTGATACTGTATAACATAAGAAAATAATAGGTTCATTCCCCAAAATACAGAATGTGAAATTATAATGGGGCAAATGATGTTGATTCGCTTGGAAGATGATATTTTAATTCACATCTTGTGAATGGAAAGGTTATCTTAATAGAAATGTTTAGACAGGCTTTGTCCTCTACAAAGAGAAACTTTAGCTGTACATAACTATCTGATGAAGCAGTCCACAGAACTGGAAGTTGGATCCAAGGACGTGTGAACCACAAGAATAGTATGTAGCAAGGTATACTAATAATTGCAAACCTGAAAATGTAGGAGTGTCCTTTGCTCTCATGCGCGTTGTAGGAATGGCTGCGTTGATCAGATCTGAAGTTGATCTGGCTGGTGTCTGATGGCAACTGTGGAGGACTGGGAAGGTTGTGGAGATGCACAGAGTGATATTTCCCCTGAACACTTCCCTGGTCTCCAACCATGGCCTGGAAATGCTGCCATTGCTTCAGAATACAGCATTTTCTGATGTCACGCATTTGAATAATAAACAGCATAATCAAGAAATAATTTAGAGATAATGTTGACTTGGAATCAGCTTTTTTTTTTTAATCATTTTAATTTGGGAAAATGTTCATATCGCTATTTTAGTGCCATGTTCTGATATTTGGTATTGCAATCAAAAGTACTTGGATTAGAGGATAAATTATTGGGTTGTCTTGTTGTCAAACTAAATAGTCGTTAAATTCTAGAATGCCCCTCAAAAGGTGGATCATTGAATCTGTGTGCGCTGCTGGTGACCGCACTGCATAAAGATAGTTGTGTGTAGATCTTCAGAAAATGAGCTCAGATCTGTTTATCTAATGTTTATAATCACTTCACTGAAAAGTGTGATTACATTTATAACATAATTCACATGCTTTAAAATTCTCTGCCTTACAGAAAAGATAATGATTCAGTGCATGATCCTCATTGCAAATCTGAAATGTTTCAAGATCATGCTGATTGCTGTTGTCCACAAAGATAGTGATTAAATATTTTTAATCTGTCATGAGGGATTGGCAGTAGGAGTTACATTTGCTTCTAGCAAAATGGTACTTAATTCTACTTACTGGTAAAATTCTACTCTCTACACTTAACCATGTAGGGAGTAGAATTCTAGGTCTGTTTGCATATAAAAGCTGCCCAAAGTTAATCAAAATCTGATTTATTTTTAAACTAATGTAGCTGTGTTTTTATGGCCATCTACTACTGGTCTGTAAACTGGCAAATTGTTTCAGTTTAAATCAGCTGATACTTTGTTTTAAGCTGAATTAAAAGACTATAAACTTTGGTTTTATGCCAACGTAACAGCATAAACTAGAGCATTTTTCTTTTGTAGACAAAGATCTTAACAAGTGGTATTTGTAAGACTCGCTCTACAGTCTCCAGTAAGAAAAGTAGGGGAAAATAAAGTTTCTTTGTATATTCTGTTGCCATCTTCCCACAGAGAGGGTTGGCAAGAATTCCCCAAGACATCTTTATTTGAAAAGTTAAAACTTTAAAGGCAAAACCAACATTTATTTATTTATTTAGTCAGAACTAAGGTTTGGACTTGTTCATGAACCAAACGGGATCAGGCTGGTTTAATTTCTGTTTCAGTGGTGATGGGGTGTCCCTGCCTGGGGAGCCGGCGGCTCTTGCTTCTGCCTCCATCCTGCAGGGAAAACCATGGAGCAAAAATAATGCTGAGGTCTCTTTTGATTCTCTGTAATCGATTTGTATTTTGTAATAAGAGGTATATTAAAGTTTCAGTTTTAAAGGTTATTCATTTCATCTTGACGTAAAATGAACTTTATAGTTCCTTATAAATTACATGAAGGTCTGCAGCATCATTTTAGTGAACCAAACAAACAGTACAGCACAGTAGCAGCTTTTTCTGAAGTGCTGTATTATCAGATCAGTGTGACAGTAATGATTATTTTGAAATATGTATGTATTGAAAAACTACATTCAAGTATTTTTTGCACAGCAGCTAACATATATTAACATAGATTTAAGGTCCAAGCTTAGGAGGCGTTTTGTACCCTCATCCCCGCAACAGTAAAGAGGTGCATTCCTCACACCTTGTGCTGTTTCCTGATTAACTTCTTAAATATCAAAAATCATTTGTTCCCAAGGATTTAGAGGCTCAGCCTCCCTGTTTGAGTGAAGCACGGCTTGTCTTTTGCTTCCCCATTGTAAAAATTTGCCCTAACTAGGGATTTTTGCCTCAGTTCACAGTTCCCAGTTGGTAGTGGAATGTCACTGGGAGTTGAATGAGGTGGTTCCAGGGCACTTGTGTTTTCTGTCCCCTAACGCAGGGGTGTTTTGGCAGTAAAATTTGGTTTGTTTCATTTTTCTTTCCAAAAGCGTGTTCTTGTTTGGGAAGTGTTGTAGGAAAGGAAAGTTTCCAAAGTTTAGCCTCATGGAAATATGTTTCTGGTTCTTTGTTATAGCTGGAAATGAAATCTGCAGGATTCATTGATCACGAGTGTCAGGGATTTGTTTCCACGGGGATAATTAGCCTTCCTTATTTACTTTAAAAAGCCAGTTTGCAGAGCATGTTTATATGTCTAGGATGAATAATGTGATATAAAATCACCTATCTGTGTGTGTGATTATCCCTTACATTAGAAGCAACTGTGGAAGATTATTTAATTGGCTTATTGACCTACACATCGTTGTGAACTGTTCTACACAGAAATCAGAGAGACCATTGTCATAGTGGATCAAACTGTAATTGTGTGTATATTCTTCTGAGTGACTTAAGGCATTTTTTTCAAAGATGTGGACATCTGAGCTGTCATCTCCTTGGCTCATTGCAGAGCTACAGCCTTGTGTAACTGGGTAAACAGGGTGGAGGTGATGGATGTTGCCAGTAGTCCAAAGGCTCTGTTAGCTGTGGACCCCACTGGAATACTAGAATATAAAAGTACGACAGGAAGAATGAGTTTGCATGAGAAATAGTTATTTATTTTTGCCCCAACAGATGCAGTCCATATGGAAGGGATTTCTGCAAATGTTTACATGTGTTATTTTATTTGTATGAGCATATTTGTTACAAATTTTTGTTCTGGTCAGGTTCTTAAAGTGGTTAAGTGCCTTGGCACAATAAAGTGGAATACTTCAGTGGCCATTTTTATCACAGATGGGGAAATGAAATCCTTAAAAATTAAGGTTTGCATTCCATTAAATAACGAAAGACCAACTTGCTCTCTGTCACATTACATGATCATTTGCTAAATTCCTCACAAATATAGTTTGTTACAATTATCTTCTTTACCAAAGTTTACTGATCATTTTCTGCCAGAGTAACTGGAGTGCTCTTCTAAATGTGTTCAAGAAAATTTTTCGGTTTCTTTTTTTTTTTTCTCTGCCATAGTCTGAAAAAACTTCCTTCAAGCAAATGCATGTTTGTGTTTTAAACCAGTACTGGATTATGGATTTGGGTTGTTGGGTTTTTGTTTTTGTTTTTTGTTTTTTCATTTTTGTAGGCTGTAAATTATTTTTTTAGTATTATTAGTAAAATGAACAGCTATGCTCTTGCAGGGAGGAAGCGGACATGTCAAGTTTTCAGTCAGCCTTCAGCGAGGGAGGGGTGCATGATATTTATTTTAGCTTCACTAATGCAATTAGGATAAATTTGCATTCAATTTCTAACAGCAAGATAGCAATTTACAGTGCCTTTAATGTACTCATCAGGCTATAGAGCTGGTTCTTCGACCCTGCTGCATTTCCGTAGTGTTACAAAGCAGATGAAGTATAATGATCTGGAAGATAATCGTGGGGAGAATAGCTTCATGCTTTAGTTATCACCAGCTGCCAGAATGACCTGTTTTAAAACTTTAAGGCCCTTGTTCTCCTAAAGCATTGAGAGGCCAAAAAAGATTGTATCTAAGTACTATGTTTTCGGTATTCTACTTGGTCAAATCAGTAGTTCAGATTAATTACAAATATTCTTTGTTAGGATATTTATGGTCATAAATTCAAATTGCATACAAGTACTGGATTATTGCTCAGTTATTAAATAAACCAATATCTGACATAAATAGCAGTGAAGATCGTCTTTTAACTTTTCTTACTTCTATAAGCTGTCACAGTTCTAATCAACTTTCAAATAAATAATTTTACTAAGTCACCTTGAATAAGCAGTCATCCCCTGTTTGTCTTACTTGATGGTCTTTGCTCCAGTAAACCAATAAACAAGACTTTAAAATTGGGGGGAAAAAGGATAAAAATGAAAAGTTTTAGGAAATTTAATGGAAGTTATTGCTACTACTGACTGAAAGAATTTGGCTCAGGTTTTCTGGAAGTGGTTGTTACTGCAGACACCTGAAATACAGTGCTAATTGCTTTGAAAACATTTTTTAACACTGCTTGGTGCATGCCTTGCTCCTTTCTGAGAGGTTCTAGTTGAGCAGGTGACATTACTTTTTTGTGGTACTTCTTGAGTCATGCCACAGGATTACAATTCTCTGCTTCCCTTTTTGTTTAAAATATTTAGCATGGAGTGACTTTGTTTTTGTAAGCTGATGCCTTTAAATACCTTTAGGCCTAGTCCTGAAAGGGGAACATTAAAAAAATAAACAAACATCCTTCTCTGAGTGGTCATTATATAAACTGTTTATTTTCTTGTGTTGAATGTGTTTTAAGTGAGGAAAGCCAAGAAGGGAGGCTGTGTTCTGCCCAAGGATTGCACCCAATAGCCAGTTTCACAGACATGTAGATCCTAAATATTATTTACATAAATCTGTTTTCAGTGTTGGCCGACACTGTAAATGTTAAAAGGGACATGGCTAAATTTTGACAATTGGGCAATTCTGTCTGAGGTTTTATTTTCTTATGATGCATCCAGAGTGTAGCTGAAAGCTTGCTTTCTACCACATTTACATTTATCAAATTATTTTTTTTTTTGGTTTATTTTATTTATCAAAAAGATATGGGACTGTATTTTTCCAGCAGGGAATAATAGCCTCTTTTGCTCATCTGATTAGGATGTTAGATTCTGTATATTGTGTGGATCTCGTTCAGTTTTTAATTTGATCTTTCCCATCACTTCAGTTTCTTGAATTGCCAAAATTCCTTAGGTTGCTTCAGAATTAATCTTGGCAATCGATGAACTGCCGGACCATTGTGGCAATTTCATCAGCGCTGGTCTATAAAGGCAGCTTACTTCAATGTCAGAACTAGGCCTTTCTCAGAAAAAAAATGAGCAAATTGCATCCCCTCCATTAAAGTATGTTGTGCAGTTTTCCGAACTTCTTAAATTAATATAGCATCTCAGTGTTACAGCTTGTCCTTTGATTAGTTGGCACTTAGTGAAATTCTTGTGTAGATTGTCATTATTCCTCTTTTTACGTCTCCTGATGAATGCTAAAATAGTTAAAAATTGTTAGTGCTTAAAGCCTCAACACTGGCAGCTGAGACATCAGTTTGCCTTTAGCAGAAATTTGTGTCAGACTTCCTTTTAATCCACAAAGCCCTCCTCATAAGGCTTAATGTGACAACATTTGTAAGGCTTTGTTGTGTTGTAAAATGTATTGTTAAACTTACAAATTAGGGCTTTAATGGCAAAGAGGAATTAGCTTAACCTGAAAAACAGGATTTCTAGTAAATTGCATGATGATATATTAAATGAAGATATAAAGATACAGAAATACATTTTAGAACTCTTCTTTTTTTTAGCAACTATATATAATTTTGCTATTTTCATAGATGAACAAGTAAAGGTGTGTGACTCTAGCTATTCCTTTTAGCTTCAAGGACATAGGATATGATTCATAGAATCATAAAACACCACGTTGGAAGGGACCTCAAGGATCATCTGGTACAACCTTTCTCAGAAAAAGTACGGGCTAGACGAGGTGTCCCAGCACCCTGCCCAGCTGAATCTTGAAAGTGTCCGATGCCGGGGAATCCACCCCTTCCCCAGGGAGATAATTCCAGTGGCTGATTGTTCTCATTGTGAAAAATTTTCCATTTGTGTCCAACTGGAATCTCCCTAGGATTAACTTGTACCCATGACCCCTGTTCTTTTCCATGTGACTCCTTGTAAAAAGGGAGTCTCCATCTTCTTTGTGGCCACCCTTTAAATACTACGACGTAGTGATAAAGTCTCCCCTGAGCCATCTTTTCTCAAGGTTGAACAAACCCAGTTCTCTCCACAGTACTCCTCTGTGTGGTGTGTAATCATGCACTGAAAAGCAACAAATATCAAAGTGAAAGGAAAGGGAAAGGGAAAGGGAAAGGGAAAAGATGTTAAAGAAAAAAGTCATTACAACTGTGTTTCCTGGAGATTACTAATACAGAACAGTGTGTTTTGGAATATCTGTTGACTTTTTTTTTAATTAGTTAATTTTATTTGGTATATTTAATTTTTAGCAGCTAGATTTCTGATATTTAGGCTGAATTGATTTCTATCTTTTAACTCCCATTTGTTAACACTTAGTGCTGCTAGCAAACATAGAAGCTCAACCTGAGGGTTTGTCTGTGTGTGCACATCACTGGTTAAGACTTGACAAGCTGCTTGGGTTGTTTTAGGCCGTTTAGTAGCTCGTTGAGCCTCCTCTGAGCACAAAACATATTTTTTTTTAAAGGCTTTCTTTCTTTTTCCTCTTTCCCTGACATTTCTCACAACATAGATTGATGACCTGCTTAAACTGTCAGCTTTCATCCAGCAGGAATGAAGCAAGAGCCTCATCGTTCCAAAAGAGCTGGTAATTTGAGGCCATCTGCTTTGATATCAGTACCTGGACTGACCTAGTCTCACTTCAAAATTTAGTCTTTTATCTACTTTGGCAAATAATGTTTTATTTTCTGTATAGCAAGAGTCTTTTACTGAAGCTGCCAGTTTGGCAAACTGACTTCTGACCATGCACTAGACTCAAGAGGTTTTAACGAAGGCCATGAATGTAAATATTCCTGGCATTTAATCAGAATACAGAAGTTCATTGTGTGAAGGCCTTGATGGGGGAGGATTTTGGTCACAAATGATTATTTTTAGACTATATGACATTTTGTTCATAGCAGTTAGCTATGAACACTCTTACAGTGCCTTGGGGACAAATGTAGTCTTACCAAATATTAAATTGCCTAATTATTTTTGCCATCATTTTTCCTTATGCCAGTACAGATGCAAATTAATAGGATTTTTTTCTCAAGCTGTTGACCCTGAACAACTGTGAATTTGCACTGTAATAAAATGATATCTTTTGAATTAATTTGGAAGCTCTGTAGTTTTCATTCAGTGTTGCTTAATGTAGACCTGTTAATAGCATATACAGCACTGCTGACTTGCGTGAAATCTTTCAGCAATAGTATTACAGTATAACACTTGTGTATTTAACAGCATGGGGGAGGATTATTTTCTTAGATACACAAAGCATTACTCTATGTTTAATGTCTTTTAGGAATCAGCTGCCCTTGAGCATTGCTGCTGTACTAATCTTACCAGATTAGCCTCTAAATATTTCAGATTGTTAGGAAGTGATTCTTGCTAATATTTTCAAAGATCTTTCTACTGTAGCTGAGCAGTGTTATTAAAGAGGCCCCAAGCTTTTATGGTCTCAGAAGGGTAATACTTTATATCTAAGGGTAAGGACCAATCTGAGTTTTAATGGTACAGCCTAGATTTCTGACTCTGAGCTCCTGAAATGTGAGCAAGGAGAGAAGGATGCTTCCCTGTGCACCAAGGAGCCAGGTGCTGCTCTGTGACTTGGACATCCCTAGTCTTGTGGCTCAGCAGATCACAGAATCATAGAATGGTTAGTGTTGGAAGGAACCTTGAAGATCATCCAATTTCCAACCCCTCTGCCATGGGCAGGGATACCTCCCACTCAACCAGGTTGCTCAAAGCCCCATCCAGCCTGGCCTTGAACATCTCCAGCAGTGGGACATCCACAACTTCTCTAGGCAACCTGTTCCAGTGCCTCACCACCCTCAGGGTAAGGAATTTCTTCCTAATATCTAATCGAAGTCTATGTAGTTCAAAAGCATTACCCCTCATCCTATCACTCTTCTCCCTGGTAGAGTCCTTCCCCATCTTTCCTGTAGCCCCTTTAGGTAGTGGAAGGTGCTACAGCCCTCGGATCATCTTTGAGGCCTCCTGGGACTTTCTCATCCCTGTCCTTCTTATGTTAGGGAGATGACAGAGGATCTCTGCTCGACACAGCTGCTGACTCTGCTTCACTCCTGTGGTCAGCTTTCAGCTACCTGACTTAGACACGAGAGATTGGTCTGTGAATGGTGGCAGACATTCTGCACCAGGTACCTGAGTGTTTATACAACTTTCTTACTAGGTTTAACTGATATTTCTAGATATTTCTAATGGGTTGTTTGCAAAGAAGTGTATAAGGTGCACCAAATAGGAGCTGTAGCTGCAACAGTAACTGCAGCATAGACTTCAGTGGGGTTGTTTTGTATTGTGTCATGTCTGAAGGCTATAGTCATGACTGGGTTATGCACCACTGATTTAAGGAGTTTGATTGCTCAGCAGAGATTATACCATGCATCAAAGGAGAGGAAGCAGTGATAGTGATGGGAAAATGTGCAGCACTGAGGTATAGAGAATGAGGTTGCGGTGGGTTTTTCTGAAGGAAGCAGGTGTCTGATCCATGCAGACAGCAGAACTCCTGACAGTGGTTCACAGGCTTCTGCACCTCTGCTCCCCTATGCAGTTTTGTGTTAATCATGTTTAGCTTGGGATCCCGAGTGTGTTTGGCTTGGGATCTAGACTGAAAGCTGGAGGATGAATTATGATTTGGTCTCAGTTCTTGCCACTGCTGTAATGACTTCTGCCCTGGCATCCATGTGAATTTCTGATGGAAATTCTAGCAATAACTTTGTTTTCCTTCCCTTATCATACTGGGCTATTTAGTAGAACAGGAAAGATTAAAAGGGTGACTCTGCAGGAAGATCTGAGTCCTAACAGCACAAAGCTGCTGCAGATCTTCCACTTCTTAGCCAAGCAGTTTTACTGAACACGAGGCATTCTTTGTCAGAGACAAGAGAGTAAAAAATATGTATAGTCAAGTGCTTTGAAATAGAAAATTGAGTGGTTCATATGTTACCAAAAAAGTATGTTTGATTATACCTTTTCAGGCAGATTTTTTCCGTTTTTGTTTTACCTCTTTATTTTGAAATGCAACGGCTTATTCCATACCTAGTGGCAGGGAGATACCAATTCATAGAAAACCCAAGACTAAATCCTGTCATTCCATTAAGTTTTTTCCATTAAGTCATTAAGTTCATTTTTAAAGTGTTTTTTGCTGTTTTGTTTTGTTTTGTTTTGTTTTAATAAGAGTGATCTGCATAAGATCTGCTTAAATACTTTAATATATTTTTGGAAGTGAACGTGGGGGAAAGCACATCTGTACCTTTATTTCACTCTTACTGCAGGGAGATCCGAACTGGAAGACATAATTTACATATTTCAGCAAATATGACATACACTTTTGTGACTTTCAAAGCCATTTTAAACCAGTACTACTGGTGAATGAGCCCTGTAACTTCCTAACAGTGCACTAATTTGAGACATCCAACTTCACACAGTTACAGATTAATGCTGCTGGGAGTCCGTGGATCTTAATCTTTAGCACCAAAAGGAAGATTAGTGTCTTTAAACTACATTAACTATGTTGTCTCTTTCCATGTTTTATTAATAAACATGACGGATTGCATGGAAAGAGTCTTCCCTAATAATAATAACGAGCAGCGCTCTGACAGTTTGACACCTCCATGCACATCTGTGGAGCTGCTGCACTGACCGCAGGGTGTAGCTTCTGTTTGAAGTTCAGTATTCTCAAAATATTTTGTCTTTGTAACGTGAACTAATTCAGATGCCAGATTATCAAAATTATCACTTCAGCAGTTTCATAAAAATAAATATCTTAGGCAATAATTTTATATGTGATTGGACATCTTTATCCTGAAGAATTTTTATCTGGCTTTATCTACTGTTTGTCTTTTTGCCTGGAAAAAATTGATTTTAATTAATTTTCAAATTTTGATTTTTTTTCTTTAAAGGCAGAAATTCGGAAAGGAGATAATAAAGTTGCTTGGGCATTATATCAAGCTGTTTTCTTTAGAACAGACAGAAAATACTGTAGTTCAGCACAAAAAGCCAAGTAAAGGAGATATTCTACTTTTCAGTCTGATTGGAGCTTGCCCACACCAATGGCAACATACAAAGCTAGTAAAGCTGATGGGAATTCTTCTTTAAATCATTATAATGGTTGCCACAGAGTGATTATTGGAAGGTATTTCAAATGAAAATCGGTGCTGTAGCCAAAGGAATATTCCTCATCTTTTGTGGGCTTACAGTGTTTTTCCAAAAGAAGGAGCTTTGTGCCTCCTGGATTCCTATCGGATGTGTCAAGTGGTTTGTGGAAGAGCAACAACTTTGTTGTCAAAGTTTTTTAAATCTTTTCGAGAAAGATAAGTGGATTTTTTTCTGCTGGTGAATGCTTTCTCTGTCTCTGGAGAAACAGGAATTGTAGTGTGGGTTACTGATGGGAGTTCTTATATTGGATGAATAATCTTTGTAATCACCACACTTTGGTTTGTCGTGCCTGAATTCTGCCCGATCCGTGTGTGTAAAGAACTATATGTGCTTGCAATGAATACACAAGTACTTTTTTGTAGTGAGTCACCTCTTAAACTTTGTGAATGGTTTCTCAAATTGTCATCACGACATCCCTCATCTTTCCCAGTGAAAAGCTGAGTCACAGGCAGAATGCAGCCACAAAGTCTGGGCCATGATTAACTTGCCTCTGTGCTGTCGTGCACCCTTTACTCCAGGTTGTCCGGCTCTCTTGTCCTCTCCACAGATTCTTCTCCTTTGCCCGTGCTTATTTGGGATTTCCACCCAGCAGATTTGGCATAAAACTGTATCTGAACTGACTGAAGAAGCCAGCATAAGCACTTGCCAAAAGGCAGTTTTGATCTTCCCTGGCTGCTTCAGCCTGTTTTCCGTTTCAGACAATCAGGGGCATGTGATCCTGATTCAGAGAAGGATTTATCCTGTCTCACTTCTATGATTCAGACTTATGGGAGGAAAGAAAATCAAAGAATGTGATCCTTTAAGAAGATATTCTCGTGGACTTGTCAGACTGGAGATTGGCTAATAAGGAAAGAGCCTCACCAGGCTGAGAAGAAGCATTGTCCATCATCTTACGTAGCCCCTTCCACTAACTTACGGGGCTACAGGAAAGATGTGGAGGGACTCTTTATCAGGGAGGGGAGTGATAGGGCGAGGGTAGTGGTTTTAAACTGCAAGATGGTAGATTAAGATGAGATAGCAGGAAAAAGTCTTTACTCTGAGGTTGGTGAGACACTGGCAGAGGTTGTGCAGAGAAGCTGTGGATGCCCCATCCCTGGAAGTGTTCAAGGCCAGGCTGGATGCAGCTTTGAGAAGACTGGTCTAGTGGGAGATGTCCCTGCCCATGGCAGGGAGGTTGAAGCTAGATGGTCTTTAAGATTCCTTCCAATTCTAACCATTCTATGATCTCAACTTGCAGTCCTTTTCTAGTCAGAAGGGCACTGTGGTTCTGCGATGCAACTGAACAAAGAAGCTCTCTTCTAGAAAAGGATCTGACAAAGTCAGAACAACTCCTGGCTCAGGCAGGCAGCGAATCTCTAGAAGCCCCTTCACATTGTGCTGTGCTGGTCTGCTTAGTAACAAGGATATGGACAGATGCCTCTATCCAGGATAAAACTTGTACTCTTGGCTCTACTTTTGATATGCTGTATGGTGGTGGGCAAGGTGTTTATCTTCTCTGACAGAGTAGTAACGAGCTACTGTTCTGTATGGAGCTGCTGATAGCTATATGAACGAGAGTGTCTTTTTAAGTCGTAGATGTATGAAGTATTTGTTACAACCTTGAATATAGATATATCTAGCAGTACAACTGGGAGACACAATTATTAAAGAGAGAAAGGGATTTATACTGCCTTGACCCAAAGGCAACGAAATGCACTCTATTCTACAACTTTGCCACTGCAGGGTTACAGTTTTAAAACTATACCTTAATGACTGTAGGTTCATGTTGACTTCATTCTTACCTAGGAGACGACTGTCTCATAAATGCGTATAAGAAAGTTGTTTTATGATTGAAAATTACGGCAGTAATTAAAGATACAGCAGTAATTAAAGAATACAGTCCTTTGCTTCAGCTGGTTGCTAGCAAATCCACACTGGAGCAGTAGGAGGAGTGAACGATGAAAACTGAGTAAGTATGTGTATGAATGTAGGCTTTTGACTGGTTTGTAGCCACAAGCTCAAGCCAAGATTGTCTGGTTTTAATACCAAAGTAATATTTTAAAGATGGATTTCGCTTCTGAATTTTAAGATTTAATACTTTGTTTCAATTCTCTAAAGATATTTCAAAATCTGGGTTGTTTTACGGGCTTCAGAGCCCTTTGAAAGCAGTTGGCAGCAACTGCTCTGCCTTGCAGAAGTGTTTGGTAGTTCCCAATATCCATATATGATACGGGAAGGCGGATATGAAGGCTTCTGCTTGTCTGAATATAATGCTGTTAGTGAGCAGCTAGGAGAGGAATGCTGCTTTGAATCCAGAAAAAAGTGTTCACAGAAAAAATGTGCTTTGAGTTGTGATGAACCTATTTCAGGAGCAGGCAGTTTCCATCAAATGGTATAATTTGCTCTAATCCTAAAAGGTTTTAACTGTTGGGGAAAGAGGTATATGCAAAACGTATTAGCTGCACTCAAAAATTCACTATTTTGCAGTTATGTTGCTTCTCCGTGACATACCCAAGAGTCTGTACTAAATCCCATTTCTGAGTACTCATTGATGAGTGGTATCTTTGATGCTACTAAGACGTAGTGTACTTAAAATCCAGATGTTTTCAGGGCCTCTGTTCTGAGCTAGAAATTTCAGGGTACTGTTCTAGGCTAGTACTTGCTGTCTCATATCATATTGGTTTGCTTTAAAGACCAGACATTTCAGAGTATTGAAATTTCAACTCAAAGAATATGAGAAAGAAAGTTTATTTTGGTTTTTTGGTTGTGGGTTGGTTTTGGTTTGTCTTTTTTTTTTTTTTTTTTTTTTGGCAGCAGTGTACTCCCTTGGTCTTTCATGCTCAAGGCTTGCACTTCGTAAAAACTTAGACAAATCTATAATATAGAATCAGCCAAAACCACAAATTCTGATTTAGACCTACTTGGCTCTTCTGAATCATCACGAGCTCCGGGCAGTGAGTCAGCCAAGAGCTGGTTTTCTCTTCAGTATTGTGTTAACGCAAGATGTTTCCCTGGGCTAAATATTATTAAGTTAAAAAGTCATGTTTATTTGATAATTTTTTTAAAATGTCGTGCATTGTGTAAAAAAATTATTAACACATAAAGCTGCCATCTGGAGTTATCTGAAAATCCTTTTCTTTAAAACTGTCTTTGTCAGCTCAGTTTTGAACGTGGATCAGTTTTAGGGCACCTTGATCTTTTTTTTATTCGGTTCTATAAGTGATAAGGATTTGGATCAAACTACTGACAGGGCTTCATAGAAAAAATAGCTTTGGAAATTGCCATTTCATTTCAAGTAATTAAGAAAAACTGCAGGACTTAATCCATGGTTCTTCATTCACTGTGATGTGATTTGAATTCTTAAAATGCACAGTTTCTGCAGCAGACTTGCATTCTCAGGGAAAACTTTAGATATGGTTACATAGGTATATGTGAACATGACCTGGAGTTTTCATCATTAGGATGCTGTTTGTCAGCTGTGACAAGCACCGGAAAGGCTAATGGGCTGTTTTCTAGTCATCACATCATTTTGCTTCTGGCAAGTCCTCTCATGCACCTTGCATCTTTGCAGAAATCACTCTTCATGGTGATTTAATGAGCAGCAGTTACCTGGCCGAGCTGTTGCAGCTCCTCTCCCCTCCTGCCCTCTCTTTGCTGACCTCAGGTCTGGCTGAGAACCAGCGTCCCAGTCTTTCATCTTTCAGCTCTGGTCTTGACTGCCACTCTGGAAATTCAGTGTAGGCAGGCATCAATCTGCCAGTAGATATATTCCTTCAGGACTGTTCACCATGCATGTGGTTGAAGTGGATGGCAGATAAGAAGATTAGAGGAAGAAAAAATACATATATGTAATAGAAATCTGATCAGTAGGGTAGCTTATTCCATTTTTGACTCCATTGAGACATGTCAGTTAAGAGACTGATGATAGAGCTGGCAGCTGTTTGGTGCCGACAGTGTTTTTTTCTTTTTTTAAAGAAAGGAAAGCCTTCCTTCCCCAAAGTCTGCCAGCCTTTCAATCAGACTTTTCTTTTTTCTCAAATTGATGTGGTTTGTGATTCTAGACGTTGAGCTCTCTCGAGGTTTCTCACCCGTATTCCCATGAACAAGTTTCCAGCCAGCGTATCCCTCACCACTGCAGCACACACCAGATGTGTAGCAAAGAAAATTTCTGCTCCATCAAATTTGTTTCTCTGAGCAGCTTCATGCAAGTCTAGTTTTGGAGTTGGAGAGATTTATCTCTTTCAACTATCAGCTGTCAGAAATGAATGTAAAACTATTTCAAATTAAGGCCAGTGTTTAATACCATGCTTTCAATGGAGCTAACTAAACCTATAAGAATAACCTTGCTGTTCTCACAATTTCTTCTCTTTCTACACGCATTTTTTTTGGCATCCCATGGACAAACATCCCAGAAATACACTGCAGATCGGTACAAGGTCTGGATGAGTGCAGGAAGCCTTTGTTTTACAGGAGTCTGTCTTTCAGAGGTGTTAGTATAGCCAGAATATCATTTCTTGTTTTCATGGTAGTGTTCTTACTTTGCTTAAGGAGTCTTATTAAGAAACACGGGTTGAATTGTTCTAGAAGACTATTCTCAGTGGTGTGGTACGGATTTGGTTATTGCCCAGTTGTCCTTGTTAGATAGGGAGGGGATGAGCAGTTTAGGGTGGGTTTGGTTTTTGAGGGAATATAAATAAATCACATTCAAGTTTTTTTGTTATTTCACTTACCAGCATATATTGCTATTATTATGGTGTTTCCATCTGAAATTCCACTTGAAAAGATGGCTTTCAAATAGAGAAGTACTGTATTTTTATACCGTTGCAGCTGACTGTGTTATACTTAAATTAGTCACTGTCTCAGTAGTTAACCTGTTTAAATATTTGACTGTTTTATCTCTACTAAAATTGAAGTCATTTAATTAAAAGTTAGAATAAGGGAAGGTTAGACTGAAAAAGGGCAGGTTACTCTAGGGACTGCAGACGGTGATTTTATTTTTAATTTAAGTGCCTGTTTAATTATTAGTTAAGAAAGAGTCTTGAATTATTAACTGAATGTGCCCTTTTGCTTTCCATTTATTTTAGTATAGTCAAATGCTTTTTGTTTGCAATGGTGCTTTCTCTTTCAAAATCAGCATCTGTGGTCTGATTATGGAATTTGTTAGCATAGCTCCTCAAGTTTGTTATTCTGCTGAGGTGTATGACTAATTGTGCCTTTTTTTTCCCCCATCTTTTTTGTTTACACCTTTTAAGAAGTCATGCTGCTGAGAAAATAGTTATGTGACATTAAGAGTACTGTTTAAGATAATAAAAGTCCAGTGACTGGAGCCTCTTGCATATACTATTTAAAAGATTAGTTAGAGGTTGTGCTTAGGAAAAAAGGAGTTTAATCATATTAATGCAATATATTAAGATACATAAATCTGGCTGTGCTTTTAGCGCTTGTATTTAGTCATGATTCAAGGAGGTGGTAGGAAATGTCTGTAGCATTCTTCTATGGCACAGAAACAGCAGAGCTCCTTTAAAAATAACTGTACAATGAGCTGTATATGCAGTCTTATGGCTTCCTTGCTTATATCACCTTATGAAAAAGACGGTTCTGAGGGTGGAGAGTTTAAAAAAGAAAACAAGAACCACAGATGGGAACACACACAGATGCAATGCCACCTCTACGGTAGAATTATAATAGTCCCTTCTACCCCAAAATCAAAGACAGACATTAAAGACATGAAAAAGATGACTGGTGTTTATCTTTTCTTTCCCCCCTTTCAATAGTGCGGCTTCATGACAGCATATCAGAAGAAGGATTCCATTACTTAGTCTTTGACTTGTAAGTATGTTTTTTGCCTATGTTTAGCATGTTGGGGATGTGGTATTCAAACAATATGTAAATACAAGCTCACATAGTAAAAACATGGTTCTGGTGCAATGAGTTGGACAAGGAGATGCAAATAGAGCTGAAAGGACAGTAACTTATTTGGTTGTTTGCATGTGCAAGAACTTATTTGTAAGTGTCACTGCAAGAATCCCATACTAAAAATTTTGAACAGGGCCACTTTTGAAGTGGATTTTAATATAAAATAGGGGTATGGAAGTAGGAGTTGAGTGATAACTGCCAAAGCTAAGCAAACATACGACTCTGAAAAACTAATTTGCTGCAGCCCAGTCTCAGTGAAGGAAACAAAAAAAACCATGTCGAAGAGTAGTTTCCTACAGAAAATCTCCATTGCTGGATTGAAAGGTAAGCCCGAGTTTCCTAGAGGAAAAGATTCTCAGTATTTTATTCCCAGTTGATATCTTCCAATACACAGAATGGTTCATTTAGACACACATTCAGAATGTAAAAAGTCTAGCACATAGAAAGGTAGTTTCCTTCTTATTTCCCATTTTGCTTCAGGAATTTCAGTCCTGTGGGCTGTTCACATAGTGACTGCCTATGTGGAGCTCTGTCTCTTCTCAGTAAGGCTGTTTAGCAGGAGGGATGGTGACAACATGAACTGTGTATCTCAAATTCTTAACTTAAAAAGAGACACTGATGTTCTTCATTCTTCCCTAGGACAGGCAAACTTTTCTACTCCCTTGAAAAGTTACTGCTTTTGGTTCTGGATATGGACAAACATGAGTGGTTAGGAATTGTCTTGCAAAACCGACTTATTTAAGTAAAATTACCTATTTCAACTGCAAATTTTTCTAGGGTAGTTTACAGTTTTGCCAGACAAGCCCCAGTCCCCAGAACCCAACATGGTTTTGCTCTCTAGAGTGAGAATACATTATTTCCCCTCAAAATGAAATAGCTCATTTCTAAGCACAGAAACTGAAATGTTTGCATTCAGCATAGGTTAGAACCTGGATTTTCCACAGTCAATGGGGTGCTTTCATAATCAGGTTACATTCAGGTTATTTTCTAGCTTAATTTTTTTTTAAAGAATTCTGTGAAGACTTCTTCAAGACTAGATTTCAGTCTAGCAATATAAAATATTAAATAGTCTATTTACAGTGAAAGCACTCAGGGTTCAGTTCTCAAATCCTAACCGAGCTCAACAGGAACATGTATCTGATTTGTATATATCCCAGGTAAGTGCTCTGCCTGTTGGCTTGGAAATAGCTCTAGGGCACAACGTGCATACTTGTTCTCTGACATAAACTGGAGTTTGTTTTGCCACTTTATTTTGGGGTTTTTTGTTGTTTGTTGTTTTTTTTTAGGAGATACAAAGGACATCTTTCTATGTGGATTAGGAAAAATCTTAATCCTAAACGTTTCCAAGAAGCACATGCAGATTTCTTTAGTTCTAGGGACTATATCCCTTTTATAAACTGCCAGCATTTTTATTTTTTTGTTTTGCTACTGTACTGTTAGAAACTGTGGCCTGCTGTAGTTGCAGTTAGTCCACTTCTGCCTTAAACTGAATATATGATGCCAAACGTCTCAGGAGATTATGATTGTGATGTGAACTAGAAGGCATTTAACAACTTCAGTTGTAGATACCAGTATCTGTATCTCAATAGGAACAGAACAAATAGAAGCCTTCATTCTGCAATGAAAATTAATACCTATCCCAAAGATACTGTCTTGGCAGAAAATGCAATTCTGTAGGAAACATTCTGCACAGGCTGGAGCTTCCTCAGCTTCCCTCTCAGTCCCGTTCAGGACAAACATAAGAACATACGCTGTTCTTCTGGAAAGGTCTGCATAGGGTTGTTTTTCATCCTTTTCAAAGAAAAAGAGATCTTCAACGTGTATATACAGCTTTTTACATTTTGATTATGTGGATTGGGGTGCTTTTGTGAAAATTACTTATTTTGCAGAAAAGCAAATGTCTCAATGATAGAGGTGGTGGTTGTACTGACTCATAGTTATCTTTGGAAAGCAGCATGTTGCATTCTTGAAGAACTTTTGCCTAATGAATAGGGGTGACTGTTCACAGTTATTTTTCATTCAGAGTAAGACATTGCTTTAATGCTCACTAATACTATTTATTAGTGAAATTTCGTCTTTTACTGCAGTTACAAATGCGTGGGTTGGTGGCTTGTTTAAACACACACAAAAAAGCTGCCACGGAAAAAGGTACCATATGCACTTCTTCAATATGAAGGCCAAGTGCGTGCTTCTATTTATTTATTTATTTATTTAATTTTCATTTCAACAGGATCCTGACTGCGGTGTTACACTGTCACTCCACCCACGCCTACCGTCATGTCATTATCTTAATGATTTCTTTCAGACTGTGTGGGATTCAGTATGACTGCTGCTTTAGAAATTTCTTTTAGACTGCATCCCACATAAGAAAGTGAAGAGGAAGAGGGCTTTTTCTGTGCACAGAATAAAACTATCATTGTCACTCTCTGTTTTGAATTTCTAATAATCCCTTTTGTATTAAGTTATGGAAGTGTCTGCAATCTGAAGGAGAAGACTATTGCTTCACTTGTATACCTCAGTGATAGCTGTGCTCTTATCTGGAGAAAAAACAGACTTAATGTACTCTGTTACAGGCATGCATTTGGGTGGAGAGTTCTAGTGTCAGAATGGTAAGCTGGAAATCTTTTAAATTCCATGTGGAAACTGGACATTGAACAATGAAAGATACTCATTCTGATAAAATGCAGTATTGCAGTGTTCCTGTTAGGAGCCCTGTATGTCAGAGAAGTAGATGCACTGAAGTATTGATGTATCATATACATACATGTATATATAGATAGATATAGATATATGTAAAGCTTACCTTTGTTTGCTGACTCCCCATCTCTGAAATACATACATGGCAGTATCATTATGAACTGTGCTAGTTGTGTTGCACTTGACCAAGCAGATTAGTGATTTTCAAAGTCTCATTGATACCATTGCCGAGGAACAGAGATGTCTCACTGATCTACTGAAATGGCTCCTACATATTTTAGAAAATTAACTGAAATAGCCTTCTGTGATACTTCTCCCAAGCAAAGAACTTCTTCTTGTTACGTTTCTTTTACTAGGTAGAGTGAAGTGATTTCCAGATTAATAAAATGTGCACAGTAAGGTTTGTAATGGACTTCACAAAGTTTCTTACTTAACCTTACTGGCTAAAGCAACTGTGTTTAGGATTTGCGTCTTTCTATCAGCCAATTTCAGTTGCTAAGCACGAATGAGATTGTCTTCAGCGGTAATGATGTTAGATGAGTTCAAATCCAATCAAATCTGGCAGTATTAATTGCTGTATCTGAATGGAAACAGCTGTAGCACTTGAAGACACTCTTGTGCAAGTCAATGAGATTCTCTTTTCTCAGTGTCTCCCATTTTAATGCACTTGATGCAGTGCAACAATTGGCACATTTAGAATCCTGGTGTTGCTGTTGAATTCCAAGTGGAGGGAGTGTACTGCCTAGAAGAAACAAAAATACTTTAAAAAAATCCTAATTGTAACATAATCTTTGCTTAGCATAAGTGCCTGAACCTTTCTTTTTTGGAAGAAGAAAGGTCACAAATGAATGTAAAAAATCTATGACCACTGTAATTTTGTAAGATTGCTTCCTTGCATCTTCATTTTGAAAGCAATTTAAGAAATAAGAAATGTAAGTTAGGAGGAAACAACGCCAGTGTGATCAGCATCAGAGGTGTTTTCAGATAGTTTTGCTAATTTGGGATTGCCTTTGAAATATCTCCTTATATTTATAAATTTTCCTGATCAATCGAATATGGTACATGAAGTTGAGTACTTTTGTATGCATTGTTAGGAACGTTTGCAATTAAAAAAAATGTGGCATTTAATACTGTAAATGCAATAATTTGTTTTAGTAGAAAGCCAGTTGAACAAAGCAGTTAAAAACTGCTTCTTGGTGTACTTCTTCCAAGAGAGAAATACAAATAGCATCTTTTCTACATGGAATTCTTCTGCATGCCCTTCTCTGCATCTTCTCTCTGCAGTTTTTCTGAAAGACAGACCTAGTGCAGAGGTCCCTGGTGTTTGTGCACACTGCTTGTGCTTCTTTCATTTGAATAAACTCACACGCTTTATTTGTTGTCCTAGTAGGCTCTTCAGAAAATTAGAAAAGCACAATAATGATTTGTGAGAACCAGTCACTTTTGATTTGTGCCCTGAAAGTTACTAGAGATCAGATCATGAATGCCTGTCATGAAATAGGACCTCACTGAAGTTGACAGTATCTCTGTATCAGAAAGGCACTGAGAGCCACTTACTTCCCATTTTAACTGTGTGGGGAGAAAGCATGGCAACTGTTCACGGAGCATTATAGTGCGGGACCAAAGTTGCTGGTGTCTGGTTTTTTTTTACTTTTTACTGTCTGCTTTACAATATTCACTTATATTGTGTATAACCCACCTGGATATATTTGTAGATCTAACTATGCTGGTAGTTGCCTTCTAATTTAAGTATAGAGATTAGAATCTGTGTATGATTCCCACCTCACTCAACTGGTACAATGCATCAGTTTCTCATTATTTTAGCCTAGGGGAAAAACAAACAAACAAAAAAACCAAAAAACAAAAACCTAACAAAAAAAACCCCAACAAACAAAAAACAAAACGAAACAAAACAGTTCAACAGAAGCCACAGTCAGACTACAGATATGTCATCTATTTTAATTTCCTTCTGTGATTTGATTTCAGCCATCAGCCGAAGTATTTCTGTTGATCAGCAAAACCCCAAAGAGTTCTAATTTCAGCACACCTCTCCATGTATTTGGTGCTCCTGCTGGTAACAGAGAAGTAGCACAGAGCGATGCATTCTCCAAACAGTTCATCACACTTTTGTTTCAGGCCATGGCCTTCACTAGGCAAGGAGAACCTCCTAGCTAAGGATCTTTTCTATTTGCATAGTTAGTATTCCTGAAAGTTATCTCAGTTCCTTCCCCTAGCCATCATGTTTCATAAATGATTTTCAGTTATGAAAACTCCACCTAATAAAATGACACCTAACAAGGAGTAGAATGTTTTGTAGCAACTTTGGTATTAAACTGCATGGAGTATCAAAGAAGTTTATAGGTATCTGCTCTGTTCTTTATTTATAAAATCAGTGAATAATGACCAGGTCCAGATTGCTGGAGGTTATCTCGTCTAACCTCCTTTTCCAGCAAAGTCCAGTTGAATCAAGTTGCTGAGGAATTTGTCGCAGTTGGAACATCTTCAGGGGTGGAAATTCCACACCTCTTTGAGCAACAAGTGTGTACTAAATAATTATAATATCAATAAAAGGTGAAAAATGCTTGTATCTATTTAATATTTCAATTGTTTCAGCTTGTCCTCTGTGTATCCTTAGAGAGTTGTAGACAGCCATGAGTTCTTCCCTGAGCTTTCCTGTCTTAACAGTGAACAAACCCAATTATCTCAACCTTTCCACATGCTTCTAGCTCTGACCATCTTGGTGGCCCTCCATTAGACACAATTTATTATGTCAGTGTTGTTCCTGGAAGCCCAAAAAGTGACAGTACTTCAGATGTGATCTCACGAGTGCCAAATGCAAGGGTAGAATTGCTTCCATCAACCAGCTGACTCTGCTGTATCCCAGTGGAGTTCACCTTTTTTTTCTAGAAGGGCACGTTTCACATGCATGCTTAGTGACCAAAGGCTACTAACACAGCTATAATGTTCTTCTCAAAGGTTCAGAAGATGCAGGTGACTTCTGGCCTCTCTCAGTCCCTCCACTACCTTCCTTCATTATGGCCATTTAGATACCTTCTGAGAATTATTCCTGATCCATCTTTTGGAGTGCCAGAGCATGGGAATTGTTGGATGCTTGTTTGGTTGTCAGTGAAACTCACCTGCCCTGCTCTTGCTTTTCTTTTTTCATTGTTTAACAATGATAATGAATGCCAAGCAAATGTTTAGTGTCAGCAAATAGGAACGCATATCCCCTTCTTTTCTCTGTGTTTGAGAAGAACAAACATCAGCTTGGTGTTCTCTTCCACTGAAACACACTTTGATGACAAAAGCTTTTTCTTTTCATTTTTGGCGTGGATCAAAAATGAGTGTTTAGGGAAGAATAAGATCAAAGGATGCTTTGTTTTTTCATTCATCACAGAGTGAGAATTATTCCTCTTTACCAGAACTGTGGTAGACAAATACATATGCAAAAATGAAATATCAAAGACTCAAAATATGCATCAATCAAACATTTTGTGTTACAGCAACCACAGCCAATTTCTTGAAGGTAGAAGACGAAAAGAAAGAGAATACAAATTAGACAGGCAACTATTTTACCTCCTCCAGATTTTATTGCAGACTTTTGTACAAAATAGGATTTTGTTACCTGAAAGGGATTACTTTCAAAGTCAGTAAGGTGTAAACTCAGAACAGGGATGATGTAGCCCACACATAAATGGAATCATGAAAACTAAGCTTTTTAACTGGCCTTCTCGAAGAAAGGAGCTATGCTGCTGGTTCAGCAGGTAATTTCTGTCATCATCTAATGTGTGAGTAACTAGGATCTACATTGTACTGTTAGTACGGCAATTTTCAAATGAAGGTTACGGTATTGGAGATTCCAAGTATCCTCACTTTTAATTGTTTAATCCTATTAAACTTGATTGCATTCAATAATAATTGTATTCATTGTAGTATAGATTTTCAAGCATTCAGTAGCTTCGCTGTAGCTTTTATGTTTGGCAAATTATTGAGGATATAAAGTACTATATGAAAATTGACTACATTCATAAACAGCAGTGAAATACAAATGTCAGTCTCCCATCTAGGAATTGCCTCTATTGGCATATCAGTAGGATCAAGGTTTGTGAAAGCAGGGATTGAACTAACTCGTGCATCTCTTCTCTTGAGGCTGTGCTCAGGTACTCTGGTTAGTCTGTCCACTTGGGTACTCTACACTGTGTGCATTATCAAGGCTTGCATCTGTTTTCAGCCATTCAATACACCACCTGAATATATGAAAATTTGTATTTTGCATACTGTGAAAGTATGCCAGTGTATTGCATAAAAGAGAAGTGTTAAGAGTACAGTAGAGGAAAGGTCTTCCTGCTTCCTTGAGGTCACTCTCTCACTGATACAGGCAGCCAAGTTTTATGATTTTACTTAAAAGCTGACCAGTATTCATCTTAAAAATAGGGCACCTATCTCAGTTACTTTACCAAAAGTGCTTAATTACACCACTTTTCTGATTGTTAGAAAACTCCTGATTTTAACCTTGTATTTATTCACAGGTGTTCTATGCTTATTTATTACTGCACCTATATTGTCCCTTACAAGTCCTCCTCGATGGAGAACACAGTTTATGCTCTTAGTCTTCAGGATTTATTTTCATCCCTCTTAAACTTTATTTTGCTGGGCTAATGTGACTTTGCTTCTCTAAGAGGATATGATGAGTAAGTGAGTGGATAGCCTTGTGGCAATGTTCCGCTCGTACTGCTGTTTCAGTGCCTTTTTCTGAATGTGAGTGACCAGAACTGCATATGATACGAGGAGAGATTTTACTGCTGTACGTAAGGACATTGTTGTCACCCTATTTCAAATGCATTCCAAGGCTGTGGCAGTGTCCTGCTGGTGACTCATTCTGAACTGTTACCTTTGGGTTATAACAACACCGTTTTATTTATTTTTAACCACTTCCTACTATTAAACCACTGGTTGTACAGTGAAATCCTAAGTATGCAACCATGCACAGTTGCTTCTCTTACCGGTCCCCTGGATCATACAATTATCATACAATCATACAAGTACAATTATTTCCTTGTACTCTTAATGCCTATTACGTTAAATTATGTTAAATGGCACTTTCACTGAAGTATTCCTACTTTCTCAACAAAGGTAACTGAAGCTTTTTGAGGACAAAAATCTGCCATTAAACTCATCACGGTACTCTGCTTCTGCTGAAACTCCCCTTCCACCTCAGTAATGCTCTCTCTAGCAAAAGTGCAAAAAGCAAGCCACTCCGGCCCATGGGTACACCTCTGTTGTGTTTTGACCTATACTTAAAGACCCTTTTCCCTCTTCAGCATTATTGTGTTCTCCTTCCTTACATCTCTATTACATTGCAGTGCTCAATTTATCCTTCCCCATAATTTTCCTTGCTGGTCAGTTCTCTTTATTTTTGTAGTTTTACTGCTTACTCTTGACATCCATAACTGATGTATGGCATCTTGCCCAATAAACTGCCACTCTTTGCTTTTATTTTCTAGTTATGATTACTCTTCCACCACATCCTTTTTATTCATATAATGATTTGGATGGACGAGCCTTCCGCTTCAGTTCCTTCACCTTGCTGGTCAAGACCTCTTGCATTTCTGTACAAATGTTTCAGTTATTCCTCTCTGACTTCTCCCTGTCAAGTTAATTTAAGGTGCACATTTCCACTCCTGAAATCTCCTTTCCCATCTTGCATTTTCTAACAGAGTCACTGGAGGTGAATTGTTTGAAGATATAGTTGCAAGAGAATATTATAGTGAAGCAGATGCCAGGTAAGTAATTTTTTTTTCTAATGCTGTCTTTTATAATTCTAAGATAGTTACTTAAATATCTCGTGGTGTTTGGCATCAGTTTCACTAGCCCAGCCTGTGAGACTCTAGGATTTCTGCTAGAGATCTCCTAGACTTGAAAGGGCACAGTTTGGCATTTTGAGCTCATGACTCTGTGGTGGAGAACTTGTATGAAGTCTTGATGTCTGCCGATCTGAAAAAGCTACAACTGGATCCCAATATGTTAAAATCTTACCCGGTTTTCTCCTCTACAAACTGGACATAACGTTTCAGCTATCTCATCTAGGGATTCTTACATTTGCTGATCAAAGTTTGAAATATATGTTGGTCTTGAAAAGAGCTTTTACACGGAGTATCATTTTTATTCTTGGTCCAGAAGTACTAATTTTCTTTTCATATTTAAACATTTTTGTTGTGTTTCATCAATAAGCAATTATACTGTGCATCTCATAGTCTGAGCTCAAATTTGAAATCTCTAGCAATTTTCTGCAAGTGCTTGTTGAAAAACTTGAAGAATAAGTTGACAATTACCGTAATTTGCATGCTGACAGTAAGTATCAGGACCGTTTTTCCATCTCAGAATCTGTTGGCCCTCATATAATAAAAAATCTAAAATATTTTAATATAATCATGAACCTTAAACATTGTGGTCAATTACTTTAAAGAAAATATGTTCTACCACTGCACTCTTCACAGTAAATTTAAAGAAGCCTCGTATGTTTGTGTGTTCATAAGCACACGCCAGCATTGATATGTATTTAGTACACATGACTTGCACTTACTCCTTTGAATTTTGAATTAATTGGCAAATATGACCAGAAACATTAAGTGTCCCTAACAACAGTGGTACAACAATAAAGAACAAACAAGAAGTTACTTTGAATATTAGGAAGCTTCCACTGTTTATTGCTCTTACTAATTTCTGTAGGATGGTGGAAACATCATTAGTTTAAGCATTTCAATGCAGAGCAACACATAGCAAAATGCACTGTAGAAGAGAAAACAAATTTAGTAATTATGGTGAAGTGGGAGAAAAGCTGTGTTTAAAACACTTTTTAATGATTTTTTGCCTGCTGTGATTTAAGCAAAATTTCTGCTGTTGATGCCAAAGGCCAGCATATGGTGTCATTGTGTGTTTTTAAGATACTTGTGATTTAGAAGGAAAAATTGCAATGATTTTTTTCTGTTCTGGAATTATGACATATTGGAAGGGGCTATGCATATATATAGAGAGAGGATATATATATGCATTTCATATATCCAGTAAAAACTTGACCAGATAAGTGAAATATCTAGTTACCATGCATCTGTGTATTTTTATATATTTATATATATATATATTCATGTGCGCGTGTATATATATATTTATATCTCTCTATATATAGTGCCTGTGTGTGTGTAACCCTGTAGAAATAGTTAACAGACCTTATAGCTGCATATCCTCCGACTGCAATACTGGTCTGCTCCTGCAAGCCCTTACTGACGCAAGTAGTTGTTGCTCGTACAAGCAGTCCAGTCCCGTGAGTCGTGAACTACTCGCATAAGAAAGGGTTTTCAGGCTTGGGCTCCAGTTACTGATTTATGACCATTCCTTCTGAATTCCATGGTCAAAACGTTCTGGATGAGCAGTGTCAAATCCTTGGCTCTTGACTACTATGTATTACATACGGTCACTGACTTCTGCCACAAGGATGTCTTTTTTTAAAAGAAAAAAAAAACTACAAGCTCTTGTGGTGCTTAAAAAATACCCCAAAAAAAGTGAAAAGTTCCAGTGCTCTAAAAGATGAATATTTTAGTTGTGCTTTTTGGCATTGTAGGCTGGCCAAAACTTGCAAACCTGGGCATGGAAAAATAAGTTCTAATTGAATTATTTAAAGCACCGAAATACAACATTTTCTGCCTTTTTAATGTGGATCTTCATTTTATGAGTGACTCATAATTAAACTACTCCTTAACAGTATTTTAAATGAAAATGCATGCCACCTTTTTGAATGACTTGGCTTTATTCTTTGAATAGCTTTTAAGAAACGATTTGATTCAAAATGAGAAATATGTTGCTTTTCCTTAGCTTTTGACTTTTTTTGTTTCATGTGTTCTCTGTATATCATTTCATTTCTGAGCATTTTCTTGTTTCAGCACTTGTAATAATGTTAACTTCACTATAACAATTCAAAAAAAAAAACCAAACAAAACAACGCCAAAACATATCATTAATTGTATTATTGCCTCAACTTTTCCTGTAGCAGTTTTTGGAAACTGGAAGACGCTTCCATACTGCTGAATGAAAATGCAGTCTAATGATTCTGTCTCACAGGTGTCACATGTTCCATGTTAAACGTCTTTTTTGGTTTGGGTTTGGTTTTGGTTTATCGTTTTGCTTTGGTTTTTGGATGTGTTAGAGCTGGAAATACCTCTATATTCAGCACTGTTTTGTTCCAGTTCAGTGTGCAATCGAGATTTGTCAGGAGATTGTTTTTGTTCTTTATATTTTTTTTTAAGTTTTATTTTCTTTCGTATTTAATGTGATTATGTACCTTTAAAATGTTCTCCCTTCCATTCTGCCCTTGTATCTTTGCAGTCATTGTATACAGCAGATTCTAGAAAGTGTTAATCATTGTCATCTAAATGGCATAGTTCACAGAGACCTGAAGGTCAGTATCTGGTGCCCATCAATTGGATAATGAGAGTTTGGGGGATTTTTCTTTTCTGCTGGGCAGGGGCAGAGGGTGGGTTGTCTGCGCTGTTCCCTTGCCTTATCCTACTCGCCCTCCAAAACAACTCTTTGAGACGAACAAAATAATGCATGACGCCTCTTTCCAGTTTGCAAGTCTACAGGCCTAATATACATCATGGCAAAAGGGGGAATGGTTGCCCAAAAAAAAAACCAAAACGTGTCTCCTTCCAAGGCGCTGGATTTACCCCATGCTGTCCAACATGTCTGGTGTTCTCTTAACGGCTGTCCATGTATCACTGTGTACGCACATGGAGGTGAACTTTGGCTGTGATGTATGTCAGCTTGCAGATTTAAACGCCACTTCTGTTCTGAGACCCTGGGCTGCAGTCGCAGAACAAACCGGCCGCACACGTTGCTGCGTTAGAGTATGACGAGCCCTCAGGCAAGTGACGCTAATTGCCAGCTAAATTGGATGGCGAGAAGTTAATTGTTTACCTAAAACACCTCGCTTGGACTTGGGTGGGGGTTTTTTTGTTACCTCAGTGGCCGCTACAATTTCTGACACCTCTTTGTAAAGGAGGAAAAAGTACAGAGGATGCTAAATGGTTAATACGACCCCATTGACGAACTATTGGCAAATTTTCTATGCTTTTCTGACCAAAAAAAAATATCAAAAATAATAATACCAAATTAAACCCCCCCAAAAAAGCAGGTCTCCAAGGCGGGGTCCCTCGAGCCTGAGGCCGTCGTGCTCTGAGTGGCGCGGGGCGGGAGCGTGGCGTGGGATGCGCAGTGCCCACCCGGCCCCGGTCCCTGCCACCGCCCGGCCCCGGCCCCACCACCGGCCCCGTGCCGGGCTGCGGGCGGGCAACGCACGCTGGGCACTAACCCGCGCCCCTGGTCTTTGCATGCAGTCATTGCATTCAGCAGATCCTGGAGGCTGTGCTCCACTGCCATCAGATGGGCGTAGTCCATCGCGACCTCAAGGTGAGTGTGCTGCTGCCCCGCCGAGCCCTCCCCAGCCACAGCGGAGAGCAGCAAACCCTAGCCAAACAGAGCCTTCACCAGTGGGAATGTAAACGCTTTTGCTTTTTTCCCTATGTTTTTTTTTTCCTTTTTTCCCCTGCATTTTCCTTTTTTTGTCCCTATTTTCTTCTCCTCGCNAAATTAAACCCCCCCAAAAAAGCAGGTCTCCAAGGCGGGGTCCCTCGAGCCTGAGGCCGTCGTGCTCTGAGTGGCGCGGGGCGGGAGCGTGGCGTGGGATGCGCAGTGCCCACCCGGCCCCGGTCCCTGCCACCGCCCGGCCCCGGCCCCACCACCGGCCCCGTGCCGGGCTGCGGGCGGGCAACGCACGCTGGGCACTAACCCGCGCCCCTGGTCTTTGCATGCAGTCATTGCATTCAGCAGATCCTGGAGGCTGTGCTCCACTGCCATCAGATGGGCGTAGTCCATCGCGACCTCAAGGTGAGTGTGCTGCTGCCCCGCCGAGCCCTCCCCAGCCACAGCGGAGAGCAGCAAACCCTAGCCAAACAGAGCCTTCACCAGTGGGAATGTAAACGCTTTTGCTTTTTTCCCTATGTTTTTTTTTTCCTTTTTTCCCCTGCATTTTCCTTTTTTTGTCCCTATTTTCTTCTCCTCGCCCCCTCTCCCCTCCTTTTTTTTTTTATAAACTTTGTTTCACCGATGCACAGGAGCAAACTGCTAGCATTCTATGGAGAAAATCTGCTACAGGCTTGCTGATATTGTATTGTCCAGCCACCACGGTCTGCTGGTACCTTTTGTCATAGAATCATAGATTCATCTAGGTTGGAAGGGACTTTTGAGATCATCGAGTTCATAGAATCGTTCTGATTGGAAGAGAGCTTTAAGATCATCAAGTCCGACCATTGTCAGCTCCCGGGGGAACAGGAGTTGCTTTTCAAGCATTTGGTGTATTCACTGAATACATGTCCTTCCTCTCTGTCATCCAGAGCTTTTGGGGCAGGGTGTGGGAGAAACTTTCCATCTCTCACCAGCGTAACTTGCAGCGCTTCTGGGAAGCACACTAGTGTTTGCGTGTCGCACATTTGAGTGACAGAAAGCCAGCTGCTGTGAGTTAAGACCTCTCTCTCCTCCAAATGATGGCTGGGCTACAGAATGTCTTTAGAAAGCAGAAATTTCTACAGTGCTCTCATCCATGGTCACCTGAGGAGTCAAGTTCCTTCTGGACTAACAGTAGCAGTGGGATAGACACTTCAGAAAGCAAACTCTTGTGTTGAGAAGAACGTTACCTCTTTCTTAACCGTATCTATATATCCAAATGGCTGGGGACATCTGCTGCAGAAACACTCCCTGCATTGAAAACATGTTGGCATGGAAAGAAACAAGGAAAGATCATTTTCTTTTACGAGAAAGCTCAGAGAGGAGTCTGTCTGTAAGCTAATAGTAAACTAGCCTTGTGAATAAGGGAGAGGGCTTAATTTGAGCACTTGGGCTTCAAGATGCTCAAGGAAAAAACGATTGTTTGTTTAGAAATCAGATGGAAATGCACTGTCTGAAATCCCAGGTCTTTTACAAAGGCAGAGAAAAGATGGCATGTGGGCCAAGGCAGTGAGAAACACTAATTCCTTCTGGCACAGCTCCTTTGTCTCTTATTTTCCTTTCTGCATGAGTTGTGGGGAGAGGGAATTTCCTCCCAGGACAGGAGTTCTCTTGTGGTTATCATTAGTAATAACATTGGAATCAGAATGTCGTCATCTTCCTTGCTGTCCTTCACTCTGAAACAAACAAGTGTTACTGTCTGAATTTATAAGGTCTGTTATTGACCTATAGGAACATAAAGGCTTATGTTCTGAAATCTCAGAGAGCATGCTGCATTTCAAAGACACATACCCAAAATTCTGTGCCCATTTTGTGCTTCTGGATTTTCCCGTGTCACGGTTGTGCAGCAGGAGACTGATGAGTCTCTATTGAACCCATAAATCTTGTGTGGCAGCTGGATAACATGGGAGAAGTTTAAATGAAACAATGTCAGATTTATCCAGCTGCTCCAGCGATTCCTGTCCTGATTGTGCATGCCATACTGTGCTTCTAGCATAAGAAGGAATTGGAGGGAAAAACAGAAGTATAGGCATGCAAGCTGATAGAATAAGGAATGCTTTCTAGGATTTTTCATATGTTCATGCAAAGTAACTTTTTCTTTGGAAATGCATTCAGTCCAGCTGTCCCCTGCTCCAAGCCACGTGTGGATTTCTTACCCTTACTGGCAAATTCAGGATGAATTGGAAAAACAAGTGTGAGAAAAAAACGTTTCTGCCAAGGTGTAGTACCCGGCTTCATTTCTGAAAGTGAAAACTTCAGGGAGCAGAAAATTACAAAGTTACTACTTTGTGGCAAAAGGAAAAAAAAAAAAACACAGAGAGTGAAATGAAGGACTGTGGTAAAATCCCAGCAGAACTCTCTGAACCAAAAAGGAGATGCCAATACCCAAGACCAGAACTACAAGATGTGTAGAAGATGACTGTGACCTGGCGTGGATCCTTCCAACTGCAAAACCTGATGGATTTTTCTTTCCAGTAACTCAGGCCACAATTTGATGGCATGTTTGGGAATGGGGAGGTCAACAAGAGGAGGAGATTTTGGACAATCTCATTTTATTTAACTTTCCTTTCAACATAATTTAGTAGCAAGCAGAGAGGAGCTTTTGCAGCCTCTTATGACCTGCAGAAGTCCTCATTACTGCTCTGTTCGTAATCCCTGGTGTAAGTCAGAGTGGTGGCAGGTCCTAGATCCAGAAATAATTAACCTGTTAGTGGCAGTTTGGCTTTAACAGATGGTAGAAGGGCACTTCCCTGTAGGAATTCCAGTTCTTGGCAGTCAGCAGCATTGCTGCTTTTGTGAAACTCTATGAATATGACCCTCTTGCCTTCCCCTCAAAAAGCAGATGCTCTAGTTATATTCAAGGAAAAATACACAGAGGCACAAATACTTGAGCTCTAAGAATTCAAGACCTTTGGAAAAATAAGGCATGAATTATGTTAATTTATTTGTAAGTAATTTGCCATTCTGCATGCTTGACTGCAGCCAGGCTACCAGCGACACAAGCTGATGCTACTGAATCCGAAGCACGAGTCCTAAGTGGCCCACGCTGGGCAGTTAATGTTTTCCAAGTAATTGCAGTCATTCTAAGTTAATGCATGGTAATTGTTTGGTATGCCTCTTGTCAGCCTGAAATGACAGCTGTATGGTGTTTAAGCACATAGTCCCACATAACAGTGCCCAAAAGGCTGATGTTGTCTTTAACATAGGAGTAAATCAGGAAATCGCCTTCAGCTTCTGTTGAACCATATTCTCCTATACAGGAATATTTCTGCAGAACACTGATGGGCAGAGTAAAGACAAGTAATGGAATTAAAAAAAAAAAAAAATCTCAAAGAGAAAAGAAAACAGCCAAAAAACCTAGCAGCAGAAACCACAAAACTACTATTTTGAATGGAATTACATATTGTGAAATAGTATGCACTTGGTAGGTTGGAGCTTGTGTTTCTACCAAGAGGGTGATGCATTTCACTGCTTCTGGCTTGCTGAAGGTCACAATCAAATGGGATCACCCATTGCTTTAAGAGGTTTATATAAGAACTGCATTCCAGGAAGTAATTACTGTAAACTTCTCTCACTCTGATAGGAAACCTTCAAGAACTATGTGACTGTATATTGCAATTAGTGTAGTTATATGACAAGGGTCCTGACGTTGCTTAAATCAGCACTGGTGAACCTAGAGAAGAGTCTTCAGTTGTTCAGTTAGTATTTAATATAAAGTGGTTACACTTTAAGTGAATATAAAGATTAATATCAATTTTTAAAAATGTGGAAATAGAAGATTCATCAAGTAGCTACTGGTTAAAGGTTTTTAATAGTATCTTTTCTAAGACAGCAATAAAAGGATGAGTGAGAGAATGGGGTTTGTAAACTGTTGAAAAAATATTCCTCTACAGTTTGGTGAAAGGGGAAAAAAACCACCATTAGACTAAAGAGTCTGTCAGGGCCAGTTGTGTTGTTAATTGATAGAAATATCACACTGGTTGAGTTCTTAGTTAGGCTCAAGCATATTTTGCTGGATATTTGACAGATGTATTAAAGATAGCCTTTGCTGAAAGAAGCTTACAATCTTAATTGTTTCCAAGCTCAGTACCTGCATGGGATTAACTGTAATCACATAAATAGTCCCTTGAAAACCTATATGATTGCTGCTGGGTGTAAAAGGAGATGTGCGTTTAAGAGTTTGCAGGATTGGGTCCACAGTGCCAGACTGGGAATAGCAACTTTCCTTGTCATAAATCACTCCAAAAATTGCTTCTGGAAGAGTCACAGCAATACCCTTTGAAGTGAGGTTTTGTTATTATGTAAATGTAGAACAAAACCTTTTTTAAAAATGATGGAGGCAGAAAATAAAGAAATTGCGATAAAATACTATAGAAGTCACAGTCTCTGAAATAATCTGTTGAATTTTACGGTATTTTGTGAACTGTATTTAAATAAAGAAGTTAAGTTTCATAGAATAAAGTTATCATTGGACAATTTGCATTCATTGTATTTGCTAAATAAAGTTAAGAGGATGTATTATGAGCAGTAGGATGAACACCATTATTAGTTCAAATCCTTTACTTTCAGTTGTGTGAGTGTCCTGTAGCATTTGATTTCAGACATGACCAGCGTTCCCTATACAAACCAGGCAAAGTGGGAACTTTTACAAATGTACATTGTTATTTGTAATAGGTTCTCTGCAGGCACAAACACGAGCGTGCTGAAAGATATGCAACGTAAATACACCTGCCTTCTAAATACAAATATAGTAATACATATTTATTTTTTAAAACATATTTATGCTTGACAGTTACAGCTGCCTAATCCTGCAAACTGCATAGGTTAGACTAGGAGTCGAAGAATATGTGTCTTTGGAGAGTTTTCTGCAGCATTTTTGTGGTAGTGAGTTCTTAGGTATTTCTGCATTGTGTTATCACACGAAGAGGTGTCGCAGTTCCATATGATCTACACCGTCCTTAGTCTTGCTGTCGTGAGATCATGAAGGCTGTTTACAGGCCTGGTCCTTTTTTCCGAAAAGGAATGAAAAATGCAAATTTTGCAATTCCATGGAGAAAACGCATGGGATTTTTTTCTCTTTTTCACTCTTTCTTTTCCAGACTACTATAACTAAAAAAAAAAAAAGTTAAAACCTGTCTAAAATATATTTACTTATCTTTTTATCTCAATTTTTTTCTCTCTCGCAATAAAGCCTGAGAACTTACTTTTAGCTAGCAAATCCAAGGGAGCAGCAGTAAAACTGGCAGACTTTGGATTGGCTATAGAAGTCCAAGGAGAACAACAGGCTTGGTTTGGTAAGTAAATATTTGGGGTTTTTTCTCACCGTTTATTCAACATAGCCCTTAAGCCTCCTAAACCCTCCAGCTCTCACCCTAGGGTAAAACATGCTGCTGTGTGACTATTTGATGTATGACTTTAAGGGGTGTTTTGTTCATAGTTCAGTCTTCACAGCTGACTACGCTTTAGACCTTTTTCTGCAGGAAGAATGTTATCTGTAATTCTCACCAAATCAAACAGAGCTTGGTGGCAGACCTTATTTGTTTAAAAACAAAAAGGAAAAAAATATCTCCCAAAACTTCAAAAGTGGCACTTTTGAAGTGACCTGTGCCTACACTTTCAAATCTCAGAGCTGCCTTAGACAAGAAGTGGCTCTGCCTCATAGCTGCTTCTTCACTCACAAAGGTAAATCACTTTACCAAATGACATTAATTGGCAAAAATGTCTTCTGTTGGCACAGCTGTGCTCATACTGGGGGTTTTGCCAGCACAGCAGTGTTGGTACAGGGTATGATGGAGGGGGAGGATTTTTCAGTTCATGCTTCTAGTAAATATAGCTTTACAAATGTCCCTTTTGCAGTGCCACTGACATTTCTTGACCCTGAAACTTCAGTTTCCTGATTCCTGGCTTTGTCAGCCTGTAAGTTTGACGTGGGTGCACACAAGCCACGTCTCCCCCACTGTTCGCTGTGTATCTAGAGGAAGGAAATATGGGTGTAGAGCCTGGAAGAGGAATGGGTGATTTCTAGTCAAGTGCTCAGGTGACCGAGGAGTAAGACTATAGGTTAATACTGCTGAGTATGCATGTCCAGTCTTTAAAACATTTTGCCTGAACAGTTATCTGTCAACTGACAATACCTGAAAATTTAATTATGAAGAACTTTGGAATGTAACTTGAATGAAAAAAAAAAAAAATGGGGTTTGAGTACCTGATATGGTAGACAGTCATCGACATCCAGATCTTCTTGTGACAGTGCAAGTTCTCTGTCCCAGCTCTTTATATTGCTGTCCTAGAGCTGACTGCCCCTTCAACCTGCAAGTAAAACTATTCATAAAACAGTTCTTTGTCCCACTGAGGTCAAAATCAGATGGCTTATTAATAATGTACGACTGTTAATATATGAAGTAGCTGACATAGTCGATCATGGAGAGCATAAACCCAGGAAAGTAGAGTGGTTAAAAGCATCTGGAACCTTGCACAATAGTGTGGAAAGAGTTGTCTGTCCACAGCTTACAAACATCTTCTGAAGGTGGGACTGGAGTTTCTCAGCCACTTTAATGATTTTGAAAACATTCCCTTCATCTGGAAGGGATCAAGACTCTGCTTGCTTGATGGTGAAGGTGATATAAATGTATGGGAGTGTGGAAGCAAACTCCATGCGTGGATGTGACCACAAGAAGGGAGCACGTTCTGTGCTTCAGAAATGTGCCTCATGAAATGTTGGAAAGGGACATCCTGATGACAGCGATTGATGGTGTAAACCAGGATTGGTACATGTAATGTATCTTAGCATCCTTAGCATGGTGCTTCACTTAATGTTATGTGAAGAGGATGGGGAATAATGAGTTAAATATTACGCACTTCTCTCCAGTTCCACTGTAGTATTCCTTTTTTTCCTTAATTTAAAAATAATATATATAATTGCAGACTGTTTGCTACAGTTAACAGATGCCCGAAGGAAAATGGTGAAAAAGATTTAATAACGGTCAGTTTAAATAATAGGATATGTACAAACATGGTGTGTCTGTCTTGCATACCCCCCTCTTGCAAAAGATGTGAAGCGCAGGACAAAATTTATTGTAAATGTCAGAAGGAAAAAATACAGAATAAAATATTTATAGCAGCTACCTGTTCTCACTTACAGCAGCTGGAAAGTGCAGTTTAAAACTGAACAAAGTGATTGTGAGCCTGCTGTCAAAGCTTAGGATAAAAGCACAAAGGATTTTGTGCAGGCAGTGGGTTGAGAGATTTGAGTGTTTGAAATCTAGGATCTAACTACGTGTGGATGCGCAGGCAATACCATTGGACATATGTTGGTAGCTTTATAAGCTAGCCTGTTGTTTTAAATCCCGGCCTTTATATAAATGGATTTCAATAATCCACAAAAGACAGAGGAGATTGTTCTGCCCATTAGCAAGTAGACTAGTACAAAAGAAGTGGAATGGACATAAGATGAAACTCAAGTAATATGTGATAATGACAAAAATGTCAGATAAACAGGAAGCATCTCAAGAAAAAAAAATCAGCAGAATGGACTTGACTTCAGGGATATTTTCTCTAGGTAATACATCTGTATGGATGCCCAGGAGATTGCAGTTCCCTGTAAAATCTTGTGCTGTATTTTTTGGTCATTCGGTTATTGTGAAGTGCTTGGTTTAGACGTGTAGCTTCATGAGGACTGCCATGCTGAACTTGGGAGAAAGGAAATGGGGTAGAATGTCTTCAAAATGTATGTGCAATGAAGAGGTAAGCTGGCAGCAAGGTAACAGAAAGAAAGTAGTCTAATGTGTCTCTTTTTAATATATGGTATTTGATAAGACTAGTGGGTTCTGTGCCTTTTCTGGAACTTGCTCTGCAAAACCTTTCCATAAGGATCTGAATGCCTTCCTTCATCTTCTTACGGATGCTTTAACAAAGCAAAACATCAACTCATGTGCTCGACATTTTGAACTTTTTCTTGCTTCATTCCAGATGATTTTTCTGCTTTCCACTGGATTTTTCAGCACTTAGTGACTCATGGCGTGCTCTGATTCTAATTATAGCTCTGCATCAGTATGTTTTTCTTTCGGTTTTTTTTGGGTGTAGTCCTCTGGTGTGATGGGCGCTTTTCTGCTTAAACCCATGGCTATGCCTCAGCAGGGAACTGGCTGGAGCTCTGTGTGGTTGGATGCAACAGAATACTTTCCTGGTTTGTGGGTTTGTAAAACAAACGTGTTCCTTGCCTGTTTGTAGAAAGCGTTGGAGGGTTCATTTGGAGCACCCCACCCTGCTGGCAGGTGTTTAATGTACTGGGAAAGTGGCAGGTGAGTCATTGCCCCCAGCTGAAGTCGGTGGAAGGACAGCACTTAACCCACTGGTGGCTAGATTTAGACTGAGTTGCATCTCATCTTAAGTCCAGCCCTGCAACTAGGACTAAAGTGTGCACCACTAAAGTCATTTGAGTAGCTTCGCTGAATTAGTTTTCTCTTTGCATTAAATTCAGATTGTGTACAGGTAGTCTTTTGGATCCAGCCATGCAGGAAGAGAAGACTACCCTGCCCTTACTCTGTTGCGTGCTCATGCCCCATGCTTCCACCTTCTCCCTATCTTCTCACCAAACCACTCCTTTGAATTTTCATTCTTGAGTTGAATAGGGGGGTGTTACCAAAATATACAATTTACACTTTTAAACATGGTTTATTCTGTCATGTTATTTTTGAATCCTTGCACAAGTGGTGCTGAGGGAGCGTAAGTCCAGCAGAGAAGTGATAAAAGCACAGGGCAGATCTTAGAGCAGTGGTATCTTCTGCCATGTGTTTTAGATGCATCTCTCTCTGTTAATTTAAGTGTATGTTGTAGGGTTATAGCTAAGCTTCAATCCAGGTTTGACACAAAAAGCGTGCTCACCATTAATGAAGCTGTATGTAATCTTTGCATAAGAGAGTTTTGAGTGTGTAGGCAATTTAGGCTGCATCATCTCCTGCACTCAAGCACTATTTGTCATGGGCCTCTAGATACTTATTTAAATCATACAGTGATAGAAGTACAAGGTCATGCACTCTTTTCTAGACACTGCAGTCACAGTTTCCAGCTTTGTGAGTTGTTTTACCTAAAGTAATTATTCCTGTTAGCAATAGCTTTCTGAGAAGTACAGGCTCGTATTGGGATCCCTCTGACTGATTAGAGAATTACTTGGTAGGTAATAGTTAACTCTTTTGGTACGTTTTCTCTTTTTTCCTGAAGTCATGACTGTGTATTCTTCTGTTTGCTGCTTTAAACAACTTACAGAATGGGTCTAAACATATTCTGATCTTCATCAAGAGATAAAGGTAGCTAAGTACTGTACTTATTTTTGCTTCCAAGTTTATTTTCAAGTGATTCATAGTAATGTTTGTGGATGTGTGGTAAGTTCAAAAGTTGAGACAACTTTACTTTCCCTTCAAAGTGAACAAAAATATTAATACAGAGCACTATAGCCAAGACGAGATATGAAACATCACTCTATTTAAAGCTACTTAGAAATTTTTTTTTCAGCTTCTCAAGGGAGCATAAGATGTGTTTCCTGTATGATAGTACTCTTTGACAACTCGTAGCTCTTGTATCAGGAGACTGCACAAAGCAAGCTTATTTTTCATAAAAATATTTTAGCTGTGTTCTCAGTAGAATATACAGAATGTGCTCCTTCATTTCCTCCTCCCACCCTAAAGTGTTTGCCAGCTGCAGGGCAAAGGCTTCCTTTTTCTGTAGCTGTAAACTTTATACATTAGCATCGTCTCTCATGAGTTCTGTGGAATCCAGCATGGTGTTTCAGAAATGACATATGGTCCTTCCTGAAAGCCACCAAATTCTCACCTTTCAAGAATTCCCAAGCATGTATTTTAGGCAAAGATGCTTGAAAGAACAGCTGTACTAACTGAAGTGGTACGGAATGTTATTGGTCATTAAGTTTTTATCATTTAACAGTGTCCTAAGAAAAGTCTATGTTTACCTACATTTTGCATTTCTCCTAAGAGGAAGCAGCACTTCTGGTCATGAATAAAGAATGAAGAACATATAAATTTTAAAGGCTAGGTTAATTCAGAGATGCTTTTTGTAAGAAGGTTTCCAGAAGTGGAATGACTTCACAAAAATGAGTTTTGCAGTGGAAAGATTGTGCAAAATACAAACAGCAAAGGCTCTTCGTATTAGGGCTGAGCTGTAAGATGGTGGTCTTCCTACTAAGGAATAGCCAGTCATGCTCTAGTTAAAACCAATTCTGAACATCTCTGAATGTTTATTTTGCTATTGCCTGGCACTAGCTGAATTGAGTTTCCCCTCCTGCAGGAAGAAATTTGAACAGTATTTCTACTTCTTTTTCTTCTAAATGAGAGTTCTCTCCATACATAAGCTTTATTTAAATCTAGCCCTACATGTTGTTCACTCAGACATCTACCCTCCTGTAAGACTGAATAGGAGTCCTTAAATGCCCCTTATGATGCTGTAGGTTAGTTGCCCCTCTGTTTTGTTAATTAGTTCTGCATAAATGTGAGTGGAAGTGCTCTGTGCATGATAACTGTCCTCACAGCTGATGGATTCCCAGAAATTCCATGCAAGTCTCATTTAGAGTCTTCATTTTTATAGTGTGTGTCTATTTTAAAATAGCCTAAATTAGGCTAATGATTTTTTAAAAAAGGCCCAGTAACAGTCTTTGGCACACGCTGTGTGCATTTTCTTTCTTTCAATTTGTATCTCCAAGCATGATCACTCAGTTAATGTTTCCTGTGCTCCCCCTACTCTTCCAACCTTTTTAACCTTGACTCTGAGCCAAATGTAGTTGCCCTCACTACTGGATGTTTTGCTGCAGCTTACAGTAATGCAGAAGTCAGGAAAGAAATTTCGTCAGGTATCTTGTAATCTTTCTGGAAACCTTCCCCTCTTTTGCCGTCACCAGATCCTTGACCCCCTGGTGAATCTGGAGCACCGCTGTAGATGGGTAACCAGCAGCTTCGTGCTGCCCTCTTGGTTCTTTCAAGCGTGGTGGCAGAAAGGGATGTGCCAAGTCCGCATAAGCTTTCCCATTGTTGTTACTTCTAGGTGATTCGCCATAAAAAGGAAAGTTCAACGTGAAAGAATTCGGTAGTCAGTGGCTTGGGAATTAATGTCTTGTGGGCTGAGATAAGAGTTACTTGGTTTTTGTGGAGCACATACTGCTTTTGAGACTAGTTGCCTTGTCTTTTGACAGGCTTTGCTGGGACTCCAGGATACCTTTCTCCAGAGGTGTTACGAAAAGATCCTTATGGAAAACCTGTGGATATGTGGGCATGCGGTAAGAAATTATGCTGAAAGACAGTGTTCAGTCCACCGTAAAGTATTTTCAGGGAGAGAGGATATCCAGAATACATTACATTCTGCGTCAGATAATATGTGTTTGGTAAAATTCAGTATTTTTAGAAGAGGTCATCCAATCATTTGTTATTCTACCAGCTTCATTTTTTTATTACTACCTATGAAAGTGTGTTATCACAGCATGCTTGGCCATGTCTACACAACACACTTTCACAAACAGCTAGTTAGAAAACAGCAATTCATACCATGACCTAGAGCTTTGGTTCACAGGCAGACTAAAATCTGATTTGACTAATATACTAGAACTGCAGTATTAACTGTGAAACTGTTTTGTGAACTGCAGTACAAAGCAATTACTTTATCATCCAGTTCTTGAAACAGTGTATTTTAAGGTACTTGCAAGTGGGAGCTACCCAGCTGAGAACAATTGGTGGTTTTCTTGTTTTACTTCTATCCATGCTTATTTGCCTGTATTTATGAAAGAACTTTTCTTTAGTCATAGTGAATCATCTCTACAAGACTAGCAAATGGGCTTTTTAATTTCCTATTGACTGTATATTTATACAGATAAATTGGGTTGCCCAGATTTTCTTTGCATGAGAGTTGAGTTAAAACACAATCTTGCAAACACCAGTGCAAAAAATAATAATACCAGAGGTAAAAAATGCATTTTCTTAGAACGTCCATAATCATCGAAAATTATTTCTCCAGCTAGCTAAACATTTTCAGTATTGCTGATCTGATATTGTGTCAGAGATTCATTATTGCCTACACTCTGCATAGGAGGTTATCTCATGAACCCTTTATCTACTGGCTTCTCCAGTATGAATAGTTAGTGTTTTTCAGTAGCTGGGATAGTACTAGTGAACCATTTCTTTTACGTGGTTGTCAGGCACAAAATGAAGTTCTGTGGTTTGTTTCTTAAAATCACTTAATGCTACTGTGAATTTTCTGCAGGTGTCATTCTCTATATCCTCCTGGTGGGATATCCTCCGTTCTGGGATGAAGACCAGCACAGGCTTTACCAGCAAATCAAGGCTGGTGCTTATGATGTATGTACCATACTCTGTCTATCCAGTTATGTATAATTGTACCTCTAGGAGTTTTCTAGAGTTAAAAGTGGAATTATAATTATTTCTTTCTTTTCTTTTCTTTTTTTATTGGCTATTTTTAGGAGCCACTCAATATAATAATTGTTGCTTCAGTAACATCAGCCTTACTGGAATGGGAGTATCGTGTGCTAATTTAAATTTAATTTCCCTATGGCTCCAAGCTTTCATTTTCTGGTCCTTAAATAAATCATGCAAGTTTATGTTATCCTGACAAGCCTATTCAAACCTGTGTGAAATCCCAAGGGCCTGTGTTTCTCCGTGTCGTTTATCATGTCAACCAATCAGTTATTCTGAATTGTTTTTAAGAAGTCTGAGGCTTCCTAAATACACCCCTTGATGCTCTTGTATTGCCCACTTTGGGAAATACAAGCTGCTATAGAGCTGTTCAAAAGGAATAGTTTCATTAACTACTTGTATTAGAACTGTTGGCAAGTAAGAAACTGATGATTTAGTGACATTTTGAATTTGGTAATGTCATCCATTCATAATATATTAAACAGTCAAATAGCTGTTGGTCCACAGATTCAGATAATTTGTCAATGACACAGAGAAAAACACAGAACCTTATAATTTTTAAGCTTTTATTTGAATCCAGTCCTGGAGGATGATGTCTGAAAAGGGAGTTATTATGCTGTGGCTTTTTAGTGAAAATAAACTTATGGTTTGTCAAGTTAGCTTCCTAGTGAACAAGTAATCATAATTTAAGACAAGTATTTTTTTCATTCTGTTTGCCTTTGAGCAGACGCTTTTGAGTGCATGTATAATGCTTTCATTGAGCAGGGAGGTGTTAATTCATAACTAGTTGGATTTATATACCGTAACTATGGTATCTCTCTATCTTAGAATTAAGACTTACATTGAAAGAAAGCAAGCAAGGAGTTTGAATAATAATGTTTAATATTTTTGTCTTTATGAAAAAAGAAACTAGGACTTTATTAAGTGCTGTTTGACAGTACGCCTGTCAGGTAACTGGAACTTGTTATTCTGTCTGCCATTGTTATTTTGTGCTATGAATTTCAGTTGGCATCATGTTATTGTAAATATGGAAATGCTTGTGCGTTTGAACCCAATAAATAAAAGGTCAAAATAATAAAGGAGAAAAACTTAGAAAACTGACTAATTCAGACTTTCCTAATTGTGGCGAACTGCATGTTTCCCCTTAAAACTGGTTAGTTGCGCTAGCAATTAATATTACAGAAATAGTATCAATAAAATCCCTTAGGTAAAATTGTGTAAGGATTGTACAAGATAATATACACATGTGTATTGTTTTTCTTTAAGTTTCCCTCACCGGAATGGGATACAGTGACTCCTGAAGCAAAAGACCTTATCAATAAAATGCTTACCATCAACCCAGCAAAACGTATCACAGCATCAGAAGCACTAAAGCATCCATGGATCTGTGTAAGTAATTTCCACAGATTTAACAGGATAATTTGGCAGACAAATCAGCTTATGGTTTAACTCACCTTAGTGAAGGTGTTTAGAGAACAATTTTTGTCCTTACTCATGCAGTTATGTAACTAGGGGAGTGTAAAATTGTAATCGTAGAGATACAGTCAATAGCGTCGTATATTGAAGTCTCAGGCTGGGGTATCATTTTTGGAGAAATTAACTCCTTTGCCTTGACTTTGTGGTGCAGAAGTTCCAAAATCAGTGCAGCATTTTAAATTACGAGAGAAAAACAACGTACAAGAGAGTAACTTTAAGTTAGATAATGGTCTACGTCTTCATTTCCCTATAGCCATGATAAGCATGAAGTGCAAGGGCAGGAAATTAAGGGACTTTTAAAAGCCAATTTGCAGGTAGTGGAGGCTGCTCTTCTGGCTCCAGGACTACTTTCCAGTTCTTAGTCTGCTTTACACTTCGAATTGCAGGTAGACTGCGCCAGTAACTTTGAAAGTCATAGTGAGACATACAGCTGGTTCCCAACTCCTTATTCAGTCCTGTAGGCTGCATTATTGTGCCTTTAAAATTGTGATACAATTTAAATTGAGTTATAGGGAAAATGCAGATACCACTGAATTTTCTCTGAAATATTTCCTGGTGCTGTATCTCATCTAATATCACTAATAGCGAAGAAAAAGTTTACTTCTTATTTTAAAACATATTTTCCAAAATCATAATTCAATATACTACTTTGATTATTATACTGCATGACCCAAGTTCTAAGACTTTATGTTTTTCTTTGTCTCTGTTTCTTTCAAGAGGTCTTTGCACATGAGAAAGGCTGAGTAAAATGCAACATTAGTTCTGTGGATTTGAAAATTTCCCAAATGTGTAGAAACCTGCCCAAAGGGACAGTCAGACAGGGTGGAAATTAAAGGCCTATGTTTTGGATCGTGTGGGTTGTAATACGTATGTTATAGAGTAAATAAAACACTAGATGTCTGCTTGGGTGTGTTAAAATGATTCTTTTCTCCTTCTCTTAGCAACGTTCTACTGTTGCCTCTATGATGCACAGACAAGAGACTGTAGATTGCTTGAAGAAATTCAATGCAAGGAGAAAACTAAAGGTAAGAATCAAAACTTCTGCAAGATTTAGTAGTTAATTTTGGAAAGATGAAAGTATGTTGGCTTGTGTTCCGTGTGTGAAACAAATGGCCCCTAAGCAAATTTTTTCTTGAATACTATGCTTAAATGAAGTATTAGAGAGATGATCAGTTTTTGAGCATGAGGATGTTAAACTTTTCACAAATACGAATAGAACATAGCATAATTTGCTTGGATTAAAAATCATAACAATCATCTTCATTTATACACATTAAAAATATTTTGTTGAAGGAAAATCCTTAAGGTTATTCTTTTAGATTATCGTTTCTCCTGACCAGACAGGATATCTTTGCAGATTTGAACTTTTCTAATTAGCACATTACAAATAAATTCTTTTTCCTACCTAAAAAAGAACCTAAGCACATTAGAAAAATTTATTTCATATGCAGCTATGTATTTTGCTGAGAATTACTCTGGCTGGGAGTACTCATGGTTTGCACATTATGTACTCAGAATTGGTAAATATTTGAGATTATCAGGATTGATAATAGGTGTATAATTAAGATTAAATTACATTTTATGCACTCGTGGAATCACGTGTGATATGTAATGCACAGACAGTCCGTTCCTTCAGGATTAATTTAGTTATTGAAGTAATTTACGTGTGTGTTTTCCTTTTTGTTGTGTCATGTTCGCATCAGAATTTTACACAAGTGTGATGCTAATTTGAGAAAATGTATGTGTACACAGGGGGCCATTTTGACTACTATGCTGGCTACCAGAAATTTCTCAGGTATGTTCATGGAGATCCAGAGTAATATGGTCTTTATATTTTGATGTTTGTGATGACCAAGATATAATTAGGATTTATTAGTACAGAAAGATCTTTGTTATTCAGGAGCATCTAAATATGATATATCTTAAGTTTTTTCCTTTGCAGAAGCAAACGAGAATTTAAACTGTTTGGGCCAAATAGAAACTCTTGTAGATGACAGTCTAATTTTTCAGTAGAATGTGAGTTCCTTCTCTTTTTTTTTTTTTTTGTTTTTGGTGCTATCTGTCAAAAGACAGCTGCTGTTTTCCTGTCTATTTTGGTGGAGGAAAATTCAATATAATTTGTATAGCTTCATATGCATAAGTGTAACAAAACAACTTAGTTTTATATACCTGAAATATCATTCCAGGATTCTGTTGCATCTTGTATGTAAAAAAAAAAAAAAATTTAAAAAAACACATTCATTCTTTATTGTTTTGCTAAGGAGTAAGAAACATAGTAAAATGAGTCCTCCTTTTCCTTCTCTTCTAATGCATAGCTTGATGTAACAAGAGATGTTTCTTCTTCATTAAATAATTTTACAGTGATATCCCTGGAGATTTAGATCCTTATACTAAACAGATTTTAAAAGCAGAAGCTAAAATAAGTTAGCTGTTAGTAGAGTTAGAATTGTCCTCATCAGTAGTATTGCCAAAAACTTTGATGCTATGCTGAATTTTTTACCATTTGAGATTTCAAGTTAATAGTGAAAAAGGCAGCCAAATCTAAAAATCAGTAATTTCATATGTCCTCCCACTCTGTGATGTAACTGTTGGAGTCTAACGTAAATTAATTTTCAGACAAAAACATGATAGTGCTTTGGGCATGTTTTGAATAATAGTAAGTACTGAATCATCCGAAATAAATTACATAATCATGAATGCAAAAACAACTCGTTCAATTTGCATAGAACGTGAAATACAATTTCTTTTTTAGTTAAATTCCTATATTTAATACACATCTACAACACAGAAGGCTCAATTTCTGTAAATTACAGAAAATTAGTAAATTGGTTTAATGCCTAATGAATTGCCAGTGTCTGCCAATTCGTTTTAAAGGTAGGAGTGCTGTAGACTGCATATCTTGTAAAAATGAATTATTATTAAATATCAAACAAATACATCATTTCTCATCACTTTTCATAACTGTCACTGTCTATGTTTGTAAGGGTCAGTTTCAACTTTCATGAACCGAAAAAAGCTGAACTAATTTTAAAATAGCGTTTCGGCCTCAAAAGCTAACAGGAGTTTTGGCTTTGTTTTGGATTTTTTTCATCTATCATCTCTGATTTACCTCATAATGACCCATATTTTTCCTTGGAAACATTTTATTTTGTCAAGTTGTTTATTTGTTGTATTTCATTGCAAAGCATGCTTTTTGAAGGTCATTTGTCCATAACGATGTTGTTATAAAAGTGTTTTATTTTCCTTTTTCTTTCTTCCTTTTATGTGGAATGTATATTTCTTGTGAGGTAAGACCCTCAGCACGTGAAAGGAACATCTTTTTTCTCTTCTAAATCAAAATTGCTGTTTGTCCTAAATCACTTTATTTTCTACATGTTGTCACAACACCATTTCTTTTCAGTCTGCTTTCTGGCCTATTAGCTCTGCCTTAGGTTTTATTTATAGCTATTGCTTGTAGTTGCAAGAAATCTTTCATTGTGGGCTTAATTTAGAATATGCTAATTTGCTTTGCTACTGCAAATTCTTCCACTATTTGATTTGTATGTAGTATCTGTGCTTAAAGAAAGATGCATCAAAATATTACTAAAAATACATTCCAAGCTAAAACCAGCAAAGGCAGTTGAGTATGGAATACATCTTAAAACATAAAATACTGCATAATAATCCATGCCAGGCACATTTGGAAGGACACGCTGGCAATGCCATATACACAGTACTTGTAGTTAGCGCTTTTGGTGCCCTCATTTTACTGGCTTTCATTTAATTGTTTACATATAACATGTGATGTTTGTTAGCCATTAAAAGAACTCGGAAGTTTCATGCAGAAATTTAACAAAAGGACGTAGTTTATTATGAACAGCATCCTATAAGAATTAATTCATGTTTTCCCACATTTTTGTGAGGGTTCATGTTATAAAACAGGCCGAAACGATGAACTTCTGGGTTTTTTGGCCTTAGGTTTTAGACACAGCTGCTCCCCTTCGCTCTCCCTAGATGAATTCCTGAAGTTAATGGGAATGCCTGCAATATTTGTGGTAGTGTGAAATCTAAAGCCATATTGCATCAGGATCTGTGAGCACACATTGTAGCAGGCTGTATCCCATCTCAAAAATATACATAAACCAATATATTTTCAATATTAATTTACATATTTGTAAATAAAAACATGCAGTGGTCCTGTTGCATAATACGGGCAAATTTATTTTTGTTCATTTAGTTGTGACTCATGGGCCTTATGAGAGTTTTAATGGTAGTGTTGGCTGATGTCCATAATTAATAAACTGCATTTGGAGGGCTGATATAATAATGAAATTATAAACATTAACCTGTCTTCACTTTCCTTTTTTTCTTTTTTTGTAAACAACACAGTAATGGACGCTAGTTATTTCTGTACTCTGAACCAGAGCTAAGTGACCGTTTAATGCAGATGTACCCAGAGAACGAGCCAAAAATACAAAAATTAACTTTAAACCGTATATTCAGTAACTCCAGTATCCTCTTCTAGTTTAAGTAACCTTAGGTTTGCAAGGTCCAGTTGTTTGGGTTTGGGTTTTTTTGTTTTAAAAAGAGTAGGATGCCAGTAATGATGGGTGCACTTTCTGATAGGAAGGTTGGGTCATAAGCAACACTAAAAACAAAAAATGCCAGGCTTGTTTTGTAATTTATTATTCTTCAAGTCTTTGGCAGTGAGTCATAAAGCATTTACGCTTTAATGAATAGTTTATTTGAATTTTGTAGGTCGTCCAGCATGTATTTCTGCTGTAAAGGTTTTCAGGGTCAGAGCTGTTTTGTGCTTGTTTGCACATTAGGCCTCCAAATTTAGTGATTTAGAATGATTCGGCCCCGTTCTTGGTGCTACTTTTAAGTGGTGGAATTTAAAGCCTAACTTCAGAAGGTGGAATAGATAATGCCCCGCGGTGCTTCTTACCTATCGATCTGATATTGGTGACTTTTATGTCACTGTCATATTAGTAACATCATTAAGATGCCAGTGGGCTCTACAGACACCCAGTCCAAGTCCCTGCCATCAGCACAGTACTTCATAGTCGTGTCACGGCGTCCCCATCAATGATTGCAAACACATCACAGCTGGAAAAAAAATGAACATATCCAAAGCTGCATCTTTTACACTCACCCTGCTTCCATTTCCTCTGTGCGGCCCGAGGAGGTCTCTCCTTGTTTAAGTACAGCTAACCTACAGCTTTAATCAATGGAAAAAGAGATGTGTGAAAATCTTCAGTATTTGTAATTTCTTACATGCTTTGCTCCCTAAACTCAAAGCAACTAAAGGAGGAAATAAAAGCTGAGAATGTATCTACAGCTGGGAGGCAATGGAGGGGAGGTGGTTGCTGTGCAGCTGGTTGACCTCAGTGGTAACCACCTGACACTGAAATTCTTTGTCTCCCTTTGCAGCAGCCAAGAGCTTGCTGAAAAAGCCAGATGGAGTTAAGGTAGGTTAAACACACACTTTAAGATATGTTTTATTAGTTACCTATCCTTAACTTCTGCCAGTTTTCAGAATTTGTTATTGTTACTGCTTTCCTTTATAGAAGTTGTTGATAAGTGCTTCTTACCATATATTTGAATTGATTTAAGTTAGTAGGTTAAGCTTAAAAAATGAAATAAAAGCAATACTTGAAGAACAAGCATTTCATAAGTGGAAGATAGAAAACTACTGGAGAAAATGCTCTTCTTGCTGTTTTAACGAAGGCTGATTGTGTAATTAATGACTCAATGTTATTAATTAGTCTGTGAATATAAATAATGGTTTGGTGGTGGGCATGTTAGCTTTTTAGGCCTCAGTGTTTATCTGCAGCTCTATTGCCTCTGTGTTTCCCCTTGACTTTTCATTAGATTTTATGGAAGAACAAAAGTTTACTGGTAGGCTTGGCTCCACATGAGGTGTCTTCTGCCAGATGTACTTGCTATATTTGGCAGAACTTGCGGGGTTTTTACTATGTCACAAATCAGCTCATCCTGACTGATAGACCTTGCTATGAAGGGAACATTTTGGCAGCTTTCAGACATGATTGAGAGCTCCTATTCTCATGTCACCAGATCCTGCAGGAGGAGAGATGCTTCACAAATGACCGTTCTGGATAAATACTTTGAAAAACAGCCAGAAAAAAAAATATCACTCAGCAATGAAAAATATTTTATTTCTTTTCTCGGAGGACTCCTGAAGACTAAAATAAGTGCCTCAATCATCGTTATATGATTCAAAAGATAGTCTTCTGTGCTCTGTGTGTTTACTCAGAAGTGTATCTTTGACCTGAATTTTAATTTTCTATTTAATCTTACCTTTTTACTTTTACAAAACATTGTATACTGAAATACCAGATTCACAGTATATTTGTTCCTGTTCTCCCGCGTACAGACACTTTTCCTGTCAAAAAAGTCATGAGACTGACTTAAAATGAAGCGCGTACACTACGATTTCAGTGCTTCTCACTGCCAAGTAGTAGATCTCCTACTTAAATGGAGAAGCACACATTCTGTACTATTCTGTCATTACGGTGGAAAACCCTTAACGTGTTTTATGGTGGAATATATAAATTTTATGTACTCCAGCTGACCAGCTTTTCCTTTTTAAATATCATTCCTCCTACAGGTCTACACTGGTATTTGTTATATCTCAATTTTCATTATAATATTGGAAACAGTTGTTGCCAAAATTTTGCCTAAATTACACCTGTTGGGATTTGGTACTTTGGTGTTCAGCACATTTTATGTGTCTTCTGTTTGTCTGCAAAGTCATGTGGAGCAAAGGGAGTAAATTTACTTTTGGGGAATTCTTATTTTTGTCATTTCTGTTATTGAGATACTATATACTCCATAGCATTTTTCCAGCCCTACCTACAGCTTAGCTGTCTTTTTCTTAAAAAAAAAATAAAAATAAAAAGCCAAAACAGAAATATACTGTACTCCATGCATTGATACTTCAAATCCAACCAGTCACATTTTCTTCTTTTCCTTTCTCTCTGACTGGTCAATTCAGAAAAGGAAGTCCAGTTCGAGTGTTCAGATGATGGTGAGGATCTTTATCGACAGATTATTTTTCCTCCTGTGAAATGTTCACACTTAGAAATCAAGCAGTTGCATTTAGGTTTGGTAACATACTGTGAGAAGCTGCAAGCCTGCAGTTGCTGTATGCCATATGCAGTGAATTGTTCTGCAGTTCTTTCAAGCAAGTTTTTGGTTTTGTTTTTGCTTTTTTTTTTACCTGGGGACATATAAAACCAAAAAAAAAGTAGATGTAACATTGGCCAATGCAGCTGTCCTTCATAAAAAAAAAAATAGTAACAAAATAGTCATCTTATAACAGCCCTCTATTAATTTTTAAAACCTCCTTATTTTAAAAGCTGATAGTATTAATATCATAAAATGTAGCACAAACCACATTGCACAATGAAATAGTATCGCTTTACTTGAGCCACTGTGACCAAGATGCCATGCTAAGCACTTGGGAGTTAAGAAAACCAATTTCACAGCTTTTCCATGCTACAGTTTCCCAGCTAACTGCCTTCACCGCTCAGGTCTTTGTCACAAGATGTCCCCACTGACAATCAGTCTCAATAACATTTCTTCCTCCTCAACCTACTCTACAGTCTTGCGTTCAGTTGGCCTTTGTGATACCCCACAGCAACTTTCTCTTTTCGTGTTTATTCTGGGTTTGAATCTGACTTTTTTGAGATGTTGTGAGGATCAGCTGTGATGCCCCAACCACTTTCTGCTGGTAGAGAGAAGGCAGATACCACCTTCCTATCACCACTGTACTGGGAAGTACAGCCTTCCTTGAAAAGCAAAAGTTGCTGGTCATGTCTGAGCAGACGTGTAGGTAAATAGTCTGTTATTTGGGTGACCACAAAATTTCAGTGACACAGGATCTCAGCAGCAGCAGCATTGAAATGAGGGTCACCAGAAAGGTACGGTGAGGACATGTCTAGTATCCCAAACATGAAGGGTGCTTTGACTTTGTTACAGAACTACCATGGGAAAGGTTAAGTCCCAAGATACAGGTTTTGTTCCTTAAAATATTTTTATAATCTATTGAAAAAAGACAAATGATGATTCTACTGTCATGCCCAGCTGCTTGGAGCATTTGTGTGTGTCTGTCCTGCATTGCTGTCAGCCCCAAGAGAGTGGCTTTTGACAAGTGAGGCATTAATGTAAAAGTTTTCCTTCTTCACAACAAATAGGTCACCACTTAAGCACAATTCAACTTCAGAATAGATGTTCCTTATGAAAATGTTTTACTCCTATTGTAATCGCTTCCCCTTACTGTTAAATATATATGCAAAATAAACACCAAGTGTGTTCATGTATTAATAAAATCACATATATGTGCTCTACGAGAGAGAGAAAGCGTACAGGCTTAGTACTGGTTTCTCTCCAAGATTCAAAGGGTTTTAGACAGAAGAAATTACTGTGCTTTGAATTACATTATCTCTTTCTGCCTTTACTAATGAATGCTGTATTCTTCATATCTTACTAAGAACTTTTGAATATATTTCTTGCAGTTTTCAGCAGTAGCTGTAATGGATATTGTTTATTTTTATAGGACTTTCACCAAGGGAGTATGGACCCAAGCCTGCTCTCCTTACTCAGGCAAAATTGGAAATGAAATTTGATTTAACCTGTTTTCATTATGTATTCAGCAACAAGCATTCATTTGGAACATCACTTTATTTTTCCTACTAAGCTACTACTGAATAGGACTGTATGAAATCTAGTGAAATCTTCATTTCTTTCCTCATGATTTTGCTTTATGTCTATCTGACTTTTGTTGGGGCCTTTTTGTCCATAGTCTCTTGATGACTACACAGTCATAAAAATATGAACTTGTAGTTGCATAATTTGGTATGTGATTTTTCTCTTGTTTTGGAAGATTTAGTATGCCGTCAAGCAGCGTTGTATGTGTTCTCACTATTCCACAATTCTCCTGTAGAACTTTAATTTACTGAAGAGATTGGTTTGGTTTTATTTCAGTTTTTTCCTGAGCAAGGAGCTCAGGTTTTGTCCGTCACACGGTCCCATAAATGTCAAAGCAAGTTAGTTGATACGTAAAACACTCACTAATTTGTGTCTCCCCATGAATGACTTTATGCACAAAGCTGTTTATTCTCTCCCTGCCTTGAATCCAGATAGCCCTGCAACTTATGGCTATAGTTATGAATAGAGAAAATAAATTTATTCAACAATAAGTAGACTAAGTAGGGGCATAAACTAAACACCTGAAACTCAATAGTGACTCGTATTTTCTCTTAATGACAATTTCTGTAGAAAGGCCATTGTTAAAAGACCCCTCTGTTCCTCATCTTCCTGCTGTAGAGCACTGTGAACATTGATTTTAAAGCAAAATAATTTTATTCTGTGGTGGAAAATGGTTCCTTCAACAAATATTACTGAATAACATTTAGTGTTAAAATAATGTTCCCTGACATTAACTAATGAGAGTATTTTGTATTCTTCAAAGCCAGTTAAATGCTGGTTAAGATAAGTAAATTTGAGTATGTATTTAATTAATGCAAATGCTATTGATATTTCCATAATCCACACATAAGTAAGACTCAGTTCAGCTGCAGGCTTACTTCCTGCAGTCTGCAAGTCAGCTGCCCCACCTCTACCACAGTAAAATAATTATCAAAAAATTGCTGAGGAGATGAAATCCGATGAGTTTCCCCAGCGGTGCCAGCTTCCAAAGGCTCCAATTTAGCAAAGCTCTTGGTGCAGGCTGTGCTTCAGTGTTAGCCTGTGTGGCTGGGGTGCTGAATAAATACTTCATCTGAGATGACAGTCATCGGAAAGTTAAAATCAGAAATCAGATGTTTCATACACAACACAGTTTAATCCCCTGTTCTAGGACTTCCTCTTTCTTTATGCCTTTTCATTTATGTTACTTAGCGTATTGCCATTTTCTAATTCTTTTAGAAAGGCTTTTCTTTTAAAAGAGAAAATACCGAAATTTGACCCTTAAATTTGCTAGTTTATTTCTTTAAATGAAGATGTTAATTACATTTTTACAAAAATCCATTACAAAAACACTTTTTGACTTTTTTCCTTTCTTTTGCACATTTAATATGTTGTACCATGACTAGAAGGTTGAGTGGAAATTTTTTTTTAATTAATTAACGTCCAGACAATATATAGCTATACACCCAGATCTGCATGCCACTTTGGACTGCTCTAGTTAAAATTAGATGTGACCCAAATGTATATAATATTTTTTTCCTAATTATTGTTAAAGAAAAAAATTATATATACCAAACTAGTTGTACTATACTTTAATCTTGCTAATTAGTGCATGTAAAAAGTGGTTCAGTACACTATTTTTAGTATTTCTGTTCTTTTTGTAACACTGTATTTATGAAAGCTGAATCTTAAAAATGGATTTAAAGAATCAGATAGCTTTAAACTTACTGCTGAACATTTTAATTTGAATTACAATTTTATATAAGTCAAAGCCAAAAGTCTTGGAAAGGTGTAGTACTGTGCTAAGCTTAAGAACTAACATGATGACCTACATGTAAAGTTAAACAGATACATACTGATTTGTGGACTGAGATACTTATAGTGTGAAACACTGCACCTTTAGGTTATAGTACCAAAATTGAAAGACTGGTATATAGTTACTGCAAAGTTCTTGAGATTGCAAAAATCACAGCTGCCAGTTACTTTTGTCTAAAATAACACCAAAAGAGCTAAAGGGACACCAGTCTCCTTGTATTTATTCAGATCTGGAATTGGGTGTATTTATTCAAATCTGTTCCAAGAAGAAACAACAAATCTATAGATTTCTGGAGAGCTGTGAGCAATCAAATATTGTTTATGGTAGTGATTGGTAATTAGAAATAAAGAATGAGCGGGGGCAATTGCTTAAAACTGTTGCATGTCAAGAAATCGCAATGGCTATTTAGGACTTTCTTCCCAACCCATATTAATTCTTTACTCTTCTTATATGTGATTAGCTGCTACTTAAAGGCTCTCTGTTCTTCTGAGTGTCACAGCTGAAGTCATCTATATGTTATCTCGACCTTCTGAAAATCTGTAGCTAGCGTGTTTGGAGGAGTTGCAGCTGGATATCAGATCTAGTGCTAGTGCCCTTTCAAGAAAGTTCATAAGTTCATCTTTCTGTGATTCTTTATTTCCATATCTATATCTATATATAGATATCTATATCTGTATATAGATGCTCTATACAGAGAGATATAGATACGGTGCCTACCACGAGTTCTAAGGCCTGTCTGTTTCTATTTTCTGCATACCTACAGATAAACAACAAAACGAACGTGGTAACCAGCCCCAAGGAAAATATTCCTACCCCGGCGCTGGTATACCTGGAATCTTCCTTCTCATGCTATCTTTGAAGTTTTTGACTGTCTTCTGTTTGTTCTTCCTTCTTTTTTGCTTTTTTCATGCGTTCACTCTGTTTGCTTTCTAAAACCAGGTTTTGGAAAAAATCTTTTTGTTTGAATTATGCTTTCTTTCTTTTTTTTTTTTCTTTTATTCTTCTTTTTTTTTTTTTGTGAGGAAGTCCATTAGAGCGTGTTTATTAATAGAAAATGTTACATGGAAGCTGGATGCGATAGAGTCATAGCATTTGTAACTGTAGTGGAATTTTTTGCATGCTGTGCCAGAAAGTAGAATGCGCTTTATGTTGCTCTTAGCTCTTTGCCTGATGACTGTTTCCATCTTTTTAATGCTAACCATTTGTTTAAAAAAAATAAAAATAAAAAAAAGCTTGATTATTTTTTCTGCTTTGCCTTTGTATAAGTATTGATATCAAGGAGAGCTAACAGGATTATTGCTAGGCTAACATAAAATAGACCTTATTCAGATTTTCACTTCGTATTTCCTAAAACTCAGCAGGGCTTTGCAAGTCTTCACTGGGATCAAGAGGCATCTAGAGCTAAACATTTTTGCTTGTTGCTCTCACATTTAAATCTGTGGGAGACGTTACTCATTAATAAGCTCTATTAGGAACATATTATTAATCAGAGTTTCTGTTACAGTCTTGCTTTTATTAGCAGCTCCTATTTCTTAGGCATACACGGATGACAGGAGCTCACAAATACAAATGGTAGTGCGTGACTACCGAATTTTGTGAGGCATTTTTTCCTGTGTGCCTGCATATATAGCATTGAAAACATGGGTAATTCCTCTTGAATTGTTCTGTGCCACTGGCCCTGAAGTGTACATTGCTCAGTAATTTCCAAGGACCAGTTAACAGGTTCCATGGATGAGTATATGGCAGTCTGTTCCCAGACATAGCCGTGCACAATAGTCCATGCTGTAAGTATACTGGTTAAATGCCATTTCAAAGATGATTTCATCTTTTTTTTATTATTATTTTTAAAGGAAAAGGATCTGAGGGAATTGAAATGATGCAGAGATCTCTCTCACTTACCTTTATGCTACTCTGCCGGGGCAGCAATTAGTAGTAATCTACATTTTCCAAAACGTGGTACTGTGTAGAGGTAATTAACTCATGCTTAATCCATGTCGATTCATCTGTATTTTTATTGGATTACTTAATACAAGCAAAGATGCTTAAAGAGGTGATTTGTGCCCTTGTGCAAAAGAGAGCCTCTGCAGGTCCCTGGAGCTTCAAAACCCTGTCTACATCGGTCATGAATAAGGTCTCTGCATGCTGCTGCATTAGGTGAGATGGCCTTTTTTTGCTGGCTTGCTGTTGAGGAAATCTGTATTAGAGACATCCAGTTTCACCCTCTGGCAACAGTTAATGTTTGTTTTAGCTCTTGTCAGTGTTCAGCATTTGTGAGCTGGCTCTTCTTGCACTCCCTCACACTAACGAGAATGTATTTACCAATGGGAACTCTTTTTCTCTTTATTTTGTTCTCGCTCAGGAGCCCCAAACTACAGTAATCCACAACCCTGATGGAAATAAGGTATTCAGAAAGAATCAGCTCCATCTTGCTTTTTCCACACCACACATTTCATCCGCTGTTCTGCAGCAAACATAGGGCCCTTCTAGGAAGCTCTCAAGACAAATCTCATTCCTGCCTTAGTTATGCCTGGTGTCTCTTGAGCCTGTCTTCGTCTGTGTCCGCCTGCTGAGTGCTGAGCTGCTGAAGCTCTTGGGGGGCTCGGTAGCGATGGGCAGAGTTCAGAACCACTGTGCCACCACCAGGCTCGGGGACCGGGGGGCTCTCTCCTTTCAGCCAAAAATGTTGCAGTTTCAGTAAAACCAAAGAACGCTGTTCTTGGAGCGTGGTGAGACTATACTGACAAGTTTCATGTGCAGTTGTCACCTTCGACAAAGACGTCATTTCAGTTTATCCCATCTGCTGTTTCTCGGCATGCTTATACACCTTGTTGTGATGTGTCTTTTGCACAGGACTTTGGTTTTCTTCCATAACATCACTAAGCAGTTGCAAAAAAAAAAATAATTTAACATTTTGAATGACAAAGAGGTCTTTTAATTTTCATACCTTTTCTTCATGCTCTTTTCTTTTTCTTGTGTATTGTGATGTTTGCATTTGGCAGCTGATTCCTAAACTATGTTTTGTTTTGTTTTGTTTTTTTCATGCATGGACTTGAAAAGGGCCAAGAAATACCATCATTTACATATAACATATGTTCCTAGATTTCCTGGAAAGAATTCACTCTTCAACAGAAATTTCACTGTTCACAGTGTTGACTTAAGGAACTGACATTTCATTTATCTAGTCATAGCTACTTGTGGTTATTCCATATGAGAAAAGGATTGACTCTGGAAAAATAACGCATGCAGACATTTCTCAAGCATGAAAGTGCTGATGGTGTGTATTGTGCTTGTGTATCCCATTCCTTTATGTCCCTTGCATCTGTCAAACTTAGAGCTTTTATTTTCATGTTACTACTTTTTCAGCTCGCCGAGTTTAAAACTCATAGGCAACAAACAGCCTGTGTTTGAACACTAGTCTAATCTTCATAGCTGAAGTCCACTAAAGACCAGAAAACCCAGATAGAATATTGGCATGACTACATCTACTTGACTTTATTGGATAATCATAGCAATTAAGATACTCAATGTCCCAAAAGGTCACAGCAGACAAGCAAACCACTTAATGCGGAGAGTAACTCCTAAATTTGTCTGAAAGACTGATCATTGTAGTGTGGCAACTGGAGTGGATGCTTCAATATTACAGGCTACATCTGCCGTGTGAGCTTGTGCATGGTGTTTACAACTTGTATTTGTGTGGGGATTTCGTTTACTTATAAGTACTTTTATCTAATATTTTAAGTGACAGAGCATGATACATTTGTGTAGAGTGAAGCGTCTAACACCAGCCAGTTCAGGAAAAGCATGATGACTCGTTCAGTTTTGTTTGTGTGTGAATTAATTTGTACAGTTTTATTTATGGATGCACATACGTTTTGGTTTGTTTTAAGATCTAAGTAATGCATTAACCATTTTGAACATTCCTTTGGCTCAGCCTTGTGAGGACACGGTAAATAAAGGGCACTGTCAAATTTACCTGTTGTTGTTTAATTGTTAAATCTTTTTAAGAGTTAAATACAATACCAGTCCTATCATCTGTCTCTCAGATAACGATAGACCAGTTAATCCTTTTTGCTACTGAGCTGTGAATTAAAGAAAAAATTTGATTGATTTTACTTTTCAAGAAAGTACACAGATAAAAAAATGGAGTTTAAAAACTTTCCAGCTTGCTAAAAACAGTACCTATTAGATTTGAAAGTGCCCTGCTGAATTTGCCCATAATATTTCGTGTTTCTGGTAATTCATGAAAGACTGAGGTACAACATCCTTGCCTTTTTAACAGTGTGGTGGCTTAAGTATAAACTGCCTGAGAGATGAGTCATTCCTCTACATGACTGGTCATTTGAAGAACAATTCTACAGAGACACTTTGTCAAAGTTATCATATTTATCAATTCTCAGAAAAAATCAGTTCTCTCACAAATTTCTTTTATCACAAAAACAGAATAAAAATGACAGAATCTGATCCAGTATTCTTAAAATGGCTGGGAGACTTTGTTTCAATGTGCATTGCATACGAGCAGAAAACCAGTTGTCAATGGCAGCATGCAGAAGTCTGCATATTCAAAAGTTGGGACGGAATGACTTATTTTGCACAGTTGGTTTAATCACTAAGCTTAAAAGGGCAAGCTGTCCTACTTGGCTGAGGTAATTCATATAACATTTCAGACGGACTTTGTACAGTTGGATGTTAAAAGAAAAATAAAAAAAGTTTCCTGTACATTCCTGTGAAGTTAAAAGCATTAGCCAGCAGGGAATGTATTGACGGCCCCTACTGTGGAGAGTGGCAATGTTTGACACCAGTTTTGGAAATGTCTTAATCAGTGTGTGACCATTTGTTTGTGAATTCCATCCCACCCTGCTTCAAGGCTTTGCATGGTATCTGTAACTAACTCTCATTTGCAAAGGCAACCAAATAAGTCTTGGCTTGGTTTATACATTCTACTTGTATTTACTTCTTAACAGGAATCCACAGAGAGCTCCAACACAACCATTGAAGATGAGGATGTGAAAGGTACGATTTTAAGCTTGAAACGTTTGGAGAAGCAATAACATGAGTTATGTGAATGTACTTCGTTAGGTCAGTAAACACAGATGCTCCTAATGAATCTTAAGAGAGAATACTGTTTTTCCTTGTTTATAGGAAATTACCTTTATGCTCTTCTGTGTTACTTCTGATGTGTTTCAGACTTACCTTTGACTTTTCATGTCCCAAAACACCATTTGCCATGATGTTTTTGAATGAAGAGTATAAAGTTACTGCTTATTAACTAAGATACTAGTTCCAGTAATAATAGCAGCAGATTAAAAATGTGTAAGTCAGTGCTTTGTAACTCTTACTTAGTTTATGTACTTTTAGCATGCATTTGTGGTTTGGGTTTGCCTATTTTTTTTATTGACACCATTTGAATTTTTATTCTGTTCAGATGCCAGTGTTTTTTCATGTTTCTCTTTTGTTCTGTCCGTACACTTATTTTAGTCTTCTTTTAGTCTTCAAAAAACTAAAATCAATAATTTTTGTATAAAATTAGTTCGGTAATTTCACAGGCACTGTTTTTCTTTCCATTTTTTCCCCTCTAAATATTAGACTGTGATGTTAATCATACTTAATTGTGTTTTAAAACAAAGGGGGGGTTTAAAAAAGAGTATTAGGTTTGTGTCTCTCTGTTTCGCAGGAAAGATTGTTTTTCAGCCTCAAAGAACAGTGTTATATACATACAGGTGAAATTCAAGCCAGAGATGGCAGCCAAGATGAAAAGTGGAGAATGGAAACGAAAAGAGAATTCTTAGTGAATTGTTGTAATACGAGTTTTGCTTTATGTTGGAAGCAGTAGAATGCCAAAGTCACTGTTAAAAGCAAAGTTGGGCCCTAAAATACAGGCTTGAATCTGCTGAAGAGCTTCATTGGCCTCTGAAGAGCATGGGAGTGTTTAAGAATTTAGAAGAGATTCCAACATAAAGTCGTTAGAATCTTAGCAACAATATCTAGTGCCTAGTTTTTGATGGGTAAAATAGGTTCTGTGCATGTTTGATATAAATACCGGTATTGCCAGGGTCATGAACAACAGTGGAAGCGTGCAAGCACGGTGCTGGCAGCAGCTGCCCAAGGAGCGCATTGCTGCAAATGCAGATTTATATATTATGTTGCATATGGGGCATTCACATCATGACAGCATAGTTCCAGCATGGAGGGGAGAGGAGCCAAGCCCAGCATCATGTGTCTGCTGCGTGCCGGCTAATATCTGCAGTCTGCGATAATTTTCCCTATTTTGGCATATTTGGTGTTCCCTTGGCGGCAAGAAGGTTTGCTATCCACTGCCAGTAGCAACGCAGCTGTAAATTGTGACTTCGCTCCAGCTGAGTCAGTGATGTTGGTGTTTTGTTCTCAGAGTTTCAGTGAATCATTTCACCTCCTCTCGAACAAAGCCTCAGCTGCCTTAACAGCCGGCACCCGCTCACTTCAAATAGCAACCTAGTGATAGAGGTTTGAGTTAACGTGGAGTAATGGCTTGGAGAACAATTACAGGTATCTGCAGCTCATGCAGAGGAAAATACAGTGTAATTTACCTTTATTCATAACACTTTGTATTTCTTCCTTCAAACCATTATGTATAGTTTAGCAACTAACCTCATTAAATGAACAATTTAATTATAGGGCCTCTGCGTGATGATATCACACGATGTTGTAACAGTAGGAGCTTTATAAAATTCTATCTGAAGCGTAGCATACAGAATTGTATCTCAGGAATACAATTATAAGAAAAACAACAACGAAAATGTTTTGCCTGGTTCTTTTGTATGATTCTGTAGTATCACAGTTCAGAGAAGACTGGATGGCTACCGTGTTCTTTATTCCCAAACCAGAAAAGGGGATCCTGCAGTAGCCGCAGGTCTGAGAGACAAGGTGCTGGTTGTGTCCTTCTCTTTGCTTTTACAGAGGTAAAATGTTTAGCAGATGAGGTTCTCTGTGATTTGTAGATTCCTGACCCATGGCTATGTTAATGGTGGTACAGAGGGCATCCAGTGGGTGAGCCAGGAAGACACGCTGAGGCCAGACTGCGGGGAGAGCATGGCATCATGCATTTTCTGGCGGCTACAGGAGGAGGGGCTGAAAGCTGTTAACCGTGCCTGCGGACGAGGTGGCAGAGCAGGGCGGTGTTGCTCTTCACCTGCTTTGGTGAGGAGGTGGGATGCTTCCTCCCCACCCAGAATGGCAGTTTGAAGTGCTAATGTCAGGGATGTTCATGATGTGACCTGTTTCAGCATCAGGTCTACACGGCAGCACCACTGCCCTGTTCACCATGCACCAGGGGCACAGCTTATGCCCCGTGTACGGGGATTTAATTTTATTTTTATTTAAAAAAACAATTATCCCCCTGTCATTAATTCCTTGCAATCTTGCTTGTTTTTCACTTTTTAGTATTCCTCTCGCACTTGCAGTCTCTCCACCGGAGGCTGCTTTTCAGATTATTTTATTATAAATTAAGGCTAACGGTACCCCTGGGGTGTAATTTCTAGAATGATTCAGGGAATAGGCAGGCCTGCAACCCTGACAGCTGTTATAAGCTCAAGCTTCATGCTGTAGCAAGGAACTTAGGAAAGATATTTTCCTCCTTCACCAAACTTGACTTCTGGATGTAGATTTTGTAGGAGGTACTGATAGGGACAAATGGATTTTAGACGAAACAGAGGGAGTTCTCTCAGATTACTGACTGACTGGGTCCTTATGCATATACTTAAGATGATGCTCATCGCCAAATTTGGGATCTAGAAGGAACGTTCTCCACTTTGGTAATCTTAAAAATCTTTTTGCTTTTCTTCGTAGCATGGAGTACAACATGGGAAGAAACGTTCTCCTTCCTGTGAATGAGAAGGGAAATGGGGATGCCGTTCTGTAACTGAAAAGTAGTATTAGCGTACATTTTATAGTACTGCAGTATAGAATCATAGAATAGTTTGGGTTGGAAGGGACTTTAAAGATCAGTGAGTTCCAACCCCTTGCTATGGGCGGGGACACCTCCCACTAGAGCAGGTTACTCAAAACCCCATTCAGCCTGGCCTTGAACACTTCCGGGGAGGGGGAATGACTCTTCTTTGCCACAGCATCCAGTCTATGCACTTTATTCTGCCTCCAGTTATTCTAACAGTGTGCCTGGATTGCACAAACAGGTACAAGTTTCCTTCCTTTTTAAAGACTACCAAACCACACATATTTAAAACATTCAGCTCTGTGTCGAATGGGTTTTTTCTTGTTTTTTATTGATTTGGCTCTTCAAAGTTGTGTTAAACTTGTGTGGATCATGTGAGTCTGTGTGGGATATGATATCTCCAACACAGTTGTGGGTTTGTGCACCCCGTGGGAGTGTCTGTGCATATGCATGTCTGTACAAAGTGTTACAAATTTTATGATTCATTAAGAAAGGTAGCAATTAAAAAAAAAAAGTCTTCAATCAGCTATCACAAATGTGTCTTTAGGAACAGATTACAACCTCATATCTGTCAGGGAATGAATAAAGTATTCTCATGTCAGGATTTCATCCTTTCTGAAGGCAGTTATTTTAACTTGAAGGGAGTAAATTCAGGCTTACTTTTCATTTGTTATTTATTGAAAATATGTGATTTTTTCTTGCTTATGTATGCATTTACATCTTTTAGGACTGGCATATATTTCTTTTACTTGGAACAGTGCTTGGCAAACAATAGTGAGCTTTAATAATCCAAGTAATAAGTTCCTTCCGGAATTTGAGTCTGAAATTACTTGAGGCTGTAGTTCCTTGTTGATACAGATTTCCAACACTAACAATCTGACATTGATCATGGTTTTTTCTGCACGTCAGTGATTACTCCTAAATATAAGGAGAGAACAGAAATAACATGGAAAACTGGACCATAGCCAATACCTTCTTCCAGGATTGCTTGTGGGATTTCTTCTTCCTGTAGTAATGAGACTGGAAATCTTAAACAGCATCTCTTTGATATGAGATGAATGCTTTCTTTTTCAGTAATGCCGTAGAATACCATTGTTATTTTTGAGAGCAATGCACACGGGCTTTTATAAAGATGAACTGTTAAATTTATCATGGTCAGGAAATCTATATCTCTCAAGTATTTTTTTTGCCCCTGGAAATGAATTGATGAAAGCACTACTAAGAATGATGATTCCCAATGGGAAGAATTGTGGCATTATAGGGCATTTACAGATTAGGTAAATTCTGGCTAATCTGTGTTACTTAATACACCTGTCAAGTACATCTCTTCAAAACATTAACCATTCAGGAGCGGTGAGTTTTCATATAATTTGCTGATTTATTTCATTTTATACCTGCTGGGTTTATTTTGTTTAACGGTAGAGAGAAACCAATTCGAACTAATTCATTTGGAATATATTTTCCTGAAGAAAAACCTTCAAATTTCTAAGAACATTTTTTTAAAAAGCTCTTTTAAAACCCTGTATGTTTTATTACTGGGGAGGGGGATAGATCTGCACTGGCATCTGAACAGAGTCAGTTATGGCTACGACCTTTACAACTATCCTTTGGCTCCCATGCTGCCTCCCAAAAGTGCATCATTAACATTGTTTGTCTGCTCAAAGATTTTATAAGTACTTGTTGCTTGTAAATACATTATCATTGTTTTTCTTTTGGCCTTCTCTTTTTTTTTTTTCTTTTCTTTTTCCCCTTCACATCTACTTGACCCCTCATACAGCTCTCTCAAAGGAGGGTGACATGGAGAGGTTGTGTTCCACCCACCACTCCTCCTCTTCCATTGCTTCTTCATCCCAGTGGCCACCACCCTTGCCGTGCCCCAGCGGCCGCTCCTGCTGCCAGTGCCTGCTGAGGAGTCTGATCACACTCTACCTCGTCATCTTTGTTTGTTCATATGTTGTGTTTCTTTCCATCAATTCAGCGGGCAAGTCCACGAAAAGTGCAAACTCAGAGAGTCATTCGCTTGAGTCTGAGCTCTCCCACTCCACTCCTTCCTCTGTGCTGTGTAAGTCGAGAGACTCATCTCTTCAGATGATCTCTTTTGTCTCTCCTTCTCTTCCCTCCCCATCACCTGTCAGTAGCATAAAAAAAGGTTAGTTCTGTGATCTGTCTGATCTAGGAATGACCTTTTCTTTGGGTTTACGAAAATACAGACTATTTTTTTTAGATGTTTATTTCTTGGCCAAGTTTTATTATTTGTGAAAATAGTAGTGTCGGCTGTAACAGCAGTATAAACAGGTGTGTATTTCAGGAAGTTGTATCTTGCAGAGGTAATCTTTGCAGTAGTTTTCAACTTAGAGATAAGTTGCACTCTCAGCTCTGGCTTGGGTCCTGGATAGTGTCTCCAGGTTAGTTACCTGCTACGTTTATGTATGTCATCCAGTCACTGTTTTTTAGCATCACTGTTAACAAACCAACCTGAAAGCTGCTGTGACAGCTGTTAGCTTGCAGCAGTGATTTGTGGCAACTGAAAAGTTTCATGCTTTGCTTAGGAGGAGATCCGTGATGACCAGTGGCCAATTAACTCTAAAGGAAGTCTTTGAGGTGAGGAGACTGTGTTTGACCAGTTTAAATGTGAGAGGGAAGAGGCATTGTGTTAGTATCTTGTGTACCGGTAGAACGTCAAAGGCCTGGGTAGGTACATATCTTTTTTATAAAGTAACTTAGAAATTCTTTAGAAATTCTGTGGAGTGGAGGGACCTTGTGAGCTGGAACAAGAAATGACTTCCCAGGAACTGGGAACTTCTGCTAGCGGGATGCTGATCCTGCATCCCATGTGTGTTAGGGCAATTGCAAAGGAACTAAGAACGGGCACTTGCACTGGTCAAGGCAAGATCCAGACAGGTCCTTGGAAACACGGGCTGGGTACAATTGGCCTGAACAGTATTTTAAATTTGATTGGAATTTTTGTCAGTGCATCTAATGCAAGTGAGAGGGGAATCAGTCCCAGAGACAACGGGTCATCTATGGTCATGACTGTTGACAGGTGAAAAAGTAGCTTCATTCCGAGGGAGGAGCAGGATAAACATATATAGATGATTATATATCGAACTCGGAGTAGAAATACTGACAGCATAAACCACACAGAACCTTAAAGAAGATAGGAATTAATAGGAAAGATGTGGACCTGTATAATGTTCAAAGCTAACACATCAGTAACCTGTGCCATAAGGCTTTTATTTTATCCATGGTATATATCCCTAGAAGAGCTATTGTGTACCCAGTGTTTTCAGATTTGAATGCTGGCAGCCTCAGATTTATGCTTCATTGGGTAGTTAATAGTGCTAAGGCCACTGTTAATATTTAGACATAGATGTTCATTAGTAATTCTGTTACCAAATTTAGGAACAGAGGCACCTCACGTAATACCACTATACTTGTTTAACTAGATTCGTTTTCCTGAAAGAGTGTGGTACGGAAATGGCAGAGTGCAAACAGGCAATGACATTTTAAGGAACTGTACAATCTTTTATTTGTTCTGTTAATTCTGTGACTTCAGAAACAAGCACATTTCTTTACCATGTTGTTCCACAAAATAAACCTCTCAAAAATTCCATTAAAAAGTAGAGTTCAGTTTAAGGAATTAAGGAATACAACAACAATCAAATTAAGCAACCTTCTGCTGTGAGGCAGGAAAAGTCTTAGGCGAAACTATCCTGGTAAAGCTCCTTGGTGGAGACATTACAGTACTGCTACATCTGGTAGCTCAGGTTTGCTTAAATGATTTACAGATTAGAAAGTTAGAATTTGCCAAAAAACTAGTAGGCAAAACAGCAGAAGTTAGCCCGGTATCTGAATATGCACTAGACTTGCTTGTATTTTTTCATTCTGATGCTTCAAAATGACTTAAACTCAATAACAGGAATATTTGATTTCACTGCATATCAACATTTAGTGACCAAAGAATCTGTAAAATCCTCATAACCTCACCTGTCCTCAACTTAGTTTTGAGAATGTGCAATTCTGCTGTAATGCAAGTTTAGAAATGGCTGTGATACACTATGTTTTCCACAGTTGTACATTTAATAGGAATCCAGGAGTTTTGTGACATCAGAAAATTCAGAAAACCAAAAATAGCTGTTGTCTACCAAGCGTAGGATTAATTCAAGTACAAGTAAAAAGAACCTCAGTGCTGAGAGAAGACATTAGAAATACGATAGGCTGTTGTAAATTGTTGGTGTTGCTAACGGGAATATGCATTTGTGCTAATGCTGTTTTGAGGTGGAGTTTTGTTGGGATAGCTCTAAGGATCTGTTTCAGGACGCTGATACAAATTATGCAGGTCTCTGGACTAAAGAGTCTACTGGAGTTGTGCACATTTGGCAGGCTTGCATTCAGCAGAAAAAGGGCAACTGCCACAAACAGCCATAGGAATGAGTAATTTTCTCTAGCAGTGACCAATATTAAAAAAATCTGTGGAAGTTAATACTGTTGGGACTTACTAAGTAAACTACTTGGGAGTTGCTGGGCTTGCCAGAAACAGTGATGTAGATTTGAGTGATTCTGTTTTTCAAATGATGTCACAGGAGAATTCAAGTCAGTGTTTTCAAAGAGTAAATTTGAGAACTTAGAAGAAAAAAAAATCATACCATGAAGTCAGACTTACAAAGTTGAGGGTGGGAGGTGCCGGTCAGAGGCACATGAAGTTTCTTTATGTCCAAAATGTGTAGGAAATGAGCAGGGCTCCAGAAACAAGCTGGATAAAAACACCATACCTGACCAGGACAGCGGCAAGAAGGTGGGAACCAAAATAGTCTGCAGTGTTAGCTCTGTGTAGTATGAAACTGAATTCACTCTCTGTTGTTAAGTAGCAATTACTGTAATTGTCAGTATACATTATAATTATAAACAAGAAAAATATTGATTTCTTAGATGGTAAACTTGATAGGTTTTAATCTGCTGTCACAGACGTGGGAAAAAGATGATACAAATGTGGTGTGTTGAGGAAGGATTATCATGTAATTCAAATAAATCCTGGAGAATAAAGCACTGCAATGCCTGTGAGGTACTAAGGAATATATGTTTAAAGTAATGCAGTTTTTCTATGAGTAAAATAGGCAAATGCCACATTTCTTAGAATTCTTGTTTGAGCGTTACTGTTATTATCATAATCATCATTATCACAACACATCCCACTGCTTTTTAAAGCTTATAAGGAAAGAGATGTAGAATTGAGAGTTGTTATTGATTTTCCATTGTAAAACACTAGTGGACAGCAATGAGCTTTCTCTGAATTGGTACAGTCATTAGGTTGGAGCACAGTTTAAATAAAAATGTGCACAGCAGCAAAGCTTGTTAATGCCTCTGTTGTCAAGACTTTAAACATAATTTCTTGAGACAGCAGCCAGATTCCATGATTAATGTATCATGTTGGAAAACCGTAGTGCAGTATCTTGTAAGTGCAGTGACCATGATACAGCTTTGTTCTGAGACTGCAGGTGATTTGTCATTAAAAAATAAATATTTGGCAACATTTACCACACGGTAAAAATATTAATATAACTGTGTGGCAGCTCCGAGGAGGGAGCATATTTAGAAATAATTAATTTCCTATAAATAGAAAGAAACTATGTAGGGCATGTGACAAGTTGCTTAACATCACATTATGATAAAGATTTAAGTAGGAGATGCATTCATTTTGTTTGATCTGTTTTGTCAGTATAGGGTGGAAAAGTGCTGGCATAATTTTTCATATATTTGTCAACATATCTAATGGATTACGGTTTTTTACATTAGGCAAGTAGTAAGCTTACAGGTTTTCAGCAAGATGAAAGAGGGTCTATAGCCTAAAAAAACCTCTGCAACGAGTCCCCCCATATCATAATTTGCTGAATCAAAATGAATCTTCAGAACCAGCAGGTGCTAGGAAAGAGGTGATACATGTAAGATGACAACTCAGATGTCTTCAGTCATATGGAAGTTTAAGGTTAAGCAGTGGGATGAGAAAGAAGCCCTGATCTTACGTACACTAAATTTTGATAAACTTCTTGAAGTCCCCTGAAGCATGCCTTGTCATCTGAGCATCTAAATATTTTTTTATGTAGATCTGAGGTTCAATCAGTCAATTTTTAATGCAGCACCATCTTTTATTTTCTTCACAGAAATTACTTTCTTGGAATATTTGTAAGAGAGTAAATTTTCTTGGATTAAATTGTAAGAGACGGTATCAGCAGAGAATTTTCAAATATTGGTATGAAGATAATGGCTTTGAAAAAACATTTTATGATGTTTACTGTATTCCTCTGCTTCTGGGGCGGCAGTCCGTGCTGTAAAGTTGAATGACTGATACATCCGTATAGCCAGAGTTCATTATACAGTACAGGATAAAATATCTAGTCTCTTTCTTTTCAAACTTTTATTAATTTCACAGTGAAGAAATAATATTAGTGGCTGTATGCTTTCCATCTAGTTGCAACTTGTTGGGATGATGTTCAGGTTGGAAATGAAGAAAGGTCCCCCCAGACTTTGCCATTGAATTTTAGCAGCCCAGTGTCACCTTGATAAGGACTGTGCTGTTTTGAAATGACAGCTCGGTGGGTAGGGTTTACCTCCCCAGATTTAGACATTCACCACAATGTAGATATCTATATTTGAGCTAGTTGTCTAGACTCCCTTTAGTCAACGCAAATAGGTCAGATGAGTCACACTTGTCTTAAATATCTATTTTAGGGTATGATGAATCGTGCCCTGAAAGTGCTTATTTCTCTCCGTTGACTGTAAGGGGGGAGAGTTGAGAGAACAAACTCACTTGTCTGTACTTATACATGTCCGAAATATTGTGAGATTAATCCAATCTGATGTGTACCAAGAAATGTAGTTAAAGAGTACTGAGTTGAAAAGTTTTAAGGTTGTTCCGTTTTTTTTCCTGGAGAAACAACATGTGAGCAAGTAAAAGGCAGAATCATTTTAATCATCCTTGGGTTCGTGTGCTAATCTGTGAGCAGGCTACCTCATTCAGGGGGTACCTCCAAGAAAGCTTTAAAGGGACTTTTTACAAGGGCATTTAGTGACAGGATGAGGAGTAGTGGCTTCAAACTGTAAGAGGATAGATTTCAATTAGGTATCAGGAGGAAATTCTTTCCTGTGAGAGTGGTGAGACACTGGAACAGGTTGCCCAGAGAAGCTGTGGACGCCCCATCCCTGGAAGTGTTCAAGGCCAGGCTGGATGGGGCTTTGCGCAACCTGCTCTGGTGGGAGGTGTCCCTGCCCGTGGCAGGGGGGTTGGAGATGGATGTTCCTTAAGGTCCTTTCCAACCCAAACCATTCTGTGATTCTTCTGGAAAGGTGCTTTACTGCATAGTAGGGATCTCATCACTATTTCAAAGTGAACAGCAGTCAGGGGGATGGATTTCCTTGATCTAGGTATTATGTGAAAGCTGAAGGTGGTTTGTCTTTGCTGTGGATTTCACAGGCCCAGTTGCAAGTTCTTTCTGCACTGTGCTTATTAGATAAGCTATTTTCTGAAAGAACAAAAATACTGGTTTTATACTTCACTAGTATGGTGACTGTTCCTAGAGTTATTTTGTGTTAAAAGAAATATGTCAAAGAGCAATTTAAAAAGTGTATTCCTACTTCTGTAAGATTAGTGGGAGTGATTAATAACCATTCCAGTATAGTAATTACATAGTCAATCATCTAGAGTATTGATAAGTAGAAAGATACTCCAATATCTGAATGAAACATAAGATGGTTTAAATTATTATTTTCAGAAGAAAAATACCATTGTCAGGTTTTTTAAAAGTTCATGGGTAGTACGGTGGTCAGTCAGTTACCAAGGATTCTTTTTTTGTGTTCCACAGACCATGAGGTTTCTGATACATGTATTTATGAAGACTTCATTTTCACATATCTGCAGCTCATTTTTATTCTACACCTTCTCTCTGCAATTAAGACACTAAAATATCTGTCATTCCTGTGTGGTTTTTGTAGATTGAGTTAGCGAATGTTGCTTGAGGCTACAGGAAGGGAAGAAAAGCCCCATGGTTCCCTCCTAGAAAAACAGGCTTTGCTGCTGTTTAGTACTTTTATTCCTGTGATACTTGATTTCACTAGCTGTGAGACTGCACCTGGTGCATTTTAGGGCATTTAAAGTGTTAGATGTTTTTTGAATAAATGGTGTTCTTACTTATTTTGTGTTCTTTAGATACTAGTGTTAAAGGTGTTCTTTAATTATGAAAGATTACCCCCACCTTGTAGCTGAGTGGAGAAAAAAAGGTAGTGAAATATAGCTAGAGGTTAATAATCCATTTAAAGTTAAGATGTATACCACAGCAGTGCTGCAGAAATCATTTTAGCCAGTGTTAGAAAATGTTCTGGTTTGTTCTTTTCATCTTATTTGGTCTTTTTATAGCTTTTCTTCGTAATATTTTTTCCTTGAACTGCCTTTGTATTAGTCATATACCTACTCACTTGCCAAAGCAGGGGTCGTGATGGTATCTTCTTACCTTAACTCACTGTCCCTAAGCGGTAAAGGTTATATTTAAAGAGTAGGTCCATGGTCTTTTCTTTAATGGAGTTATTTTACCTGTATTCTGAGCAAAAAATGAAAAAGCTACCATCTTTTCCACACCAGTTTGCCATTTTATGGTAGCTTTCTGCTACACTATCTGCAGTCTTTTTCCATTATTAGTTTTTCTAGAAAATGGCTCAGCACCTTTGGCATTATTTAACAATGTTCTTCCTTCACACCGTAGTTGTTTGGAAAACCCCAAATGTATTTTTGCTGAGTAATCCTTTGCTTATAGAGAATATGAAATTTTATGCCATATTCTAAGACAGCTCAGATGGCTCAGGCTTTAATTTTTTAACTGGCTCTTACCACACCCCTTAGAAAAAGTAGCTAAACCAGTTATACCAGAATCCTATTGCAATTTTTGAGTTTTCTCCTGTGTCTTATTTTTGTCATTTCTCAGACAAACTCTTGTATACGATAAGATTAGATACAGGCCTTGCACTCTGAACACATGGTGGTATTTTAAAGGGAGAGAATAAGACAGCTGTAATACATGTCACTCATAATGCCAAAGAAACGGTGCATTTTGGTTCAGTCCGATGGTCTCATGGCACTGTGAGAACATACCAGTCTCTGGCCAGCTTTAACCAAAGCTGAAGTACCTTATTTAGGAAGTTCTTACTACACCTGGAATAAAAAGTATAGTAGCATGAAATTGCCACTGTGCATCAAACAGTGTAATTCTCCTAGAATTCAATACAGGCAGAGTTTACTATTGGATCAAAAGGAAAAAAAAATTAAAATGATGATTGTAAGTGACAGTTGTCTGGCAAGTGGGAACTGACCAGATGTCTCTTCTCTAGTGCCTTGTGTGTTCACTTGTTGTCCTTGTATAGTTTGTAGTGTTTATTTAGATGGAAAAGATAATGGAGATTGGGAAGAGCGTATGTTAATGTGGAGTTCATCAAATCTATAATGAAAATTTGGTCATTTTTCTTTCTACTTTAATAAGAGCCAATTATTTTAGTCAGATGATGTCTTCAATAGCAGGACCTTGTTCCTACCAATATTGGTTCATTTTTAGTGCCCTCTCTATTTCTTCCTTTGTGCTAAGGAGGAGTGCAAATATTTGACTTGATTCACGTGCCCACCAAGTCACGGCTGCATTTGCCTTCACACTACTTTCCAGTCTCCTTCCAGTTTTCTGCTTGTTGTTTTCCAGGTCTTCCCTGTCTCCTTTCTCTTCCTTCCTCCCAGGCTAAACCACTGCTTCCTGAACAATGTATTTATAGGCTGAAATGCTTTCGGTCTGTATCTGTACACCCTATATCAGCACACATACCTACATAGAAAGTATAAAATACTAAGATAAAAAAGATCCCTAAACAATCAGTAGGAGGTTTGTGTAAAATCACAATGGCTACTGAGATTTTTAATTATTCTTCAATATCTGATATTACTGAGTATTTCATACTGCCTTGTTCTTGACCATATTTCTCTTGTAATGTTCACTTTTCCTCTCAAACGTGTAAGGACTGAGACTAAAGCAGAGAGTTTTGCACCCAAGATAAATTATTTCTTGAACTCCAGCTTCTAAACTATGCTCCACCTCTGTCTTTGGCTCCTAGTCCCTTTCTGCCGATGAGATTGTATATCAGAATGCTAAATAGGAAGAAACCTAATTTTCTCATGTGTGTATCATTATATGCAAGTTGTTGAAAGGGAAGAAGTAGCGTAGTTGCTTTCATGTACGGTTTAATGTGATGCTTGTAATTTTGTAGAAAAATTGAGAAATGAGTTGGTAGGCAGATGATTTGGCAACCTCTTTCTGTTCCTGATGGTGCACATCATGAACTGCAAAGTCTTTCCACGAGTACTGGAAGAACTGATGCTTGTGCAGGAGTTGGATGGTGATTGATTTGAGCCAGTGATAGTGTCTTGGTCTCCTTTACTTACTCTGCTGGCCTCCAGAGCTTCCTGATGGATGTATTTTATGTTCCGTGGGCAGGTCAGCTGACGCAGCTCTACTAGGTGTTAGCTCTGCCCCGAGAAACCTTACAGAACCATATTGTGTAATACTAGGTGGCTCCAATCAGAAAGCTTCATGAAAACATATGTTCCATTGCAATTTCATTTTAGAAGAAAAAACAGGAAAAAGAGCAATTTGGCAAATTAGCAATTTCTCCCTTCTTGGGGTTGGTGTTGAATTATATCTTGTTAAAGGTATGACTGAAGTGCAACATTTTGATTGACCCAAAGCAGTTGTTTTTAAATACACGTTCACAAAAATTGACATTCTCATTTGGGTTGAAATCTAGTCTCAAAATCTCAATTATTCGCAGAGAAAAGCTGTCATTCACATTCTTTTAACTCCTGTTGTTGAAGGCACAAACAGATGCCAGTGAATCGGGTTAACATCCAAGTAAATCAAACTGTTGGACAGCATTTGCTTAAAACAAAACACCTTAATAAGCCCCTGGGCTTAGGTCACAGAATGTTGTGTAATAGAATATATTCAGATACTCGATGGTGTTTGCTGTTCCCTGTCTCAGAGTATGTGTAACCTGCACGTTAACTGTGGGCTTTTCATGGTAAAGCTTGGAAAAAAAATCACTAATGTTAGTGAAAAAACGAAGTATTTCTAATTGCCTCTAGCCAAGTGAAAGTAAAATTACGTGTCCATGTGGGTTTATATCTCTTGCATGTGGAAACTACAGTACCTTTGCAGAAGATGTTTTCATGGCTTACACTGTTATCCTGTAACATGATCTCATTATTATGTAGAGGCTCACCAGCAATTTTTGCCTCATTTTCCACTGTCTGGTTTAATAATTTCCTAGTCTCTGATTGGAATGTGTTACGAGTTTATTTAATCAAAACCTTCAGTTTGATTGTATGTAAACGAGATGTTGCAACTCAGAACTTGTGATTTCCTCACCGCATGTAGTCTGCATATTCTGGATTTCTTTTTGCCAGCCTTTTCTAACACTGCGCCGTTGTTTCTTACTCACCCATAGAATCATAGAACTGTCTAGGTTGCAAGAGACTTTCAAGATCATCTAGTCCAACCATCAACCCAATTCTGATAAAAAAAAACAACTTATCACTAAACCATGTCACTAAGCATTGTCAGCCTGTCTTTTGAATACCTCCAGGGATGGTGCCCCAACCACCTCCCTGGGCAGCCCATTCCAGTGGTTGATAACCATTTCAGTATAAAAATGTTTCCTGATACCCAATCTGAACCTCCCCTGGTGCAACTTGAGGCCATTTGTTCTTGTCCTATCGCCTGGGACTTGGAAAAAGAGACCGACCTCTACCTCTCTTCAGCCTCCTTTCAGGTTGTTGCAGAGAGCGGTAAAGTCTCCCTTCAACCTCCTTTTCTCCAGGCTGAACAACCCCAGTTCCCTCAGCCTTTCCTCATAGGGCTTATATGGTGAGACCCCTCACCAGCTTTGTTGCCCTTCTCTGGACCCGCTTCAGCACCTCAATGTCTTTTTTGTGATAAGGGGCCCAAAACTGGACACAGCACTCAAGATGGGGCCTCACCAGTCCTGAGTAGAGGGGGACGATCACCTCCTAAGTCCTACTCACCACACTGTTTCTGATACAGGCCAGCATACTGTTGGCCTTCTTGGCCACTCGAGCACAGTGCTGGCGTATGTTCAGCCAACAGTCAACCAACATCCCAAGGTCTTCTGCCAGGCAGCTCTCCAGCCACTCTTCCCCAAGCCTGGAGGCCTGCATGGGGTCGTTGTGACCCAAGTGCAGGACCCAGCACTTGGCCTTATTGAACCTCATCCCATTGGCCTTGGCCCATCAATCCAGTTTGTCCAGATCCCTCTGCAATGCCTTTCTAACCTCAAGCAGGTCAACACTCCCACATAACTTGGACCATCTGCAAACTTTCTGAGGGTGCACTCCATCCCCTCGTCCAGATCATTGATAAAGGTGTTAAAGAGAAGTTGCCACAATACCGAGCCCTGGGGAACACCACTTATGACCAGCCACCAGCTGGATTTAACTCCATTCACCACCACTCTCTGGGCCCAGCTCTCCAGCCTGTTTTTAACCCAGTGGAGGGTAACTCCTATCCAAGCCATAGGCAGCCAGTTTTTCCAGAAGGATGCTGTGGGAGACTGTATCTTACCACTTGGCTTGTGCTGACAATACCATACAATGTCCACAGCTTGATCTGTGTTGCCTAAACATATGACAATGAAAAAACATCTTTTAGTTAAAATTCTTTGCTGTTTTGTAAAAATGTTGTGAAAAATAAGGCAATTAATACTTTAAATATTCTTACCCATCACACTATCTAGTAGGCAAGAGCTATTCGCAAAAAGCCTTGCTAGACACTTCATGTGCACAGTTTTTTGCCATCACTTCTTTCCTTGCTAGTTTCTTTTTGGTGCTTTTTATCTGAATACATTAGATGTGCACTCAGTAAAAGAGATGGTGGAGCATAAAGGAAATTGAAAGGTTCTTTAACACCACAATGCCAGTTCTTGGAGTACAGCATCGGAGACTTCCATTCTGCCTAAGCTCCCCAACATTTTCTTTTTGCAGAAGAATATGAGCTCTTAGTACTTCGGTTTTAACATTCCAAGCATATTTGCATATGTGTGTGTGTGTGTGTGTGTGTGTGTTAATAGTCTTGTCCATGTGTAGGAGGGTGCAGGATAATTACAACCATTGCTTGCACAAGAGAACTACTACAGCCTGGTTGCTTGCTTTTTTTTATTTCAAGCTTAGTCTTCAGATTGATTTTTTCTTCAGATTGATCGGTCTCCCTTACCCATTTAGCATTAAACACAAAAATCTGTATTTGAGAGCATTGACACTGGTTGGACTTCATCAGTAATAACGGCAAACTTGACCAAATGCTGAATATACAGTGCAAAAATGTAAACCCTTCCTCCTCAAAAACCAAGTTTTTAAAAGTAGAAGTCAGTTTTCAAAGCAAAGTCAGATTTTCTGTATTGATAAAGCCTGACAAACCTTGCCTTTCTAGAGCAAGTGGTGTTAATAGCCATATCACTGTGCAACAGTTTGTTTACTCTGCACTGTCTTAGTGTAACTCCTATCAACACAAGCAAGTACTGAACTGTGAGCTTATTTCTTTATGGGTAGATAAAGGAGAAAGTGTTTCACATACCTCTGCCGTTGAGGCACATGCAAAACACTGCTTGACTTTGAATATTCTTAGTAGAAATACATTTTGTGCTTGGTTTGAATGTATTACTCTTCTGTTACTATTTAGCATTTAATTGTAGTAGTAGATGTACTGTAATTTTGCCAAATGATCTAATTGAGATTTATTGTAAATAAGCGTTTTACAAGCAAAGGATAGGCACAATCACAGAATCTGGAGCTGAAAGACAGTGTTGTGATTAGACCTGTGTGGATGTGTGTGCGTTATATGTAATCTGCAAGCTTTGCACCTGGCAACCTTCATTACAGGCTTAAAGCTAAATTCCTCTCTATTTAAATATACATTTGGCAAAAGCCAACCCCAAGTGTTACAAGGATTCCTGAAAACCAGCATTACAAACTTAAAAGGTGAATGCCCCATGTGTACATGAAACATTATAGCATCACTTGGAAAACAGTAACCAGTTTCCTTTAATTTGATGTTAAGAGGTGGGGTTTGGGTTTGGTTTGCTTTTTAAACAGCAGATCCTTCAGTGAAGGAAAGAAGATTAGAAGTGTGGTAGGAAAGTGGATTGATCTTGTTGCGTGTTTAATTTCCTCATGGATACAGGAGCACGCTGAAGCCAAAGAAAGTAAAGCAGCAATATAACATCATGTCCTGTGGTCATAGAAAAGGAAGAGAAGTGGCCGTTGTGCCTTTGTTACGGCAGTGCTTCTGACAGCCTTTCAGCTCTCACCTTCCACTCTGCCTTCCATCTTAAAGCTTGTATTTGTATCTCTTTCCAGCTCGTAAGCAGGAGATTATCAAGGTTACCGAGCAGTTGATTGAAGCTATCAACAATGGAGACTTTGAAGCTTACACGTAAGTTTTCACATTTTGGAGGGAGTGAGGAGAGCTGATGTGTTTAACCTTGTATATGTAAATATATAAATGTGCATATGTACATATGAGTGCCTGTGTTTGTATTTATGTATTGTAGAAGTTAATTCTCAGATGCCCCCAAGAAACACCAGACATGTCCATTGCTGCTTTGCCCTGGCTTCACACCAGCCTGGTTGCCTGTTTCAGAGGAGCTGCTTGTGTAAATCTATTGTACTGCTCTGCTGAGACAGGATCGTAATCCTGAAGCAAAATATGCAGTGATCTATCTTGGTGTACAACAGTAAAGTCATGCTTGTGATTTAGAATCCAGAAAACACAGCAGGAGCCTGTTTTAACAGAATTTTTTTATTGTGTGTGGAGATTGATATTAGCTAGAATCCCATTTGTCCTTCAGAGCATGAAAGACCACACAGAATTTAGGTTCCACCAGGTTCTGCTGAGCACTGTGCTGGGAGAAAGTGGGCCGATTTCTGTCTCCACTTTTCTCTGCAAAGCTACAATTCCATCATTGCTTCTCTTCTTTTTCCTGCCAAAAAAA